>CM076582.1:564463107-564673927 GCA_034641835.2 Pinus albicaulis
GGGAGACACACATTTTGGGAGTGTTTGGTCTCAATCTAGTCTCTAAATTGAGCTCATTTAATTGTCAACGAGGGGTTAGTAAACTGCTGAAGTGAAGTGCACCATATGTGCCTAAGTAACCTCTTCCTACTTCGTTGTATTTAGTGTTTTCTGATGTTTTTGGTTTTATGGTTTTATTTTGAAAAGGAAAAGAACTAAGTGCTAATTGAAGGGAAACTATTGGTCAAAACAGAGTGAAGCCTAAACTATGATGGTAAATAAATGCAAATGTTGAAACAAAACAGAGTCTAACTATGACTAGCAACCAACAAATACAAAGCTTGATAATGACTCTATTGTAAACTCACAACATGAAATTGAAATGGACCTGAGAAAATGAACAAGCTAAGTGTAAATGAAATTTTCTCCTAAATAAAAAATCAACTCACAATATTACAAAAATCTAAATTATCCTATGATGCTGAAGTTATTCTATTCTGCAACTTGACTTATCACTACTAAGCCTTATTTAGAAATTTAGAGATTTTCTAGAATAATGTTTGGGAAAAAGGCTATTGGTGAATTTGTAAAAGATTTGCAGAATAATCAAAGCCTTAAACTGATATTACTGACCTCTGTTCATGTGATGATATATTAATAAAAATTCAGAACAAAAGTAAGTTGTGAATAATGAAGGCCGAGAGACTAATTTTGACAACTAGAACTACTTAAAATACAATGGATAACATCAAGCTAGAACACTATCTATCAATATTAAAGGACAATGATTACAACTAAATTAGAATGTCATTAATCTACTTGAAACAAAATGAATTAAAACTAAACTAAAGAAAGTCATTATCAAACGTAAAATGAAATAACAGAACTGAACCACATGCATTCTAACTCCGGAGTATTAAACCACAGTGCAACTAACTGTAATATGTAATGTAAATGAACGTGGAAAACATGAAGTTGATAAAACTATTGAAATTGGAAATTGAAAACGAAATCAAGCTAAGGCTACTTATCTAAATTATGCAAATAAATCCGTGCAAGAGGCAGGGGCCCTCTACCACCTGACGGAATCTAACTCCAAATCAAATCAACGCTTTCAAAACAACACTGTCTACTTCATTAAAAGAGAAATAACTTGAACAGAGCAATCTGCGTTTTCAGAAATGTAGCACAGAAACTCAGCAAAATCTAGAACAAAAATCTCTAGCCTAGCTCTCGGTTTCCCAAGTGTTTATATAACAAATGTTCATAACAGAACTTGCAACAATTCAAGGATTATTGTCTTTCCTTATCGAAATCATACTAGGACTCTTAAAGTGGCTGCGTGAAAAGGAAATGGACATCTAGACTGAGACAGTCCTACTAGAAGTCTACTTTCTTAAATATGTTCCCACGTATCAAAAACATACACAGAATTCATTTCTTCCTTCATGGTGAGCAACGAACCATGTAGACATGACGTGGAATATGCCCATATGCAGTTTTTCTTGAGACGACACACCTTAGCCCCTCAAGCGCAAAACGGTACGGAATGCGGGGATCGGCTACGGAATTCGCGATCGGCTACGGAATGCCCATCGTGCAGCTATTTTTGCGAAAAATTGTTAAAATAGCAAAAATCCTTGAAAAATACAATATGTTAATCAATTTCATGTAACCTTTAAGCAATCCTAATCATTCTTCATTGATTTTAGGCTTATGAAGTGATAAAATATTGATGAAATGAAGTGAAGGTTTGTAAAAGAAGAAAGGAATTCTAAGGCTCAACTGGGAGGATGTGCCCTTTAGGGAAGAATACCTCCATACTCTTTGCAGCACATGCTCTAAGGGGAGTATGGAAGAGGATATGGTCATCATGAAGGGATATTTGTTTCTCCATGAGGTGAACCATATGATTGTTTGGATACCATATGATGATGAATTCCAACTCATCACATATGAGATGATTTGGGCCAACTTGATTTACAACGTTGGAGGAGAGATCCTTGGAGATCTGGACTTCATCTTGCCACTTGAGGGCAACACTATTGCAAACTGAGTTCAGATTTCACTCCACACTTATCATAAGTGGAGAAGAGGACAACGTGGGATAGGCTATGAAGCCTACCATGTTCAGATTTCCAGCCCACCTATTCTACATAAGCCCAAGGTGGAGGATGATTTCCAGGAGTTTCCTAGTTGGAAGGTGACTCATTTTGCATGGTTTATTGCTTGGGGATGGAGGGCCCACATGGAGAGAATTTCTCCCAACACATTTCAGACTCCATGCCTTGGGAGGACCTTTAGACATCACTTTGCCACTCTCTTGAGCACCTCCCTTTTTCATGATGATAGCTTGGTAGCTAATTTCCATGCTGAGGAGAAGCAATGTGGGAGATTTATTGATGAGATACCATCCTATTTATTGGAGGATATCATCATACCTGGATGCTACAGGAGAGGAGAAGAGGAATCAGTCTACCCTTGCACTTGCTTGAGGACAAGCAATATTTGGGAGGGGAGGACTGTGATGTTCCAAATTTTTCATTAAGTTAATTAGAACATTAATTTTGCTTTCCTTTTAATAAAAAGAATAAAATGGGTAAGGGGGCCCATGAAGAAGCATAATAAACAATCCTAATATGCAAAGGGGTCGCTCAAGTGGCTTATTTTTCATCTCCTAGTGTGAAAAGGGGAAAATACAAGAATACTAAGTCAAGTTTGACCAAGTCAACAGTGCTACCTAAGGAGGTGTAGCTTGCATGAGAAGACAACACAGTTTTGATAGGAGGAATATCATTGGATGAGAGAAACCATAATGGGTGGGTTCCATGGCAAGGAAGCCTCCTCTTGGCATAAAAGGGGGAAGGAGATCCATTGCTCATTATGTTTGAGATTTCGATTTTGGTCTACTCTCTCTAGTTGTTCAACTGGGATAGCTGTGCTGCTTAGCACAAGGGAGATTTCTGTTTAGGAATTTCCTCTCCTTCATTGGGAAGCTTTGGAGGACCTGTTCTTCATTCACCTCACATCCAGGCTTGAGGACAAGGTAACCATCTTCATCTATATCATTTTCCAGCTAGGCAGAAACGCTGAGTTGCTGGGGGTTGCAGTGAGGATTCATTACCACCCACTTCTAGAGCTAGTTTTGCACAGGAGGAGCTCATTCTTTCTCTGGGAGATCAGTGAGGAAGATCCCAGAGGTTCATTGTAGATTTTGGCATTGGCCATATGTTTCATCTCATTCCCAGTGCAGTCTCTTCCCCATATTGCATTATTTTCAAAGGGCACTTGCAGGAGAGGTTCACACTGTGGATTGGAGGGTGTAATCTTCAATGAAGGGGGAAACCTTTCACTTTGAAGATCATTGGAGGAGGTTTCTTCATATTTTGTAGCATTTATATCCTTCTCCATTTTTCTATTGTTATTGAGTTGTAGTTGCTACACTGCACTCCAGAATTTTTCCAATTTGTACAGTTTGGCCAATCCCGTGGAGGATTGTTGTAGTATTGTTTTTTGGGGTTGAGATCTTGCTCCCCCACTTTATTTTAGCTTGCTAGTGCTATATCATTGTGTCTATATCAGTTTGTAGTCATTTCTCACTATGGACTGCGTAGTCATAGCTTGTTATTGGGTTGTGTTGCTGTGCACTTTCACTTTTGCATGTACATCTGTCTTTGGGTCGATCCGGCCTATCTTGAGAGGTCTTTCCTCAAGTTATTGTATATCTATTTGCAGCTGCACATAATATAATGGCTATGCTCTCTTCTTGCACCATATGTATTGATGTTTCACTGCTGCTACTTGTTGGAGTTCATGTATTGTTGTAGCTCTCCCTTTTGAGCATTGTTTGAGATACCTAGGAGTGGGAGATTTGAATAACCCACCTAGGGTTATTTATTTGAGCTAATATTCTGGAATTTTAATGTATGAAGGGTAAATAAAGGGATCCAAGTCCCCTTTCAGCTTATTTTTGCATTGTCTTCCTTATACAGTGTCCCTTTTGGGCCATATTGCAAAAATTCCCGAAAAAGAAATATTACATTAGCTTAGGGTGGTTTTGCACTTGCTGCACATTTTCACAAAAATCAAAGCATCATACATGCTTGAAACAGGAAAAAGTAAGGGGAGATGCCATTAGCTCCCTTGTGTTGAGAGGTTCAAACCTATTGATCTTTCCACCTTTGTGCTCATGCCTCCTTGGCATTGGAGCCTCTCCACCACTACCACTGTCTTCTCCCTCTGCTGACATTTTTAAAACTCTGTTTTGAAAAACTCTTGGGCTAAATGTGAAATTGAGATGAAATAGGGTAATGGAATGGAAACCTTTGCAATGTATGGGGTGAATGAATGAGTGTTCTGACTAGCTTGGATAAATGAAAACCCCTAAACCAATGTAAGCACCCTTGTTTTGACTGATACTCTTTACAGGAAGATGAAGAAATGGTGGAATAAGTGATTTCAAGTTTTGAACACTTAGGGTGTGATTTAGGGTTTCAATTTATTTTAATTACAAATCATAAAAAATGATTGAATATGGGATTAGGACTTGTACTTACCCCTACCAGTGCTTGGAGAACCCTTGGCAATGACTTGAAGTATTTTTGAGGTGGTTTGAGTGTTTTTAGGGCTTAGAAAGCCTTCCTTCCCAAGTACGCAGTGCCAAGGCTGAGGGCACAACGCCGAGGCTAAGCGTGCAGCGCCGGTGCTAAGGGCGCAACACTTATGGAGAATCTGTTATGGGTGTTGGGAAAGAGTGCAGTGCTCTACCAGGCATGGAACACTCACTTCCAGGCACGCAGTACCTTTGTAATTTGTATGGAGAAAACTTGCCAAGGGTGCAGCGCTCGATCCTAGGTGCGCAGTGCCAGACAAACTTGTCAAAATTTTCTTTGAAAACTCCCAAATTCTTCACTCCTAAGCGCTCTAATGATTTTGCAAGGCAACAATGATTTGTTTGAAGTGTTTAGATGGGTTTTATAAGCTCATGGATTTGATTTTATCTTTACAACCCACTTTCTAATGTTTTAAGCCTTTTTTTCCATTTTCATTGATATTCTTTGACTTTTGCCTTGCAGGTGACTGAAAACACTAACTTGGCTTTTATTTTACTCCTTTGAGACTTGACATGTTTATATTGATGATTTTGTGATGATTACACATACCAGCATCCTCAAATATTCTATGGTTTCCATTGTGAAGTTCAATTCAAAATTTCACCCTTTCTCACTAACCCTTTCACAATGTTTGCATGCAAGTTGATAAATTGATGAATTTGACCCTCTTTTTTCTCCTTGAGGCATAAAAATTTCATTTTGAAACTTTTGGGGAAAACCTCTTTTGTTCCCACCTTGGAGCTCAACTCATCTTTCACTCATTTAGACATGGCAAGCTCATTTTTTACAAGTTTGCGATTTGATCACACAGTGACATCTTCAAAAAATTCCTTTGCTCCCATCACGGAGTTTAACTCATCCTTTTCTAATTTTAGGCATGAAAAACTCATTAAACACCTTTTGGAGGATTTCACATAGCAGCACCATAAAAACCCTCTTTTGCTTGCACCATGGAGTTCAACTCATCCTTTCACCTTCTCTGGCCATTTTCCCAAAACCCTAGATGTTTGTAGTGATTTACAGCAATCATAAATGTTGTCTTCAAAGTTCTCTATAGCCCTTTTAAGTTCATTCATTTCTGTCCAGTTCACCTCACCTTTTTCCCTATCTCATCAAATTTTTCCGCTATAATTTATTCATTTTTGGCCATGTGTGCCTCCTCAAGGTCATTTCTGCAATCGATCACTGTTTGGCACTCCACTTGGATCATTAAGCTCAAAAACCCTAATTATCTACAAGAACAAGTATTCCCTCTCTTCCTTGTTGCAAGTTGTCTTCATTCGGGAGTAGACAATCTACCTCATCAACACCTTCTGCTGACAAATCCTTCAACACTCCCACAGAAGTGCTAAACTCTTTGCATTTACCTCTTGTAGACTTTGAACTGATAAGGTAGTGTTCTTTGGAAACTTTTAGGTCTTCCTTGAATAACCATGTCTGGACATTATATTACATCTGAGCCAGTTTCTAGCAAATGAAAAGTAGTTCCTGAAACACCAATGATGACCTCAAAACATGTGAAACCCTAATTGACCTAGCGGGAGGGTTATTTGACTTGATCTTGACTAAAAATTGGCTTGGAGTCTTTAAGTGAAAAGCAAAGTATTATCAAAGGTGCTATATTGAAGATCCAAAATCCAATGTACTTGATTTATCTAAAGATCCTGTAGAGATAGTTTTGAGACCGTCAATGCTTGAGGAACCTGGGGAACATGGGAAAGAGCTAATATATAGGAAACCCTATAGGGAAAGGAGAGTTATGGACAAGGGAAAATAGGGTAAGGAGGTCATAGGCAAGAAAGAAGGATGGAGATGAGAGGCATAAGCTGATAAGGAGACTTTAGGAGTGACAGGGTGACCATGAAAAGGCAAACTGATAAAATAGTGAAAAAATTTCTATTAGGATAATGAAGACAGTGAGATTTCTGAAACTCACAATATGCAAGGAATGTTGTTTTCAGAAATCTAGAACCAATCTATATTCATCTACAAATAGTGAAAAATATTGATGACTAACAGTGGCTCCACTTGGGGAGGGTAGCTCCTTTTCAAGAGGTGTCCAGAACCTTAGAGTTCAGATCTCTGAGTTTTGAAGATCAGTAGCAGATCCTTCTTCCTTTATTTGCTGATTTTTTTCTTTTGAAGCTATGATCTCAAATCTGAAAAATACATGATTGCTTCAATATCAGTTCTACCTACCCATCATACCTTTGCCTAACATTTTTTCTTCACTTGGGTGCATTTGGATTGGAAAATCCTTGACATCATTTTTTCTTTTGAAAGCATAAAAATTATCTACTTCTACCCTTATCACTTCCAAGAGCTCAGATTAGGCTGATGAACTCTTTATTCTCTACCTACTCTACTTATCTGTCAAGGTTAAGCAGTTTAACAAATCTTCATTCTCTAATTGACTAACATGAAATTGAAAACATGACAAAACCAAGTTTAAGCAATTTGATTTGTCATGGGCTGTGGCATATTGGAGAAGATGCACACATATTTTATTTTTGTACAAGTAAAACTAGAAAATTGAGGGCTCATAATTTGGAGTTTTTCAGCTATCCCTCTCATTTCTCTTTGGTTCAGTTTTGAGCATTGAAACCAAATGTCTTTTCCTAATCTAATCTATTGATAAACCAAGTTTACATGGTTTGGAAAATCTTCTTTCACTAACCTATTAGCAGAAATTTAAAACATGTTCAATCATGATTAGGTTGTATGACTGAACAAGACTTTATTTCTCAAGTAGTGGCATTTATACTTGCACACTTTCAGGCATATTATTTTTTGGCATGGGGCTTTACCTTTCCTTTAAACCTGCCCTCTTTTCCTTCTTTTCTTTGTTTTTGTGTTTCATTTTTATGTTATTTCATTAAGCAAATTTATGTACAATGAATGAAGCTTCAAACTAGGAACTTTTAACAATAGTAATGTTTGAGCATCCTACCATTGATAGGACCTCCAAATAACACTGTTCCATCCAGTTCTTGTAGGAAGAATGCATTGTTACCTCTAACTGAATGGATGATGTATGGACCCTTTCATAAGTTTTCAAATTTTCCATGCTTGCCTTTGTCCTCTCTTCTTGAATCCCACTTCAGCACTTTGTCTCCAATCTAGAAATCATTCGCCTTGGTCCTTCTGTCAAAGATCTTCTTGATGTTCTCTTGCACTGCTTGTGTTATGTTGTAAACTTCTTCCCTTGATTGCTGCAAATGAATGTTTTGGTTCAACCTCCTTGTTGGAACAGGGTCTCCTACAAAAGCTGCAAATCTGGTCCATTTTGTATATTTTTTATTATATTTAGTCTATTGCAGGGGTTTTGGGGTGGGTCAAAGCGCCTAATGCATTGTAAGTGGGTCAAGGGTAGACTAAGAGTTCGCAAACCATGGTTTGCGGACCATTGGATGCATAGGCTAAAGTAGTATAAGTAATTGAACCTTTTTTGAGTTGTAAGGAAGACATTAAATAAGATTGGTGCGAATCGCGAATTAGTAGATCTGTTTTGGGTTCTTGGGGAAAGGACTCTTGCTGGCTGTGTGCACGAAGATCCTCAATTTTGATGTGTGTGGACCCTGTTGCTATGTGCGCAGGTTGGGTTTTGGGTATTGTAAAAGGATCTGAAGGATTAATGAAAGCAGAAGGTTGTTGGACTCTATGATATCTGTTATGTTATGCATGATTCTATATTGAGCTCCACAAGTAACTATGTTAAGTACTTATGCCTCATTGTGTAATGTTCCAAAATTTTCATGAATAAATTGGAACATTAATTTTTGCTCATTTTATGTAGTAGGTGAATAAAAAGGAAGAGGAGGCCTCTTAACATGAATAAAACCCTTCCTAATGTAAAAAGGGAACTTTTGAGCAGCTTATTTTACACCTCTTAGTGTGAAAAGGGCCAAGTGTATGAGGACAAGGTCAGGTTGACCAAGTCAACCAGTGCAGCCTAAGGAGGAGTAGCTTGCCTAAGAAGCCATCACAGTTTTGGAGGGAAGAGATTCAAATGAAGATGGAAACCCTAAGAGGTGGGACCCAAGGTGAAGGAGCTCACAACTTTATAAGGAGGAGAAGGGCAGCATTGTGGGGTTAGCTTGTGTATTTCGATTTCTTGTTTGCTTAGACATTTTCTACAAACTCCTGCTGCTCAGCAGAGTTTGGAGGAATTCCTTCTCCTTCATTGAGTGATCTCTTGAAGGGGTTGTGCTTCATTTATCCCACATCTAGATTGTAGGCCAAAAATTTCTCATATTTATAGTGTTATTTCTATAGTAGAGGACGCTGTGTTGCTGGGCAGTGCAGTGGGACGGTTGTTTCATCTACTCTTGTGCATTTATATTCAGTGGAGGGAGTTTCTCTTGCATTGAGGGAGTTGTATAGGAGATTTCAAAGCTGATTTCAGATCTTAGCATGTGGCCAACTCATGTTCCATCCATTACAACGTAGTTCACTGGGTAAACTGCATTATTTTTGAGAGAGCAGCAGCTGCACGGTTTGATCCCTTGCTTGGAGGATTATTCTTTGGAGAAAGGGCCAACCCTTCTCCCGGAAAGCTATATGCTCCATTCCTCTTCTGTATTTTCATATTCTCAGTCATATTTATGTTTAGTGTTGTAGTGATTGCATTTTTCAGCTACATATAATTGCAAATCTGCACTTGTACACTTTGTATTTCCATGAAACCCCTTGTGGGTGATCTTTATTGTGTATAAAGAGGAAAGTAATCACATTTTCTTAGCCATTGGATGCTTGTTAATTTCAGATCTGATATGTCACTTACTTACTTCAGAAACCCTACTAGGAATAACGCTATTATTGTTTCAGTATTTTCTGCATGAGTTAGACTATGGGGTTTTGAGCTAGATTGAGGCATATTGTTTTGGAAGATCTATTTATATGAGCTAGATTCATTTGTTTTACCACTAATTTTGTAAGTGAGTCATATATTGAGTCATATAAGGGACCTCAGTCCCATTTCTCACTTATACAGCGTTATTTTCTGGAGACAGCTATTTTGTGCTTACATGTTGCTGCCATTTTCACATAGTTCACTGTGGGAGATATGAATAACCTGTTTAAGGTTATTTATTTGAGCTTAAATTCTGTAAGGAGGTAGAAATATATATATATATTCTAAGGCATTCCAGTAGTGGGTGGCCTTATTCTCACATCTGCTTCCTTATACAACGTCCCTAAGGAGCTTGCTGCAGCAATTCCTGAATAGGAATAATTACATATACTTAGACAGAGAATGCAAAAGGCTAGGTAGCCTCTAGTTCTCTCCCTTCTTTGGAAGGAGACATAGCCAATAAATTCCTCAGCAGTCCATCTCTGGCATAGACTTGTGATTTTTCCAAAAACGGGACATTACACATTGACAATTGATCTGAATCTGCTTGTTAGACCTTATGCAAGAATAGCTGTGATAATTGATTTATTGTCCTGTATATGTTATTTATTATGATTATATATGATATTGCGCACGTGGATGCGAAGGGACTGATAGATTTGAGTTCTGCAATATGCGATCTGATATTTGTGAAGTCGAATGTAGCTCTGCCTGACTTACCTACCCTCTCCCAGGGTGCGGAAACCTAGTTCTAGCACCCTCCCATACTGCTTTGGGTTAGAATTTGGCCTGCACAAGCAGGCCACTACTGACAGGGCCAATAGTAAAGGGGTTTGTTGGCAAACATTAACCTCTGAACCTGGGCCAGGCCCCCTCGAGCCAACAAATGGTTCCGTTGCCGGGACCGGGAGCATTTTGAGAGAGGGATCGGTTAATGCCAAGGCCGTACTGGAAACCTGAAAGAAAAGAAATTTATGAATGGTTTGAAAAAAAAGTTCAGGAATTCACAGTAAAAGAAAACCGCAGTAAGAGGTTGACCACCAAAGAGTGGAAAAATAAGTATATTTCACTGAGATATATGAAATCTTCTTTGTAACCATTCCGATCGAGCTCCAGGAGTGGCTCGCAAGGTTGGTCGACTTTGATAAGTGTTGGAAGGATGAGCAGGTCACACAGTGGACCCCATAATTGATCCAACAGTTAAAGAAGTTTGATAACACCATCACTCACACAGAAGACCACTGGGTGGACAGTGTGCTAGGAGGATTCGTGACAGAATTTTCCATTGATCAGTTCGTCTCCTACTCTGAAGCAGAGCGAAGACTCTTCAAAGGGTTTATGGGTAAGTTTCTGAAGAATTTACCATTGTTGATTAAGATATTACTGTGTGAAAAAATATTATGTGTAGCCACACTGAATGAATGACCTTCGATTTGGACTGGAGTACAACGCGAAGTGGAAAATACTATCGGACCAACCATGAAGGAGGTAGATCTGTCTATAGCCTAGTAAGAGAAGTAGATGGGCAGAGTCCTCCATCCACAACACTTTCGAACTAGCGTAGGGGTAAGAATTCACCTACACCTCCACCAATAGAAGACAACATGGCTACGCACATGAAGTTACCTACCTTTAAGGGTGTGGGAGATGAAGACATGGATGAGTTCTGGTTTGTCGCAGAATCAGTATGGGCTACACAGAATGTAGCTAGTGATGTGGTGAAGAGGGCACATTTGTCCCTTGCCTTCGAAGGAAGAGCTTTGGATTGGTACATGGGATGCATCGGACAACATGAAAACTCAACCATTGAAGAGATCAAGAATGCCTTGAAACAACAATTCAAGAAGCCTAAGTCCTATTCTCAAATAGTGGTCGATCAAAATGATTTCAACCAAGGGCCTTCTGAGTCGGTGTGGGAGGCTGATCAACAACTGAAGAAAGTGATCAGAGAAGGAGGATTTCAGTACGACGACAAACATCACATGGAATGGTTCATTGCTATGCTTCTGCCTCACCTGTGTGTACCTATGGTTCACCAAACTTTCGAATCACTGGAAAAAGCCCTGGAGGTCGCTATGAAGTTAGAAGTTGTGCCTAGAGATGCTACCCATCTAGGTGTCCAGCAGATCCAAGGACAACTGGAGGTGATGCACATGGAGATCTAGAATCTACGAAAGAAGCGAGGAGCAGAGGCTAGCCCTAAAAGATGGTGCATACAATGCAGGACGAATGGTCATACCAAGGATAACTGCCCTCTGTTAACAGACTACATGTAGGCCGGGGGACCTAGTCCGTTGTGCCATAGGGAAGTTGCAGGACCAAGTGGGCCGGCACTATGGTGTGATGATTACCATGTTGCAGGGCTGCACAACACAAACCACTATCCTTGCCTTGCTGCTTACGTCCCAGAAGTAAAGCATCAATGGTGCAGGTTCTGCAGGTTGGTAGGACATGATGAACATAACTGTCGGACGTATGATTTGATGATCGATTGAGGGAATATCTATAGGGTACATTTGGATCCATCCTCACCAAGATCCCTCTTGAGCGCAGGGGGCTCCCCAGCAAGGGGCAGGGGAGGCGGAAGAGGTGGAAGCATAGATCAGGGACTGTTATGAAGGTAAACCCTCTCTATGGACAGAGATGATCCCTCTAGACCTAGGGTGGGTCTAGTAACAAAAGGAAATGCTAAAGTGTTGGTTCCTAGTTAATGAATGAAAAAAAGACATGGTAGATTGACCTACCTTGAATCCAATGCTGTCGATGTTGCGAAAGGAGTAGTGGTCTCTGTCTCTTGCCTTAGCAAGTCACGATCTGTTCGCTGTCACACTTAGATACCTGCACATCAGACAAAGAATGAGAACAACATATGGCAGAGTAGTTTCAGTCACAAATATTAGCTAGTCAAAGAGGGTTAAACATATCATATCAAATAAACATCATAACACAATAGTGGAACCAAACAATAGTCATGTATATTAATGAGTAGAAGGAAGAGTACAACTGATGCTTTGACGTCATGATCTCCTCCAGTGGGGTTTAGATGAAATGCATCTCAAATTTTGGTCAGGGAATTCAGACTCAAGCTCTCTTAGAAGTTATCGACTCGAGCTCTCTCAACACAATATTTCTAACTCTATCTCCTCTATTAGCTTAGCTATAGTATAATTCTCTTAATTCAGCTATTCAGCTGTTTAACTATTTTTATATAATGTGTTCAGCTAGCTTCTACCAAAGGAGATAGTTTCTTATATAGAGGGAAAATAGGAGGTTTTGATCCCTACAAAGGTGGGAGGGAGTCCTAACATTTATGAGAGTGCCAAGGGAGGTGGAAACTACTAACTAAAGGAAGGAGTCCATGGTTGTTTCAGTTCAACCACTCGTAATGACTCATCCCCGAGGTGGTTAGAATGGAACCTCCACCTCTATTTAAAAAAAAAAATTCCATAAACAGCTTGGCGCGGGTGTTAAACTGGCACAAAGCACCAAGTGGCATGGGCTCAATGTTAAATTTCCTGGTCGGTGCGAGGATGTAACGGGCTACTCGCGCCAAGGCAAAAATAGGGATTTTCACAGCTCTTCTGAGGGAAACGTCAACAAGAAGAATGTTGCTTTCATGAAAAGGGATGCAAGGATGGTATTTGTGAAGCATGAAAGTGCGTATTGGTCACAGAAATGACCCTCCAATGTGCAAGTTGGGGATTGTAGGGACAATGAAAAAATGCTGTGTAACAGATGCCCCCTAAAGTATGAAGTCTGAGAGAGAGGGAGGGGTGAAATGCTTTATAAGAATGCATTTGAACCAAACACCACTGTCGGAAGAATTGCAATTACAAATACAACTGATATCTGTGATACATGAATCATGTGGCATGGGCGCAACCATCCATAATAGAGTATATAAAAACTGAAATCGGTGGTATGGACACAGCCATCCAGCAGGAAGGATCAATAAATAGACTCAGGTATGGTTACAACCATTCAATCAAGAGAGTCATGCAATAATCCACAAAAAACCACAGCCTGGAGTTTATCAGACAAAATTTAAGGTTTTGCGCTCCATCTCGACCCGAACAAGTATAAATTCAAGCATGCGAATGTATGAGCTAAAGTCGAACATGCAGGAAAATCGTCTGATTACTAGCCAATGATGAAATTTGTTAACAGACGAGAGAGAAACCACCAATGATGACGATGGACCTCAAGGTACAAAAGGTACAATCTATGGAATTGGAAAAGTGTTCAGACGTTGACCATTTGCAAAATCACTCGATCGAAGGCCAATGATGTGAAACTTGCGTCAAATGCAGGAAATCTGCCATTGAGGCATGCAGGCTCCAAGGTATCAGAAGGGAGTCTCTAGATCAGATTCCTGGATAATGAGCTGAAGTCGATAGGAAGTGACTTGGTCAAAGGAGGGCCATAATGTTTCCCACATCATCAACACGAGACAAAGGAACATGATGAAAGTGGATCGGGACCAACAGGAGATCAGAGGAAGGTTGAAAACTGCAAAGGAAAACTTCTCTTGAACATATCAAATAGCACAACACTGGATTTGGCAGTATTTGACATCAAAGGAAATAAATATTCTATCCCAGCCTGAAAATGGTAAAACATATATTGGGTAGATATCGTTTCACAACCATTTAACGAGTTCAAAATGACAAGAATCTCGATAATATTTTCAATTTTAGAGTCAGAAAAGAGCTGAAAGGTGACTCTAGTAGTGACATTTTCGTGTTTTTACCGAGTCCAAAAAAGTATAAAATATAACTCGTTACTTCATCATTGTCGCATGAAAAACCTATTGCTGCACAAGAGACATGTGTAAAACCCATTTTTTGAAAATAATATAAAAAAATAATTGAAAAACATGCCTTAAAACCTAATTAGGGTTGTGAAAAAGTTATAAAATGCCAAAAATGGTTAAAATAATTACTTTTCACTTTTTGCCTCTTGTGGAGCAATAGTTACCCATTTTACTATGCAATCTTGCGGCGACAATAGCGTCCAATCCAGTAGATCAATCGCAAATCCGTCAATTCCAGGTAAGAGTTGAGATCCCTCTTGTAATTTTAAGCTATTTCTTGCTTCCTGCAATTGTCAATTTCAAATTTTGGGGGAGGAAATGTAAAAATTGGGGCTTCACGGTTGGCATGGGTTTCGGGCACAAAGTCGCGCCAACTGCCCAATTTTTAACACTAGGGCGCGCCCGTTAGTGCGACTGTTTTGGAAACAGTCGCGCCAACGACAAAAACCATTTCTAGCAAAAAATATGCATCAAATACCCCAATTGTTTATAGATTTAAGGGTCAAAATTGACTAATACCACTCATGTGTGTGTGTTTGCAGGTAGAAAGAGACAAAATGGTCATTGAATGGAAAGAACCGGAACATAGTCAAGAAGATGAGCTAGCCATGGAAAATGAGGGAGTCATGGAAGCCCTCAGAAACTATGGTTTGAAAAAATTCTTCCTAACACCATGTCTTTGAGCCCAACCAAAATTACTGCATTATCTGATCAGTATATGGGACGAAAATCAAGAGAAGTTCATCCTACGGGATCAAGAACTTGAGATTAATGTCTCTGACGTGTACTTCATCATAGGATTATCGCAGAGAGGTGCAACACCACTCCTAACTAGCACCCAGCCCTGCATGGAAAACATGACCATGGTGATAGAGATGGTATGTCGAGGAGCGTGGAAGGGATCAGGTAGTGGGAAAGTTGATATACAAACTATCCCAGATTTGACATTACGCGTGGTACTGCATACCATCACACGAGCTGCGAGATCACAGGCACCGCACGAAGCAACAAAGACACAGTTGCTTCTTGCTGTAGACTGCATGGCACCGACCATATACAACTGGGCAGAGGCTGTGACCATAAACATGAATTTTCAAGTAACCAAATGCAAGAAGACCAAAATGAAACAATTTGGTTATGGATCTATTCTGGTATCATTCTTCTTGGAATTATTACCCATTTTTCAATGACAGGAGGTCATAGTCCCGACACCACCAGTGAGAGAACCACGAATGGCTCGATGGGCAGCTCTGATGCTAAGGGCAGGGGGCAGCCAACAGATGTCCTAGAGGCTGGAATTATTTGGTTGGCTCCGTCGACAACTGATTGTCATGGAGGACTGGCCCTACTCTGGTACAAAATTCATTGATGATCCAGACCTCCCACTCCCGGAGGGAGAAGATTGGGATGAAGATTTGGGTGAGACTCATTTTTTAAGTTTTATGAGTATTTTGATTTTTTTATTTAATTATGAATGTTCTAACATTAAATCCAAGTGATGCAGATGTTGGCCCAGAGAGACCTACTGTCATGTCACCGATAGCAAGGTGAATCCCTCACAATTTCGACCCTCAAGGTGAGGGCGGCGAGGAAGATGAGATAGTGCGCAACCTGGAGGGGATCACACGAGGAGTCCTGGACTATGCACATTTTGATGATGTTCCTCGCGCCTATCAGATACATACCGTAGGGGTGCCTAGCCGAATTCACCGCTTGTTGAGGTGGCTAGTATGGGCCGTGACATGTTATCACGAGCACCATGCAGATTAGACACCTAGGTTTTATTTTATCTACATATTTTGCGAGACATGATGTCTCAGGATGTAATAGAAACATACATATATTTTTTGATGTTATGATGAACACAGTTGCATACACGCGATATATATATATACATCTTATTCCCTACATGGATCTCTTACATATGATAATGCTTTTAGAAATGATGCAAATGTCTATCTAATACAATGTTAGCCACTGTATCAGTTAATGTGTTCATTCATCTAGGAATATGATGATAGGTAATCAAATCAAAATTTATTTCCAACAAACGAACACGTAAATACAATCTCAAAATGTACGGATTTCTAATTAAATAATGATTATTGATTTCCATAATAAAAAGCTGTGAATATAGATTTACAAGCAACGTGCATATGCCGAGGTTGATTGCCTCGGTTAATAGCTTAATGATAGCACTATATTTAGTGACATTTTTTGTAGTTCGCCCAAGACAATTACCTTGCAGATCTATCAACTCACCAGCAGGATCATAAATTACCCATGCTGCCAAAAACAAATTCTTGGTACTGCGGGAAGCACCATCCACGAAACCGACATATGGGGCAATAGACATCTGCACAATAAGCAGGAAAATGCTCACAATGCACACCAAACTAGAAAACATGTACAAAAATGAAAACAACACCTATTATGCATGAATGACTCATGCATAATATATTTTGAGATACAACACATTTCTGGGTTGTTAAAGAGGACAACCTTCGTAGTCAATTAGCTCATAGGCCCCATTCTGCAACACATGTTTGATGATGTAGGGTCCATGCCACATAGGTTGAAATTTTTCTGCCCCCAGCTTATCACGAGCTTGGTCATACAGGAGCACGAGATCTCCTTCAACGAAAGAACGAGGGGAAACTGATTGATCAAAATGAGCTTTGACCTGCTTTTTCTGTGCTTCGATAACGAGAGCAGCAAAGCGGAGGGTTTCATCCAGTCTTTCTAAATAAAGGAGATGCACTTCTTTTGGCAAAGTATTTGGCAGTAATTTGACAGCCAACTTGAGCGAAGGTGTTTCACATTCAATCGGGAGAGTAGCTTCTAGGCCATAAACCAACTAAAAAGGAGTGAACCCAGTTGCGTTCTTCACTGAGGTTCGGTATGCCCAAAAAGCCAAAAATAACATGAGATGCCAATTTGATTTGTGGATCCCAATCGTACGTTGAAGCATTATGAGAAGAACTTTTTTCACAGCTTCAACCTGGCCATTGGCCTGAGGGTAGTACGGCGTTGAGCTGTTGTGATGCAGACCCAACTTAGAAGTCAACTCCGCCACCATATAATGCCAAAAATGGGAACCATGATCGGTAATGAAGGCTTGAGGGACACCAAACCTAGCAATAATATGATTGAATATGAGCTGAGCAGTTGTCTTACTGTCAGCGGCAAGTCTAGGAAATGCTTCAACCCATTTGGTGAAGTAGTCCACGACTATGATAATATAAGCATGCCCCTCGGCCAAGAGAGGATTTACCTTCATAACAAATGATTCTGGGTTCGATCTCCAATGGAGTCGCCAATTTGTAATGAAGGTAAATCCTCGCTCTGGACATAGATGATCCCTCTCGCCCTAGGGTGGGTCTAGTAACAAAAGGACACGCTAAAGTGTTGTTTCTTAGTTAATGAATGAACAAAAGACATGGTAGATTGACCTACCTTGAATCCAACATTATCGATGTTGCGGAAGGAGTAGTGGTCTCTCGCTCCTGCCTTGGCAAGTCATGATTTGTTCGTTGTCACGCTCAAATACCTGCACATCTGACAAAGAACAAGAACAACATATGGCAGAGTAGTTTTAGTCACAACTATTAGCCAATCAAAGAGGGTTAAACATATCATATCAAATAAACATCATAACACAATAGTGGAACCAAACAGTAGTCATGTATATTAATGAGTAGAAGGAAGAGGACAAACGATGCTTTGACATCGTGATCTCCTCTAGTGGGGTTCAGACGAAACACATCCCAAATATTGGTCAGGGAATTCAGACTCAACCTCTCGTAGAAGTCATCGACTCGAGCTCTCTCAACACAATATTTCTAACTCTATCTCCTCTAGTAGCTGAGCTATAGTATAATTCTCTTAATTCAACTATACTGCCATTCAACTATTTTTCTATAATGTGTTCATCTAGCTTCTACCAAAAGAGATAGTTTCTTATATAGAGAGAAAAGAGGAGGTTGGGATCCCTACAAAGGTGGGAGGGAGTTCTATCCTTTAGGATAGTTCCAAGGGAGGTGGAAACTACTAACTAAAGGAAGGAGTCCGTGGTTGTTTCAGCTCAACCACTCCTAATGAATCATCCTTGAGGTGGTTAGAATGGAACCTCCACCTCTATTTAATTTTTTTTTTTCCATAAACAGCTTGGCGCTGGTGTCAAACTGGCACAGAGTGCCAAGTGGCATGGGCTCAATGTTAAATTTCCTAGTCGGTGCGAGGATGTAATGGGCTACTCGCTCCAAGGAAAAAATAGGGATTTTCATAGCTCTGCCTAGGGAAATGTCAACAAGAAGAATGTTTCTTTCATCAAAAGGGATGCAAGGATGGTATTTGCAAAGCATAACACTGCGTATTGGTCACAGAAACGACCCTCCAATGTGCAAGTTGGGGATTGCAGGGACAATGAAAAAATGCTGTGTAACAGGGACTAGGGCAACTAATCTATTATAACTGTGGGGAGGTAGGGCACTTTTCCAGGGACTGTCCAAACCCTACAAGACAGTCTTACCGGTATTTCAGGTTGTTGTACCATGCGATTGAAGACTGTCTAGTCTTGATAGCGAAGATGCAGGAAAAGCAACCGACACCTACACAGAATGTGCAGATGGTTAAGGCTGAACTACGAGACAAAGATCCAAGCATGAATTTTGTAACACGTAGTGGGATGGCCACTGGGGGGCCTGGGGAGAAAACTACAACTGAGCCTCTCGTCCGACAAACAGTTATCAAACAGGAAGGTTTGGATCTAAAAAAGGAGAAAGAAACATTTTTCGCAGCTCGTAAAGACTTTGATGAGGAAGAGGCATCTAATTCGCATCCGCCTGAAGACATCAAGGTAGATGAGGAGATCAAACCCTTTTTACAGGCATGTATGAAGCTACTGCGCAACCCAAAGGTCATGGAAAATCTTCAGGAATTGTTAAATAGCTGCAAAACACGACCTATCCTCCCTCCGGAAGTTAAGGACGTACACAAACTCTATAGATATAAGAAACACACTGGTAGGGATATGCGCTTGACTACGCAAATCAGTTTTTATGAGATGGATCAGGTTATTTTGGACCTAGAGTCAGATGTGAATGTATTACTTAAATAGACTTGGCAATGAATGGGGGAACCAAAGTTGGAATGGTCCACTATCCAGTTGCATATGGCCAATCAATAGAAGATCATACCCTTGGGAAGACTATCGAAGATTGTGGTGGATATCACAGGGGTTAAAGTCCAGGCTGATTTTGAAGTAATTCAGGTTGTCAAAGATGCGGACCCCTACCCTGTGCTCCTAGGCTTCGATTGGGCCATCGATATGGGGGGCATCATTAACTTAAAGAAGAGAAGCATGGTATTCGAGAATAACAGTACAAGGGTAATAATACCATTAAATCTTGCGGAAGGAAAATGATAGACAGAACCAATGCGTGTTGGGGTCCTGTGATTTGGCTGATTTCCAAACCAAATGACAAGGCAACATATAAACCAAGATTTAGAGCTCTAGGATCTAGCCCTCCTAGTCTCAGAGAGGGATCTCTCAATATGTTTGTAGGGATATAACTTGATGCTTTTAAGAGGTTGATTTTAGGCTAGTTATGAGGTGCAATTTTTTTTGTTTTTTGGTTGGACATAGATGATCTAGGCAGCATAGATAGATTATGAGAATCTACTAGCCATTGGGCAATGGAGTCATGTGGAATTCTAAATATTTCCGACTGATGAATTTGGGGAACTAAAGGGCAAATATAACTTAGTCAATGGATCTGTGGGATCATATAGGTGGGATGAGATGAACATCAAGGATTTGGAAGGAAAAGTAGAACTTTAAGGGCTGTTAAGACTCCTTAATCATGCATACTTTTCAACGAAGGTGTTAGCCATCAGTAAATTTTTGTCATAGCAAATGATGGCTAAAACAGATCTTGAGCTCCAAGAAATTATTTTCACAGAAAATTTTTCATTCTTGAAACCTTTTGATGCTTTCTAAACTCAAAAGAGTAATCTTCACTACTGTTTCATTCAAAAATCCACCAAGAAACCCTGTTGATATCAAAAGATATTGTTTTCAAGCCATTTTTCACGATTTTCTGAGCCTATTTCACTGAATTTTCCATTTTATTATCCTTCATTTTCCTTTGAAAAATCCCCTTTTCTCCTTCTCATTTTACCCTTCATTTCCAAAATAAACCTTCTAAAAATAAATTTTAAACCGAGAAAACCCCTTTTTTTGGTTTGAAATTACCTTATTTTACTTATCGAAACCTCAAAACAGTAAAAAAGAAAAACCCCCAAAAATCCTCATTTAGGCCTTTTTCCGCTCATAAACCAACATTGAGGTTTTAAGCCCTTGAGGGCTTAATTTTTTTCGCCTTCTTTGTCATATGACCCACACCCGTGACCTGGCGCTAAAGATCGTTAGCCCTAAGCCCTTTTCCTCTGCCCCTAGTCCTTTTTTTCTCCACAGGACCTCGCTCCTACCTTATCCCTAGCCCCATTCTCTTGCCTTTTATTTACCCCCGCGCCCTGAAAAAATACATTCTCATTTGTATTTTTTCTACCATATTTGTGAAACCCTGACTTAATCCCCATCGTAGATCTATAAAGATCAACGGTTGTAAATGATATATCGCGGCCCCCTTTTTTCATTAATCCCATCCTCTTTACCCCCCGATGACAGATCTCCACCGTCGATCTGGGAGATCCGACGGTTATCAAGCCTCCTCCCTTTATCTCTATTTTTCTTATTTTTTCCCCGCCTTACCATTTCATGAAACGATCCCCACCATATATCTATAAATATCGACAGCCACCATCATTTCCCCCTCACCCTCCATGCTCTCGACCGTCCCTTCTCATGCATCCCTCCATCCATTCCCATCGTTGATTCATCTCATCCGACGGCTTGCATTTACCCAAGCCTTTCCCATCGCCAATCGACCATATTGCTACCAAACAAAAGAGGTGACATTATACTCCGGTCCCACCCCCCACTACGAAGCCATCTCCCAATCCCCTTTTGCCACCTGGCTCCCACTTCAATCCTTTCCCATGCACCTTTCCATCTATTGTGCTCCCCCGTAGCCATTGGATCTTCCCCCCCAAATCCAATGGCCTACGTTCAATTTCGCGTAAATTTTGTCGCCGGGGTTTAACCACCAAAATTCACGCGAAACCGCTAGTTTCCTGGAAGCCACACGTCACCTTCTGATTGTATCACGTTCGATACACACAAAACTATTTACCGCCTAGATACTATGCGAAAACCGCCAATGGTTTTCGCGAAACCACAAAGCCATATTTCACGCCGAATGCAGTTTTAAACCCTGTTTTCGCTGGATTTGTCCATAAAACCTCCCCCTACATGAATTTCCTCTGCCTCACTGCTCCTTCTGCCTGCGCCAGTCTCTGTAAGCAGTTTAAACCCAAATTTGCAGGATTTCTTGATAGTTTGTGGTTATGTGTAGGTCTCATGGCGGTTCTATGGCTCAAAGACATCCCACAGTCTAGTAAAGGGACAAGGCCAAGGGTGACGATCCTTGTGGCCCAAAACAAAAGCAAAAGGGGCCAAAGGGATGAATTCCCCGTTACAAACAATGGATCATGGCCATTTGGCATTTCGATCAAACCCTCTAATACAACAACCTGTACACCAGCAAACACAGTGGTGAAAAATCAAAGAGTATCAGAGAAAATTAAAGTTAAAGGGTTAATACATAAAGATTAAAGATCAAAGAGCTTAACCCGACAGTTAAGGCTGAAAACAAAAGGAAAAAGATAATTAAAGGTGAATACAGTCAGTAAAAGGACAATTGAAGACTAAAGAAGAATAAATAAGGCATGATCAGCCTTAAAGCACAAAATCAGAGTTAAATCAGTGTTTTAAAGTATTAAGTAGACAGATCAACAAAGAGAGCTTCCAAATGCCACATCATTGAGGCAATTAATCCTCAAAATTCCACCTACAAGTTCATTTTCCTCAAAAGAATACAAATTGAATGCACAGTCAGAGATATTTGTCAAAGACAACTCAGAATTAATTGCCAGCCTACCAAAAGACTCCAAAGTCAAAAAAAGTAACTGAAGTAGATAAAAGTTAATGTAAAATTAATTAAAACAGAGTTAAACATCTGAAAACTTCTCCATTTGGCCTCCCAAAGGAAGAGAAGCAATTACTCTGTATTAATTGAACAAACAACCCTTCTTTCCACTCCACCTCCTCAAATTTACCTATATATATCATACGAGGAGTTCATTATTATTGTTGGTTGAATACTCATTGAATGTAAATAGCTATTGAGGCTGTTGAAGCTCTGTTTTTTAATTGAAGAAAGATAGGCTAAGAAGAGAAGTTTGAGGTTGTAAAAGACCCATTGGATTAGAATATTGTAACTGGTTTGAACATAAAATACACAAGTTGATTTATGGGATCCTGGTTTATGTCAATGGTGATGTTTTTCTTACTGTAATTGTTATTTTTCTCATGTTTTCCATACTATCCATTTTCTCTGATAAAAAATAGAAAATATAGAGTAGGATTTACTGTAAAGGTACCCTAAATCTCATTGATAAGCTTTATCTTTATGTTTTCTGCTAATTGTGTGTTTGGGAATTATTTCAATAGAGTGTAACCAGTCAAGGAATGTTGGTGAGCCCATGTATTGCTGAGTAAAACTTGAGATATTGTTTTTGAATGATATTTTCAGAGTTTTCTCATTAAAATTGAACTATAGAAGTTTATGGTTAGCCCTATCCTCTAGTTTATCTCCAACAGTTCCTTTGAAAAGATCCCTTGAGAGTATGTCAAAAGAAGGCTAGGTTAAAATTCCTTACCTGATCTTAGGCTACTTTTTATGTTCATCTTGAATGTTATTCCTTTGAATATGCTGAAAGCAGACTAGGTTAAAATTCCTTACTTGATCTTAGGCTATTCTTTGTTTTATCTTTAATGTTTTCCATTATGTTGAAAACAAGCTAGATTCAAAGTTCTTACTTGATCTTAAGCTATTCTTTGTTTTCCTTTGAATATGTTGAAAGCAGGCTAGGTTAAAAGTCCTTACTTGATCTTAGGCTATTATTTGTTTTATCTTTAATGTTTTCCATTGAGAGTATGTCAAAATCAGGATAGGTTAAAATTCCTTACTTGATCTTAGGTTATTCTTTGTTTTCTTTTGAGTATGCTGAAAGTAGGCTAGGTTAAAAGTCTTTAATTGATCTTAAGCTGCCCTTTGTTTTCTTATATTTTTTCTTCTTTCATCACTTTCTTAATATTCCATACCATAAATCAACTTAAAGAGATCTATTGACATAGATGACTTTCCCCAAAGAACACTCTTGAAACCTGTTGTCCAATTAAACCCTTTTGTGACTCCATAGCCCAATGGAGTGATACTATTTCTTACATATCCTATCAGCTGAACCATTCTTTCAACCTACTCATACCTTTACCCTTCAAAATACTTCCTTCATTTTAATGATATTCTACCCAACCAAAACCAAAACAAACCCTTGTACTTAATAACTAGCCTAATATCTTATCACAAGCCTCAATGAAATATCTTTGAAAACACTTATAGAGAGATCCCTCTTTGAATCTAGGAGGGCTAGATCCTAGGATTCCAAAGTGGTTTTGATGTTGGCTCTGCAGCGTTTGTTCTTGCCAATCTTGCAAATTACGGAGGCCCAACAAAAGGGACTTGTAACACTATCTAAAAATAAAGAAATATTCAATAGCCAGGGCTAACCATGAATCCTACCAACATACTTTATGCAGATAACATTAAACAAGACAGACTTTTAAGTAAGACAAAGAAGGAGAGGAACACTCTGTTTCTTCTAATTGTTTCACTTAAAGGAGTTAGAAAACATATAAGAAACACAACTAATTGCATCCATAAAATGGGGAACACCCAAGCATCTAAGACTACAATTATAAAGACCCTCAAATATGACTATCTCAGCAAGAAACAGAGGGTAATATCGGGACAAATCCTCTCTGCCAGGCTGCAGACAATAACGTTTGAAGGATGATTTCAGAAATAGCTTTCGAGAGGCAGCAAGCAGACAGGGCAAACCATAATTTAACATTGACACCAAATATCTGAACTATTCTGAAATAAAAAAGCTTAAGGGTTTAAAAGTAGTCAAACTACTAGATAAAACCTTCAGCAGATGAACACATAAAGGCAGTGAAGAGTAAACAGGCCTAAGGTGCTTCTAGGAGACATTTCTTAGCCTAAGCTTTTTACTCTATTGCAAGCAAAGAATAATGGAACAAAGTGAAAAACAGGAAATAACATTAACGAGTAGAGAGTAATTCACCAAAACCAGGCTCAGGAATCCAATGGTCTAGCCTCCTTCATCAACAGAAAAGCAAAGACATCCACACTTCTTCAAAACACCAATTCTTCTTTCAAAACAGTAGTCTATGTATTACTTTAGAATTCATCAAGTGCCAACCCTTTACAATGAGAGTCCGAATAGGATTTATAGCTAAATGGGGAGGAGAGGTGACAAATATGGCCTTAATGGTTAATTAAAATAGAGGAGAAAAACATTCGAATGCCCATTCTGGGTCATAAATATTACATTAACTTCTTGCCCATTCTAGTAATTCTCGTAGACTTTGAGGCCTAATTGATAGACTGGTAATAGCTCCAAAGAGTGACTTTGTAGAGAAGTATTCTGGCCACTGCAGTCCTGTCTTTTCTTCTGGTACAAGTAAAATGGACAGTATGGGTTTTGAGACCACCCATACCTTTATAATAACTGCCTTAACAACTTTAAAGAGGTTCTGTCAGCATAATAATTGTCAAGGTGTCTTTAGTCTTGGGAGGAGTAAATAGCTTCAATGATGTGTCATTTGAAGCTTTCCTTTGCTGATTTTTCTGTCTTTGTCATCTAACCTCGATCTGGCTGTAACTGTGTTTTTATCTTTGACCTACAAGTTAGGCTTTTAATTTCCTGAGTTATGGCTTAACCGCTGCGCTTTAATCCTTATCAATCTTCACTTTAAATCAGTGGCGTACAGGTGTTTCTTCTATGTGCTGGAGGGTTTGATTTGTAATCAATGTCCATTAAAAATTGATTAAACTTTGAAATTCTACCCCTTGGCCCTTTGCCACTATTTCTTTGGCTGTGGGAGAACTTTAACACCATTAGCCACCATAAAAACCTGCAAAATGAACAAACTGGTTATAAAATCCTGCAGGTGTGGATCAATTGCTTCAGAAGGCTCTAGTGGAGGTGGAGGAGTGATTGCAGAGAAAGTGTATGCAGCAGATATGAGCTTCAATTGTGGAAACCTGAAACCAGGGCTTGAGTGAGGTTTCGGGCGCGAAGAATAGGATGGCGGTATTGGAAAACCAACAGTAGTTTTCGCGTAGGGCCTGGGCAGTAAGTGATAATGAGTGGGGGGAATGTGATACGTGTTAATGGATGACACGTATGCTCCTGAAAACCACCTATTTAGCGTTCAAAATGGGTTTTGGATAGCCACGGAGAAATGGGTGTGAAAAAGCCCGCGGACCATTGGATTTGAGGGGGAAAGGCTAGATGAACGGTGGAGATCACGAGAAAACACGATGAGAGGCCCAGCGCGGTCAGGTGGGACCAGAGAAAATACATGGAAAATTGAAGAAAATACACGTAAAAGTGGCCACGGGTGGATTGGACATCGGAAGAAAAAGGGGAAGGGAAGCGACTTTTAGAAAGAGTGATGTGCCAATGCCCATGGGAGATGCAAGAGAAATGTGGGCCATTGGATCACAAGGATCAATGGTGGAGATCAACTCAGAGAATCAGAGATGAAAGATGGTGGATGGGGGTTAATAAAAATGT
Source organism: Pinus albicaulis (assembly GCA_034641835.2). Taxonomy (NCBI): domain Eukaryota; kingdom Viridiplantae; phylum Streptophyta; class Pinopsida; order Pinales; family Pinaceae; genus Pinus; species Pinus albicaulis. The sequence continues at coordinate 564,489,215 of CM076582.1, forward strand.
GATTGAGCCCTGACCGTCCGGTCAGGAGGATCAACGATCTAGATTAAATCAGGGAAATGCAATATAAACTTATGGACAGGGAGGAAGCGCAATTGCAATGACTCGAGGACCTTCAGATCAGAGGTGAGATCAATGGTGGGGATTAGATTGGGGCATCGCATATCGGTGGCATAGAGGGTCGGGGGACAAAGGAACTGGGATTGCCGATAGCGATGGAGGGGAGCGCTGACCATCCGAATGGGATAGAGATCGACGGTGGAGATCAAATAGGGGGATCACATCGGCGGGGAAAAAGAAGGTGTAAGGAAACAGGGTGAAGCCTGATGCAATGCACGATAGCCATTAGATCTTGGAGGGAATGGACGGCTGGGATGGAGTCAGGGGATCGGCCTTCGGAGGAAAACAGGGAAAGGGACACGAGATTGGGGGAAAGCCGATTTGTGATGGGGTGATCCGCCGCTGGCCATTGGATCTGTGAGATCAACGGTGGAGATCAAATCGTAGGTGAAACCATCGCACGGGAGGAAAAATGAATATACAATGGAAAAAGGGGGCAGATCAACCACTAATAGCGAAAAAGGGGCTAAAGACTCATAGTTGACGGTCGCGGGTTGACGGTTATATGGAGAAAGGGGCTGAGAACTAAGCTCGTGGGGGCTTAAATTTGTTTATATGAAAATGATTGGATTTAAAGGCCGAAATTGGTTTTTGAGGGTTTTTTAAAGGTTTTGATGGAGTAGAGGAAGGGTTTTAGTACCAAACAAAGGGGATTCACATGGTTTTAAAGGGAATTTTGGAGGAAGTGAAGGATAAATGAGGGGAAAAATGAGTGATATGAAGGGAATTATGAGGATAAAATAGAGGAATGAAATGATGGAGATGAGTATTTAAAAAAAAACAGTTTTCTCTTTGGAAACAGCAGGATTTTGAAGTGAAAACATCAGTGAAGGTAGGTTTCTTTGGACAAAGAGAACAACCAGGCTTCGAGAACTAACATGTTAACTTGAAAATGTTTCTTGAAGGCTACAAACTGATTCTAGCCATCACTAGGTATAACAGAAATTATAGATGGCTAACAATGGTTCCACTTGGGGAGGACAACTTTCCCTTTAGGTGTCAAGAACCTCAGTTGATCAATCTCTAGCTTTTAGCAGACCAGTGCCTTATCCATTGGGCAAAATTTTTTTGTTTTCTTGCTGATTTTGTTTTTGTATTTGAAAATTCTTCAATGACCTGCAACATGAAAACACTTTAAGACAACACCTCTACCTACCAACACTATTTGTCCTAGCATTTTTTCTTCTCTTGAGTGCACTTGGACTGGCATCTCTTTTACATATTATTTTTGAAAACAGAAAGATAAAACTATCTAATGCTACGCTTATTTCTTCCAAGAGTCCAGATTAAACAGTTGAAATCATAAACTTCTCTACCTAATCTACTATCTATCAATATTAAGCTGTTTTACAGATCTACTTTCTCTACATTCTAAAACAGAAATTTAAACACAGACAAACCAGGATTAGACTGTCTGATTTGCTGTAATGTCTAAGACATGAGAAACAAGCTGCACATAGATCTTATTTTCATAAAAATGAAACAAAACTTGGAAGACTTGAGATCTGAGAATAGTAAGCATCCTTCCCTTCTTTTTCAGCTTTGATTTTGATCCTTTCGAGTTGTCCTTTTCTTCTTTTCCTGGCTTAGGTTTTTAGCATATTAGAACCAACCTTTCCTTCTTTCTTGGGCTCAAGTTTTTATCATGTTAGAGCCATATTTTCCTTTCTTCTTCTTCTTTTGATTCTTCGGTTTAGATTTTGAGCATGTTTGAACCATTTTTCTTCTATCCTAACCTATTCTACTAATAAGCCAAGATTAAACAATTTTCCAAATCTCCTTCACTAACCTATCAGCAATAAATTGAAATCTATCTAGTCATGATTAGGCTATATGACTAAATAGCAGTGCTCTTTCAAGTAGTGGCATTTAGTCTTGCCCACTTTCAGACTTTCTTTCTTTTTGGGTATGGGGCTGTACCTTTCTTATTTTTCTAATCTGCCCTCTTTTTCTCTCTCTTTTTTTTTTTTTTCAAACTCAAAGCAAAAAAAAAAATAAAAAAAAAAAAAAAATGTAAAAATGTTCACAGGCTAAGCTTTATTGACATTCCTGCCTACCCTAATCTATCTTGGAAATCTCTGTTGTTTTATATGATACAATAGTGCCAGTGCAGCCAGTTGAACAGTAACAAAAAAGGGTAGAAAATTTCACTTCTTGTTAGAGATAAACATGGTATTCTTTGACTGTGGGTCTTCAAAACCAAGGACACCACTAGTGGTAACCACTCCTGATGTATCTGACTCTTGCAAAGGATCAATTCTTGGGAGCTTGAGCCAACCAGGTCCTCCATATACTCTGTCATAGGATCAATAAAAACATGATGTGAACTTTCTTATTTTAGGCCTTCCATGACTGGTACGCTATTTGCATCCTTGACAGCCTGGTTCACTGCATCTTCAGTGTGGCTCTTGAAATCATAGTATTCTTCTACCTGCATATCAAAAGGCAGTGAAATTTCTTCTTGCTTTGGGTGAGGGAGACTTTCCAAAGATTCTCTAGGGTCCCTAAATTGGTATGACTAATCTTGTGAATTCAACATTTCAATTTCGGTTTCATACCTTTCAACCACCAAGTCTAGGAAAATTTTCTTAAGCTCAGGTTTAGCATTGAATTTTGAGCTGAGAAGGACAACCTTTGGAAGGTCCCCACATTCAAGTTTTGCCAGAAAAATTGATATTTCATAATGAAGCTCTACTATGAAACTTGACTGCATTTTTGCAAATGTTCAGAGTCTTCTATTAGTGGAGTGATTTGGTATTTTAGGAGTTGTGGAGTCGCCAAGTGGATGATTTAAAATGTTTTAAGATGAGTTTATGTTCACAATCAATAATTAACTACCAATCTAAGGTTGTTGTGGGTATTCCGAGCTCTTAGGATATGATATAATTCACTCAGCTCCCTAGTATGATCGCCATTATGTTGGGGTCCTGTGATTTGGCTGATTGGCAAGCCAAATGACAAGGCAACATATAAACCAAGCTTTAGAGCTCTAGGATCTAGCCCTCCTAGTCTCAGAGAGGGATCTCTCAATATTTTTGTAGGGATATAACTTGATGCTTTTAAGAGGTTGATTTTAGGCTAGTTATGAGGTGCAAATTTGTTTGTTTGTTGGTTGGACATAGATGATCTAGGCAACATAGATAGAGTGTGAAAATCTACAAGCCATTGGGCAATGGAGTCATGTGGAAGTCTAAACAGTTCCGATTGATGAATTTGGGGAACCAAAGGGAAAATATAACTTAGTTAATGGATCTGTGGGATCATATAGGTGGGATGAGATGAACATCAAGGATTTGGAAGGAAAAGTAGAGCTTTAAGGGCTGTTAAGACTCCTTAATCATGCATAATTTTCAACGAAGGGACTTGCAACACTATCTAAACATAAATAAATATTCAATAGCCAGGGATAACCATGAATCCTACCAACATACTTTATGCAGATAACATTAAACAAGACAGAATTTTAAGTAAGACAAAGAAGGAGAGGAACACTCTGTTTCTTCTAATTGTTTCACTTAAAGGAGTTAGAAAACATATATGAAACACAAATAATTGCATCCATAAAACAGGGAAAACCCAAGTATCTAAGACTGCAATTATAAAGACCTTCAAATATGACTATCTCAGCAAGAAACATAGGGTAATATCGGGACAAATCCTCTCTGCCAGGCTGCAGACAATAACATTTGAAGGATGATTTCAGAAATAGCTTTCGAGAGGTAGCAAGCAGACAGGGCAAACCATAATTCAACCTTGACACCAACTATTTGAACTATTCTGAAATAAAAAAGCTTAAGGGTTTAAAAGCAGTCAAACTACTAAATAAAACCTTCAGCAGATGAACACATAAAGGCAGTGAAGAGTAAACAGGCCTAAGGTGCTTCTAGGAGACATTTCTTAGCCTAAGATTTTTACTCTACTGCAAGAAAATAATAATGGAAAAAAGTGAAAAACATGAAATAACATTAACGAGTATAGAGTACTTCACCAAAACCAGGCTCAAGGATCCAATGGTCTAGCCTCCTTCATCAACAGAAAAGCAAAGACATCCACACTTCTTCAAAACACCAATTATTCTTTCAAAATAGTAGTCTATGTATTACTTCATAATTCATCAAGTGCCAACCCTTTACAATGAGAGTCCGAATAGGATTTATAGGTGAATGGGGAGGAGAGGTGACTGAGATGGTCTTAATGGTTAATTAAAATAGAGGAGAAAAACATTCGAATGCCCATTCTGGGTCATAAATATTACATTAACTTCTTACCCATTTTAGTAATTCTCATAGAATTTCAGGCCTAATTGACAGGCTAGTAATAACTCAAAAGAGTGCCTTTGTAGAGAAGTATTCTGGCTACTGTATTCTTGTCTTTTCTTCTGGTACAAGTAAAACAGACAGTATGGGTTTTGAGACCACCCATACCTTTACAGTAACTGCCTTAACAACTTTAAAGAGGTTCTGTCAGCATAATAACTGTCAAGGTGTCTTTAGTCCTGGGAGGAGTAAATAGCTTCAATGATGTGTCATTCAAAGCTTTCCTTTGCTTATTTGTCCATTTTTTTCATCTAACCCCGATCTGGCTATAACTGTGTTTTTATCTTTGAACTGCAAGTTAGGCTTTTAATTTCCTGAGTTATGCCTTAACCGTTGCACTTTAATCCTTATCGATATTCACTTTAAATATGTGGCGTACATGTGTTTCTTCTATTCACTGGAGGGTTTGATTTGTAATAAATGTCCATAAACATTTGATTAAACTTTGAAATTCGACCCCTCGGCCATTTGCCACTATTTCCTTGGCTGTGGGAGAACTTTAACACCATTAGCCACCATAAAAACCTGCAAAATGAACAAACTGGTTATAAAATCCTGTGGCTGTGCATCAACTGCTTCAAAAGGCTCTAGCGGAGGCGGAGGAGCGATTACAGAGAAAGTGTATGCAGTGGAGATGAGCTTCAATGGCGGAAACCTAAAACCAGGGCTTGAGTGAGGTTTCGGGAGCGAAGAACAGGATGGCGGTATTGGAAAACCGACAACAGTTTTCGTGTAGGGCCTGGGCGGTAAGTGGTAATGAGCGGGGAGAACACGATACGTGTTAATGGCTAACATGTATGCTCCTAAAAACCACCTATTTCACGTTTAAAATGGGTTTTGGACACCCACAAAGAAATGGGTGCGTAAAAGCCTGTGGACCATTGGATCTAAGGGGGAAAGGCCAGATCAACAGTGGAGATCGTGAGAAAACACGATGAGAGGCCTAGCACGGTCAGATGGGACCAGAGGGAATATATGGAAAATTGAAGAAAATACACATAAAAGTGGCCACGGGTGGAAAAGGAGGTGAAATAGTGTGGGCCATCGGATCTGCAAGATGGACGGTGGGGATTAACTTCGGCGGATCGGCCATCGGAAGAAAAAGGGGAAGGGAAGCGGGTTTTAGAAAGAGCGAAGCACCGTGTTAGGCCTCTGTAATTTTAGTAGATTGGTAAGACTAAAGCTACAGAGACAACATTATGAACCACTTTGGAATTCTAGGATCTAGCCCTCCTGAATCTAGAGAGGGATCTCTCTTATAAGTGCAAAGATTGATTTATCTTTAAGGCCTTATGTATGATATTAGGCTAGTTATTAAGAACAAGGGTTTTTTGTTTGTTTGGATGGTTGAGCATGATTTTTAATTGAGTGGAAAGTCCTAAAAATGAAAGAGTTTCAAAGGGGTGAAGGTCTGAACAATCAGAAGAAGATTTAGCTGATAGGATAGATATGAAACAATAGTTAATCTATTGGGCTATGGAGTCATAAAAGGGTTTAATTGTGCAACAATTTCAAGAGTGATCCATGGGGAAAGTCATCTATATCAAAATATACTTTAGATTAAATGATGAATGGAACATTAAAAGTGTTGAGAAGGTGGAAAAAGTCAATAATTTCAACAAGGATTTATCAACTTTCCAAACAAGAAAATCCATTTAAGCAACTGTTTGAAACCAACCAAAGACATGGCTAACCTTAAACTTCTTTGGACAAGCTTGTATTAAAGCTAACTTATTAGACAAACAATCCAGCAATCCACATGACTACTTTCAGAAGGGATGAAAACAGATAAGAAAACAAAGTGCAGCTTGAGATCAAGCAAGATACATTAAAATCTAAGCCTGCTTCAGCATACTCTTAGGGAAACCTTCAAAACAACCTTTGGAGAAAGAAACTAGAAGACAGGGCGAACCATAAAATTTTCTAGTCTAGCTCTACTCAGCATATAATGAAAATATCATTCAAGAACTTGCTTTCAAGTTTTTCACATCAAGACAGGGACAAACCAACATTCCTTGATAATGTTTACACTTAACTTAAGTCATTATTAAAAACAAAATTGGAGGAAAACATAAAGATAAAGATTATCAGTGAGAGTAGGGTACTTTTGACAGTAAATGCTAGCTCTATATTTGCTGTTCTTTATTAGAGAAAAGTGAACAAAATGGCACACATGAAAGGAAAACAATAACACAGTAAGAAGTACTTCACCAATGATATAGACCGGGATCCCAAAAATCAGCTTGTATATTGATATCAATCCAGTTACATACTTCAAGTCCAATGTTTCAGTACAACAATCATCTTCTCTTCTTAGCCCAACTTCTTTGATCACAAAACAGAGCTTCAAGAGCCTCTGAAAACTATTTACATGTAGAAAGTTTCAAGCACAAGTATTACATCAAAGTTCAACAACCAACCTTTATCTCATCTTCTACAAAAGTATTTATAGAAGCAATGAGGAGGTGGAATGAAAGAAAATATCTCTAAGTTCAATTAATACAAGTTAATGCTTCTTGGCCTTTGAGGGGCTCAATGGAGAAATTCTCTGATATTACTCTGTATTAATTGATTTTCATTAAGTATTTTTAGTCGCTAGGTAGTTTTGGTTGACTTAAAAACTCTTTAAGCAGGTTTGCAATAACTCTGGCTGCTTTAAGTAAAATATCACTGATAAAGGAAATAACTATGCCTTCGTTTGATTTATTGATATTGTAGGTGGTGCTTTGGTAGCTGGAGAGGATTCAATTAGCCTCTGATATGGCAGTGGAGGCTTTTTGGACTGATAGATTTCCTTTTTAACCTTAAAACACCGTTAATTTGTCTTGATCCTGTGTTTTAGGCCTAATTAGGCCTAATTTATGTCTTCTGGTCTTCATATTGTCTTTAACTGTGCGGATTAGGCCTTTGATAGTTGAATTCATGCCTCAATCCCTCAAAACTGTGTAAAAACGTTTAATTATTCATCTCTATTTCGATCCCACCTTTTGACACCGATACTCTCTGTATAATTAAGGTTCACTGTGTTTTTGTTGTTCTTGCAGACGCGCAAAGGGATTTATAATGTTATTAGTGCTCATGAGGCACGGATAAATAGTGATGTGGACTTTGCAGATTGATTCTCTTCATTGATAGTGGCCTGGGGGATCGTCATCCCTGGCCCTCGATTTCCTTTTAAAACTATGGAGAAACCTTTAAAGCCTGAAAAAAACGAAAAAAGTTAAGAAAATATGTGAAGGATAGGTCAAAGGCTCTTTGGGCATGGGAACATATCATAGCCTTTGGATGAAATCAACCAACGGTCAGGATCATTTGCTAGGGTTGATGGGGAGGTAGTTGGATGAAATGAGGATCATATTAAGTCCAGGCCGTAGATCTATGGTGATCAACGACTGAGATCAATCGGGGATTTTATAATGCAGAGGGGGAAAAGTTAAAACGAAACAGAAGAAAATGTAATAAAAAGGGGAAAAACCGTTGGCAGAAGCGAAAAGGGGTTAAATGAAGTTTGGGGACGCAGAGTGATCTGGACTGTTGGATTCAACTGATGGACGGTCGGTATCTTCGGAGGGACGTTTGGGAGCAAATGGAAAGGGTGATGAGTTGGTGGTGAGATTAAATATGAGTCGTTGGATCCTGATAATCAATGGCCAGGATAAAAAACTGAAAAATCTAATGATGCAGGGAAGGGTGGTTTGGCGAAAAAACCATAATGGTTTTCGCGCAGATCTAAGGCGATTTTAGAATTTTTCAAAATAAACGCGATATGTGTCTGCGCTCAACACGTGTCTTTTTAATACTGCCCATATCGCGTAAATTTTTGGCATTAAATTTCAAGCCCAAAATTACGCGATATGGAGTTTCAGCCGTCAGATGAAAGGCAAAGAGATCTGACAGTGGGAACGAGAGCGCAATGGGGTAAGATGCGTGGGTGGAAAGGTGTGCAGGGTCAAAGGCGGTTTAGATCCAGTGCAATAAGGACCATTGATCTGCAAAGATCAACATTGGATCTTTACTAAAAATTTTAAACTGTCAGGCTTTGTGAAATAACAAAGAAAAGTCAGGTTTGATCTGGACCGTAGGATCTATGAAATGGACAATCGAGATTTAATCAGGGTGATCACAAATCGGAGAGGAAAGGGGAAGACACAAAGGGAATTTTGTGATGCAATGTAACCCTGTTCGTCGGATCTGGGAGTAGATCGACGGTAAATATTCAATCGGAGGGGTAAAGGAGGAAAGTTGTGGGCGGAGTGCGAAGAAATATTAGCCGTCCATTCTTGTGGATTTGACGGCTAAGATTAAATCGGGGGGATCGTCATCAGAGAAGGAAAAAGGGAAAAGTGTTAGGGGGAACTGTGATTTTCCGATTGCGATTGAGCGAGAGCCGTTGATCTAAAAACTAGATCGACGGTGGAGATTTAATCATGAAGGAAAAAGACAGAATGGTGGGTTTGGAATGGGGAACAATATGGACCGTTGGATCTAGGCGCAGTAGAGAAGATCAATAGCGGAGAAACGATCACAGGATTGCATCGACGGGAGGCAATAAATCATAAAAATACGTCAAATGAATATTTGCAATGCGATTTTATTTGTGCGATGCAATAAGCCAATGATTGTTGATCGGTTTAGATCAACGGTTGATATTCATTTAAATTTTGAATTGTCAAGTTTTATTGAAATACAAAGGAAAGTCGGGTTTTACGAAATACAAAGGAGGAAAAGGTTTTGACGGGCTCGGAGAGGAGTTTAGGCCCTTTAAGTGCCCGGTTTTGGGGCTTAAGGTCCTATGAGGAAGGGGCCTACCAGAGTTAAGCCCTCGGGGGTTGAAGAAAATATTATATGAAAACATACTGTTTTAGGCTTAAAAAAGAGTGTTTTTAGGCCAAAATAGTGCTTCCGGTAGGTAAAAGAAGGCATTTGTAAACCAAATAACAGAGAGACATAAGGTTTAAAAGGGATTTTGGAGAGTTTTTGAAGGTTGACAGAAGCTTATGGAGGAATTTTTATGAAGAAATAAAGGGATGAAAATGGGGTTATTTATGGGTGAAAAGAGGGGTAAAAATGAAGGAAAAATGGTTTTTTTTCAGCAGTCTTCTTTAGGCAAACAACAAATATTTCAGGTTTATGAGGGAAACAGTAGTGAAGATTAACTACAAGATTAGTTATCTTCATAAGACTTTAAGAACTCACAATTTGGCCATGAAATTGTTTCTTGAAGTCTAAAAAAGATCTAGCCACCATTTTATATGAAAAATTTTTATAGGTGGCTAACAGTGGCTCCACATGGGGATGGCACCTTCTTGAAGGTGTCAAGAAATTTAGAGCTGTCTTCTCTGGAAGCTGATCAATGCCTCATCCATTGGGCTGCAACTTTCTTTCCTTTGCTGATCTTCTTTTGTTCTGATAATGTTAGCAGCTACTAAAAACAATGGAATTCTATCAAAACAAGCTTTCTACCTACCCAATCCTAATGATTTAACATTTTTTCTTCTTTCATAGTGCATTTGGATTGGAAAACTTTTTTTAAAAACATTTTAGTCTTTTGAAAGGATAAAACTAGTCTATTTATACCCTTATTTCTCCATGAACTTAGATTAAGCAGTTGAGTTCATAAGCTTCTGTACCTAACTACCATCTGTCAGGATTAGACTGTCTGACAGATTTTTATTCTCTAAATTATAACACAAAAATTTAAAAACACCCAAGCTAGGATTAAGAAGTCTAACTTGCTGTTGGTTTATGGCATAAAAACAAGCTGCACATAGACTGTTATTTGCAGAAAATTAAAGTAGAATGGTGAAGGCTTAATATCTGAAAACTAAAGAACATCCTTCTCTTTTCTTCAGCTCTATTTTTTAGGCTTGTTTGAGCTGTTCTCTCTTTGTTCTCTGGTTCAAGGTTTGGGCATATTAGAACTAGTTTTCTTCTGTCTTTGTCTCAAGATTTAAATAGATTAGAGCCATTTCTTCTTTTGAAATCCATAGGTTCAGATTTTGAGCTTGCTTGAACCTTTTTTCTTCTATCCTAATCTACCTAACTGCTAAGCCAAGATTAAGCTGTTTGGAAAATCTAGTTCACTAATCTATTAGTAGTAAATTGAAAATTAATTAGTCATGATTAGGCTATATGACTAACTAGGAGTGTATTTATTAGGAGTGGCATTTGAGCTTGCACACTTTCAGACTTTGTTTCTCTTTTTTGGTATGGGGCTGTACCTCTCTTGTTTTTTAAAATTTGCCCTCTTTTCTCTTTCTATTGGTTTTGTATTTTTTCATTTTCTAACTTTGAATGCAATGATGAGTATGATATTCACAATGAGAAAAAATAAAAAGGCTTCCAAACTGATATGGTTAAGAGAAATAATGTTTGAGCATCCTGCCATTGACAGGACCCCCAAACAGTTCAGCGCCATTCAATTCTTGCAAAAAATAAGCATTGTTACCAGTAGTAGAATGAATGAAAAAAGGGCCAAGACATAAATTATCAATTTTCCCATGCTTTACCTTATCTTCTCTCCTTGAATCCCACTTTAAAACTTTGTCACCAATGCTGAAATCACTGGCCTTTGTCCTTCTATCAAAAATCTTCTTGATGCTTTCTTGATTTTGTAATGCTCTGTTGTAGACTTCCTCTCTGGTTTGCTGAAGATGTATGGTCTGATTAATTCTTCTGATCATGTCATTGTCTTTAGAATGTACTTCTTGGATCAGCTTCATGACTGGTACTCCTAGGCTGGTTGGAAAAATTGCATCTACTCCATAAACAAGCTGGTAGGGTGACATTCCAATTGATTTTTTAAGTGTTAATCTGTCAGCCCATAATGCATGTACTAGCTTTGTGTGCCAAGATTTATTATTGTCCTCTAGCAACTTCTTGATTATGTTCACCAAAATTTTGTTTGAGGATTTTGCCATCCCATTACCTTGAGGGTAATAAGCAGTAGAATGGCCCAATGTAATCTGATATTTGTGATAGAATTCAACCATATTTTTGGATCCAAATGCAACAGCATTGTCAGTGATAATCTTCCTAGGGCAGCCAAATCTAGATAGGATATGATTTTCAATAAATTTTATGATGACAGAGTCATTGGCTTGCCTAGAAGGGATGGCCTCTATCCATTTGGTAAAGTAGTCTATTGCAGTGATAATCCATCTATGTTGGGTAGATGAGGGTGGATGGATTTCTCCAATGAAGTCTAGACCCTGCTGTTGAAAAGGAGCTTCAACAGTGATTGGATGCAAAGGTAAGAGAAGAAATTTTCTTTTGCCTTCAAAGAGTTGGCATTTATGATAGGCAATAATAATTTTATGGACATATTGAAAGAGGGTGGGCCAATAGTAACCAGCTCTAAGGATTTTATTGGCAGTTGTCTTCCAATAGAGGTGGCCTCCACATTCTCCTTCGTGGAACTCATGCTTGATTTTCTCTGCATCATTCTCAGGAAAACATTTAAGCAATAACCCACTAGCATTTTTCCAATATAGACATTTATCCAAAATGTAGTAATTTACAACTTTTAACTTTAAAAATATTGCCTTTGTCTTAGACAAACCAGGAGGTGTATTCAAATTGAGCAAAACATATAGAATATCAGCATACCAAGAGGAATTCAAAAAATGATCTTCAACCATGGGAGTTGACAATTCGTCGTATTCATCTAATGCATTTATCATGTTTATATCAAGAGCATCAAAATTAGATTCATCCATTAATCTTTCTAGTCCTTGGCCTTTAATGAGCTTAGTGGGCTTGATTTCTAAATCATATTCAAGTATCACAACTATCCACTTTCCTCTTTTTCCATCTAGGTCCTGCGTTAGAATGTATTTTACAACTGATTTTGGCACAAATGCAATTATGTGGGAGTGTAAAATATAAACTCTGAAGTCTTTTAAGGCTTTGACTAAGGAAAAGGCCTATTTTTCCATGATTTTGTACTTCAGAGGTGCATCTCTCAATGCCTTACTAAAGAATGCAATTGGCTTCTCTTGTCCTTTCAAATTTTTCTGTAGTAGGACAACAACCACTGTGTGTTCTGAAGAAAATGAAAAAATGAAAAAATATTTTGAAAAATCAGGACTAATGAGAACCGGTGTTTTGGTTAATGCTTGTTTCACCAGTTAAAATGATCTCTTTGCTTCTAAGGTCCATTTGACTCCTTTTTCTTTCTTTAACATGTTTGTTATGTTTCTAAGGAGTTCAGCTAAGTTAGGTATGAACCTTCTCAAGAAATTAATCTTTCCAATGAAAGATTGAAGTTCCTTGATGTTTCTAGGATGGGTGATTTGCAATATACCCTCAATCCTCTTTGGGTCTATCTTTATTCCTTCTTCTGATATGATGTGCCCAAGAAGTTTACCTTCTTGGAGACCAAACATTATTTTCTTTGGATTTAAAGATAACCCATATTTTCTGCATTTCTCAAAGAATTTTCTCAGGTGTTTAGGTTTTCTTCATCTGTTTTATAGAAAACAGTGATATCATCAAGGTAAATAATGATGAAGTAGCCTAATTCTTTCAAGAATGAAATATCCATGGCTCTCTGAAATGTAGCACCAGCATTCATTGAACCAAAGGGCATTTTCACATACATGAAAGTACCCCAATGTGTAGCAAAGGCTGTTTTGAGTTGATCATCAGGATGTACTAATATCTGATTGTATCCTGAGAAGCCATCTAGCAAAGAAATTATTTTAGAGCCAACTACCCTTTGTAAAATATGATCCATCTTGGGTAAAGGGTAGTTGTCCTTTAATGAAGCTTTTTTTAAGTTCCTAAAGTCAATACAAAGCCTTATTTCTCATGTTTTCTTCCTAACTGACACTAAATTATACACCCACTCTGAATATCTAATAGGGACAATAATTCCAGCTTCATACATTTTCTTGATTTCTTTCTCAACCAAAGGTAATTGAACAGGGTTGATTCTGCGCAATTTTTGTTTAAAGGGCTTTTGGTTTTCTTTGAGAGGTATCTTGTGCTGAATTATTTCTGTGTCATAGGACTTTAGATCCTCATAACTCCATGCAAAAACATCAGAAAATTATTTAAACAGCTCAATGTATTTCAGTTTGATGTGAGCTGGCAAAGTTTTAGATAGTTTGATCATTTTTGGTTTTAGTTCACTGCCTATGTTACACTCTTCTACTTCAGTTTCAACAGGCTCCATCTTTGGTTTCTTGGCAACATCATTGAAATAAAAAAACTCTTCTAATGGGACTAGACCTTTTAGAAAATTTTGAGTGTTAGATTGCAGCATTTCTAAGTCTTCTTTTCCTAAATATGCACTAATTTCTGTGGTATTTTCAAGTTTATTAGCTAACAGATTTATATCAACAATCTTTGGAGAGTTTACTTCTTCATCAAGTGGGTTTTCTTCAATAGAACATTCATCTTCATAATCCGAATCTGAACTTGGTAGTTTAAATTCATTTCTGGACTGTAGGAATTCTTCTATTTGTTTGTCTCCATCAAACACTTGCCAATTTTTCTCATTATCAGGGACAACTAGTCTAAATTTGATTTGGGTAGTACATTGTTTGGTATCATAAGGTGTTAAACATGTTATAGCAGCAAAAGCTAAGCTATGGGCGAGGATATTTTGGTCTCCTGGGACAAAGATAAGTTGGGATTCCTCAAATGTTCCTAATAAATCCATGACATCATTTCTATAGGCTCTAAGCCTGGGGTGTTTGGCACTATATTCCCCATTCACTTGCCTAACAATCAACTCTGAATCCCCATGAACTTTTATCCTTTTGGCTGCTAATTTCTTCAACAAGTGTAGGCCTAAAAGGAGGGATTCATACTTAGCTATGTTATTTTAACATTGAAAATTTAATTTGTAGGAATGACCTTTAGTGTGATTATTTTCAGTGTTATGTATCCAAATGCATGCACCTGCATTGTTCTTAGTGCAAGACCCATCAAAATTCATACTCCAAAGAGGACTAGCTTTAGAATTACTAGTTTGGCTACTACCCTCTTTATCTTGTGTGTTTTCAGCTTGTTCTTGATAGTCAGTATTGTGTTGAAAGTGCTCTAGTTCCTCATGTTCTTCATTAAGTTGAGGATTATTCTCTTGGTTCTCAAAGTTAACAAGTAATGGATAACTGTTTTGTAGCTCTGGACTTGTGATTAGTTTACAGTGATTTTCTATTTTGACACACTATTCTGACCCTTCTGTTATGTCTCCTTCCTTTTCTATGTCTACCACTACATTACAGTGAGGAGTGGCCAGTAAATTAGTTAAGGTTTCTTGCTCATTAAATATTTCATGATTGAAGAGAATAAATGAGTCAAGGCCTATATGTACAGAATAGATAGGAGAGTTTTCTGGTCTTTCTTGGCTACTTACCATGTATTGCATATGAGATTCCCTATAAAGTCTTCTTGTTTGATTAAAAAAAAGGATGGTAGCATATGTCATATCCATTTGCATTGTTCCATGTAACTTAGCTCCCCAAGATCTTGATAACAACATACCATACTTTGGGGGTACATCAGCTACTACAATATCCATTACTAAACACTTGGCTGGAATTTGTGCTAAGTTTACACAAAGGTCTTTGATCAAAACTAGGAATTTCACTCTACTGGAGTCAAAGGAGTATAGATATTTGTATGGTCTAGTAATTTCAAGGCCTAGGCTCTCCATCACTGATTTTGGCATGAAGTTATGAGAGGCCCCTGAGTCATGCATAGCATTGTGTAAAAAATTGTCATGAATCTTCAAACTAACATAAAAAGGAGGAACTGGTCCTTCTTGATATCTACCCTCAATCTTAGGACCAAATAAAAGCTCTGGTTGGTCATCATTAAGATTGACAGTGTCATTATTTTCTGTTATGTTAAAAGACTTCAAAATTTTTGATCTATATACATCTTGAGTGGCTAATTCAGTAAGAGGAACATATATTTTTATTTTGGAAATTTCCTGCTCCAAACTAAAAGGCAGTTGATTTTTTACAATGTTTGTTTCAACCTTATTAACCACCATTTTATCAGCAAAATAAGCTTGATGATTTCCTCTATTTACATTTGTCAAAATTGTTTTAACATGAGCAATAGTTGAGGTGCTAACACTGCTAAAATCTGCACTCTTTTTTTCATTAATTTCAGTGCCATGTTCTTTGTTTTGATCAGAATTTACATCCATTGTTTTATCTTTCTGTTTTGCAACTTTGGTTTTGTTTACAGGGCTGTTTTTTGCAGGATTTTTAGAGGTTTTAATTTTGGGAGTTTCCAGATTCTTTTTACTCCTAAGGTCATATTCTTTTGGATTTTCTATGATGACATTTTCCAGCTCTTGATAATAATATTTATCCTCTGCTCTTTTATCATCATAGGGTGTGTAAAGACCTTGTTTTCTATTGTAATGAACATCAAAAGTGTCATTATCTACTCCCAACATGTTTATGTCATCTTCCTCTGTCTGTTCAATTGTTTCTTCAACCTCACTCACATAGTTTTGATGAAAAGGAGGTGTAATCTGTTGATCATCCTCCCTTGGTCTGTTTTGAGGTTGGTTTCTCCTAAAATTCTGATTTTGATTTTGAATTTTGTTTTGAGGAGCTGATTGATTTTGACTAGCTTGTGCTCTCTCAAGTATGCTCATCTTTTTCATCATCTCCTCCATCATTCTCTCCATTTTTGAACTAGATGTGGAAGGTGCAGACTCTTCCCTAAATGATACTTTCTTCTCATTCCTCATTCTAGCTCTTTTCTCCATCAGATTAACTTCCACAGCTAAGGCTCCTTTCTGCATATCTTCTAGAGTCAGAGGGTCTCTTTCTCTAAGTTGATAAGCCATTTCAGGATCAAATCCTTCAGGAAACTTGTTTAAAGCTGAGCCTTGTAGAGGTTTCAGATCTGGGGGAAGTGATTATACACACTATTGAACCTAGTGAAATAAGCTTGAACACTTTCCCCAACGTTTCTTTGGAGATTCTTGTAGTCTGAAAGTATTTGGAGAGGGTTTTTCTTAACTTCCCATTTGTTTAAGAATAATTGATGGAAGGCTTAGAGATCATTAATACTGTGAGGGGTTAAGACTTTAAACCATTTTCTTGCTTCTCCCCCTAAACTTTGAGGAAATAATCTAAGTTTGACAGATTCATCATCAATATCATTTCTGTCAAAGTATTCATTCATCTTGTCCACATGTTGTGAAGCAGTAGTAGCACCATTGGCATCATATAAGGGTTTCTTGGACTGATAGTCTTGTGGAAGATTGACTAAAGGTAAAGGAAGGACCAAGGGAGCATACCATGTTGCCATGATAGGAGGTAGAGGTGGATTTACAAGGGGTGGATTAACAGGAGGGAAAGTGGGCTGAAGTGGAGTGTTTTGGACAATGGATGTATGAGGAACAGAAGTGGATGGACCAACAAGAGACTATTGAGCTGATCTTGGATGTGAGAAACCAAAATTATGAAGGAAATGTAAATCAGGTGGGGTAGTTTCTCTACTACCAAGATTTTCACCTCTATCTTGGGATGAAAGTGAAGGCTCTAAATCTATCTGATCTGTATCATCAAGTGACCTAGTTTTGAATGGATTTCTTAAGTCAACTTGTGGTTCTTATAGAGTTGCAAGGTTTTTAGGAACAGAATTAACTCTATGGAATGGTCTGACAATGGTTGAAGATTTGGCCTTAGGAGACTTCCTAAGTATTCTTTCAGGGTTATCAACTATCTCAGGAGGGTTTGGGTTTGGATAGGCTCTAGTATGACCTCTTCTAGAAGCCACTATGCTATGTTTTTCATACCCAAATTACAAGAAAAGTTTAACCAAATATGACAATCTTTAGGAGGCTAACTGATCTTTAAACAAGAAAAATTTAATCCTTAAAGTCTTCTTAACTGAGTTTAAATGATGTTATGATGATAATGGGTTTCCTAGTGGAATCTTAAGGTCTGTTTAGGATTGTGGAGTCACCAGGTGGAAATTTTTAGCTCTTTTGGAGGTAAAATGTTTTATGGTCCACCACCATGTTTATTTGAATACAAATCTGAAATATTTTTGGGTTTTCTGAGTTATTTCATTCCTATGGGTTCTAAGAGTGTCCTAAATCTATTTCAACACTTAGCTACAGTGATGAGACAAAGAAATTTTACTCTTATGGCTAAGCTAGCTGATTCCTTCAAGGTTTGATAAGACTGTATAAGAATCCTAAGGGTTACTTATTTTGTCACTGATTCAAATAAGTCCTATCATGATTACCATTTTCTTTGGTAGTGCTTGAAAAGAGCTACTAATACCGTACTGAACATTGTTCTTGAATCAAGGGTTTTTCCTAAGCTCTTAAGGGTATCTAAGTTGAAATTCAATCAGAAGTCCCCAGCGGAGTCGCCAGAAATGTTAGGCCTCTGTAATTTTAGCAGATTGGTAAGACTAAAGCTGTAGAGACAACATTATGAACCACTTTGGGATTCTAGGATCTAGCCCTCCTGAATCCAGAGAGGAATCTCTCTTATAAGTGCAAATATTGATTTATCTTTAAGGATTTATGTATGATATTAGGCTAGTTATTAAGAACAAGGGGTTTTTGTTTGTTTGGATGGTTGAGCATGATTTTTAATTGAGTGGAAAGTCCTAAAAATGAAAGAGTTTCAAAGGGGTGAAGGTGTGAACAATCAGAAGAAGATTTAGCTGATAGGATAGATATGAAGTAGCACTTAATCTATTGGACTATGGAGTCATAAAAGGGTTTAATTGTGCAACAATTTCAAGAGTGATCCAAGGGGAAAGTCATCTATATCAAAAGATCCTTTAGATTAAATGATGAATGGAACATTAAAAGTGTTGAGAAGGTGGAAAAATTCAATAATTTCAACAAGGATTTATCAACTTTCCAAACAAGAAAAGCCTTTTTAAGCAACTGTTTGAAACCAACCAAAGACAGGACTAACCTTAAACTTCTTTGGAAAAGCTTGTATTAAAGCTAACTTATCAGACAAACAATCCAGCAATCCACATGACTACTTTCATAAGGGATGAAAATAGATAAGAAAACAAAGTGTAGCTTGAGATCAAGCAAGATACATTCAAATCTAAGCCTGCTTCAACATAATCTTAGGGAAACCTTCAAAACAACCTTTGGAGAAAGAAACTAGAAGACAGGGCGAACCATAAAATTTTCCAGTCTAACTCTACCTAGCATATAATAAAAATATTATTCAAGAACTTCTTTATAAGTTTTGCACATCAAGACAAGGACAAACCAACATTCCTTGATAATGTTTACACTTAACTTAAGTCATTCTTAAAAACAAAAATGGAGGAAAACATAAAGATAAAGCTTATCAGTGAGAGTAGGGTACTTTTGACAGTAAATCCTAGCTTTATATTTGTTGTTCTTTATCAAAGAAAAGTGAACAAAATGGCACACATGAAAGGAAAAAAAAAACACAGTAAGAAGTATTTCACCAATGATATAGACCAGGATCCCAAAAATCAGCTTGTATATTGATGTCAATCCAGTTACATACTTCAAGTCCAATGTTTCAGTACAACAATCATCTTCTCTTCTCAGCCTAACTTCTTTGATCACAAAACAGAGCTTCAAGAGCCTATGAAAACTATTTACATGTAGAAAGTTTCGAGCACAAGTATTACATCAAAGTTCAACAACCAACCTTTATCGCATCTTCTAAAGAAGTATTTATAGAAGGAATGAGGAGGTGGAATGAAAGAAAAGATCTCTAAGTTCAATTAATACAAATTAATGCTTCTCGGTCTTTTAGGGGCTCAATGGAGAAATTCTCTGATATTACTCTGTATTAATTGATTTTCATTAACTATTTTTAGTCGCTAGGCAGTTTTTGTTGACTTAAAAACTCTTTAAGCAGGTTTGCAATAACTCTGGCTGCTTTAAGCAAAATATCATTATTAAAGGCAGTAACTATGCCTTCGTTTGATTTATTGATACTGTAGGTGGTGCTTTGGTAGTTGGAAAGGATTCAATTAGCCTCTGATGTGGCAGTGGAGGCTTTTCGGATTGATAGATTTCTTTGTTTTATCTTAAAACACCATTAATTTGTCTTGATCCTATGTTTTAGGCTTAATTAGGCATAATTTCTATCTTCTGGTCTTCATACTATCTTTAACTATGTGGATTAGGCATTTGATACTTGAATTCATTCCTCAATCCCTCAAAACTGTGTAAAAACTTTTAATTCTTCATCTCTGTTTCGATCGCACCTTTTGACACTGATACTCTCTATATAATTAAGGTTCACTGTGTTTTTGTTGCTTTTGCAGGTGCGCAGAGGGTTTTATAATGTTACCAGTGCTCATGAGGCATGATAAAATCATATTTGGAACCCTGCAGATTCTCTGTCTTCATGGATAATGGCCTGGGGATCATCATCCCCGACCTTCTTTTCTTTTTAAAACTGTGGCAAAAACCTTAATGACCTGCACAAAACAAGCGAAATTAAGAAAAAACCTGGTGAAAACATAGGTTAGGCTACTTGGAGGCAAGGTTTAATCGTGCCCGTCGATCCAGATTGATCGACAACCGAGGTCGCACGATGACTTTGATGGGGAGGCGGTTGGATGAATAGGAGGAAAGATTAAGTCCGAGCCGTTGATCTAGATTAATCAACGACTGAGATTAATTGATAGTTTTATAATGCGAGGGGAAATGTTATAACAAGATGGAGGAAAATGTAATGAAAAAGGGAAAATTTCTTTGGCAGAAGCGAAAATGGGGCTAAATGAAGTTTGGGGTCGCAGAGTAATCTGGGTCGTTGGATGAAAACGATGGACGGCCAGGATCTTCTGATGAAGTCCTTTGGAGCAAAGGGAAAGGGCGATGAGTTGGTGTGGAAGTTTTAATTAGAACCGTCGATCTTCATAGATCGACGGTGGAGAAGTATTGGTGAATTGTTCGGGGAGAAAAATCAAAGGATGAAGACCTGGAGGTAAAACACAATCGGAGCCGTTGGATTGAAGTAATGGACGGCCAAGATCAAAAGGTGAAAAGTTAATGCGATGGAGAAAGTGGTTTTAGCGGAAAACTAGAATGGTTTTCGCGCAGCTCTAAGGTGGTTTTGAAAATTTGCAAAAAAAACGCGATATCACAAACCTGCTGACACGTGTCCCCTCCAAAACCACTTTTATTGCGTAATTTTTTGGTGTTAAACTTCATACGCAGAAAAAACGCGAAAAGGGATTCTGACCGTCGGATGAAGGGGTGCAGATTCGACGGTGCGGATCGCACGCGATAGAGGGCAAGATGCATGGACATAAAAGGTAGGTGGGGTCAAACGGCGGTTTAAATGTGAACCATTGGATCAGGGGAATGGACGACGAAGATCTATCAATGGGGAAGAAATGAAAAGGGCAGGATTTGAAAGCAGAAAAAATGTGGACCGTTGGATTAGAGGAAATCAATGGCGGGGATTTAATCGGAGGTCGGGATGGTGGAGGGATATGTGACGGGCTAGCGCGATGAGATTAAGTGCTGGCCGTCGGATCTGGGAGTAAGATCGACGGTCAATATTCAATCGGAGGGGTAAAGGAGGAAAGTTATGGGCGGAGTGCGAAGAAATATTAGCCATCGGTTCTTGTGGATTCGACTGCTAAGATTCAATTGGGGGGATCAACATCGGAGAAGGAAAAAGAGCAAAGTGTTAGGGGAAACTGCGATTGCCAATTTGCAATGGAGCGAGAGCCGTCGATCTAAAAACTAGATCGACGGTGGAGATTTAATCATGAAGGCAAAAGGCAGAACGACGGGTTTTGGAGAATGGAGTGATAGGGACCGTTGGATCTGGGCATGATGGATCAGATCAACGGTGGAGAAACGATCGCGGGATCGCATCGGAGAAAAGGAAAGAACCAAGAGAAAAGGGTTATATGATTATTTGCGATGCGATTTATTTGTGTGATGCGATAACTTTTTGCGATGCGATGAGCCGATGACCGTTGATCGGTTTAGATCGATGGTCAATATTCATTGAAACCTTGAACTGTCGGGTTTTATTGAAATACAAAAGAAAGTAGGGTTTTACGAAAATACAAAGGAAAGTCGAGTTTGGGAAAGAGTTTTAAGTCTTTTAGCGCCCAGTTGCGGGGCTTATGGTCTTATGAAGCGAAGGGCTTTACCAGAGTTAAGCCCTCGAGGGCTTAGGAAACCTTATATGCAGAAAGGGTGTTTTGGCCTAAAAAACAGAGTTTTTGAGGCAATTTAAAGGTTCCGGTAGAAGGAAAAAGAGTTTTTAAACCATATGGAAGGGGGTCAAATGGTTTTAAAAGGGTCTTGGAGTGAATTTGAAGGTTAAATGAAGGCTTATGGGGGGGTTTTTATGAAGAAAGAAGGGGATGAAAATGGGGTTATTTATGGGTGAAAGGAGGGGTAAAATGAAGGGAAAAATGGGTTTTTTCAGCAGTATTCTTTAGGCAAACATAAAAAATTTCAAGTTTATGAGGGAAACAGCAGTGAAGATTAACTAAAAGATTAGTTATCTTCATAAGACTTTAAGAACTCACAATTTGGCCATGAAATTGTTTCTTGAAGTCTAAAAAAAGATCTAGCCACCATTTGATATGACAAATTTTTATAAGTGGCTAACAAGCCCCAACCTCCACACCCGGATGTACAGACTATTCTAGACAGGTACCCAAAATTATTTGGGGATATTCCACCAGGGTGGCTACTTGAAAGGGGAGTATAGGCAGTGATTATGACCCCCTACCGACATCCCAAGTCTTATCGGGATCAGATAAAGAGAGCCATTTATAAGGCCCAATTCTAGCCCTTTCACTTCATCAGTTGTCCTGTTGAAGAAGAAAGATGGCACGCTGATGATGTGCATTGATTACCAAGCCTTTAATAAGAAGACGTTGAAGAATCGGTACTCCATTTCCCAGATCGACGAGTTAATGGATGATCTTAGAGGAGATATGTACTTATCTAAGATATACATGCATTCAGGGTACCACCAGATCAGGGTGCATGAGCAATACATCCCCAAGACAACATTTCTCTGCCATTATGGGAATTTTGAGTTCTTGGTGATGCCCTTTGGGTTAACCAATGCGCAAGACACATTCCAGTCCTGCATGAACCATGTGTTACAAGGAAAACTAATTTTTTATGTCCCTTTTTACTTAGATGACATATTCATCTATAGCAGGACATGGGAGGAGCACTTGCAACATATGGAGGAGGTGCTCAAGATCTTGGAGGGGCAGCAGTTATATGCTAAGTTGTCCAAATGTGAGTTCATGTTGAAAAATATGATTTATTTGGGGCACATCATTGGGTAGGATAGCATAAGGGTGCATGAGGAGAAGGTTCAAGCCATCTGGGATTAGTTGGTGCCCTGGAATGTGACTGAGTTGAGGGGTTTTGTGGGCATATGCACTTGCTACAAAAATTTTGTGAAGATCTTCTCACAGCTAGCAGCTCCTCTCACTGATTTGACCAAGAAGGGGGCCTTCAGATGGACAGACAGGGCACATGCAACATTTTAGCACCTCAAGGAGGTGATGAGAAGTTACCCGTTGTTGGAACTTCCTAATTTCACCTAGTCGTTCACATTGGTGTGTGATGAGTCAGGTGAAGGCATGGGAGCAGTATTGTCGCAGGGTGGGCATCCCATAGATTTCAAGAACTGAAAGTTCCTTCTAGTGAGAGGTTGTACTCGATTTATGAAAATGAGATGTTGGCCATCGTGCATGCCTTGGCCAAATTTCAATAATACTTGGTGCGAGACAAGTTTAGAGTGAAGACTGATCACAACAATCTTCGCCATTTATGGGGCAGAAGGGCCTCAACGATAGATAACAGAAGTGGGTCAACAAGATCCAAGTTTCTAATTTTGACATCGAGTATGTCAAGGGAAAGCACAATGTGGTGGCAGATGCCCTATCTCAAAGGCCTGCGACACTTTCCCTCATGAGAATTTTCAATGAATGGAAAGCACAACTACTCGTGGAGTACTCCAAGGATTGTCAGGTGTCTGAGATCTTGGAGGGCACTTATGGGGATTAGAACTACCGCATGATGGCAGATGTTACTTATTACAAGGGGCGCATCTATTTGGTTCCTGGTTCACAGTTGAGGGAGAAAATTATCCACGCAACCCATGATTCGCCATTGTTAGGACACCAGGGGTCTCTGAAGACTTACAAGATATTGAGGGAGTGTTTCTCGAGGAAGGGCCTCAAGGAGGACGTGTTGAGGCATGTATAGGAGTGTGGAGCCTGCAAGAGGAACGAGGGGGAGTTGACTCATCCAACAGGGTTATTATAGCTACTCCCTATTTCATAGGGGAAATGGGAGAGCATCTTGATGAAATTCATCACAGTCATATCCATGGTGCATGGTCGTGATCGTATCTATGTGGTGGTGGACATACTGATGAAATATGACCATTTCTTCACTATCTGCACCAGCTACTTTGCTTCTAAGGTTGAAGAGTTGATCTTCAAGGAGGTTTTTCGATTGCATGGTCTTCCCAATACCATAATGAGTGACAGGGACAACCACTTCATGGGGGAGTTTTGCTAGGATCTCTTCATGCTACTGGGCACAAAGCTTACACCCAGCACCAAATACCACCCCCAGACTAATGGGAAGACCGATATTGTCAACAAATGGTTGGAAGGGTACTTGTGTAACTATGTGACAGAGCAGTAGCAGGCATGAGCGAGATGGCTACACTTGGGTGAGTATTTCTACAATACTACCTATCACATTTCCATCGGTATGTCACATTTCCACGCTTTATATGGTCATGATTCTTTATCTTTTGCTGAAATTGTTTTTGGAGACATTCAGGCCCTAAGTGCCAAATATTTGATCCAGGAGAGCCAAAAAAATCTCAAGGCTCTCAAGGATAACTTACAAACAATACAAAACTAGCAGAAGATGTATGCAAATATGAACAGGGTTGAGAGGCACTTTGACGTGGGGGGCCTAGTTTTTTGGTGCCTCCAACCCTACAAGTAGTCCATGCTGAAGCAAAAGGGGGACGAGAAGATGCAACCATAATTTTATGGGCCTTACTGACTAAACAGGAGGGTCAGTTAGATGGTCAACGAATTAAATATTCCACCAGGAAGCCGAGTGAAAATATCTTCCATGTGTTGCATCTCAAGAAGGTACTGAGCCAATATGTGACAGCAATTCCGGAGATAACTCCACTGGATGATGACAAGCATTTAGTTTTGGAGCCTGAGGCTATCTTGGAAAACAGGGAGAGGAGGTTGAGGAGCATAATCATTAAGTAGTTTGTTATTAGGTGGAAGATCCTACCCGAGGAGGATGCCACTTGGGAGGGTGAATAGATTCTTCAACATCTAGCATTACATTTGCTTGGGGACAAGAAACATTTTGGTGCGGAGGACTGTGATATTCCCACTTAGAAATATTGCTAAGGGAAATATCATTTTTTGTCAATTTTGTCAAATTTTGATTACTACTATGGAAAAGTGTTTTGAGGGGCCCCACTTGAATTTTTGAGCTAAAGTAAGGGCCCAACATAGGAGAAAAGGAGAAAATAAATTGGTTAGTGGATGGTGGGGACCACCCCAAAAGAGGAATACGCTCCCCTCTTGGTAGTATGCACTCTTGGAGGGAAATATAATGGAAAATTCAATGGATGGGTCCCACATGGGGAAATTGGAGGCTCAATAACTAAAATAGGTGAAGCACTCATTTGGGCACTACCTTTTTATCATTTGAGCATTCACCCTTGACTAGCATGCTTGAGCTGGGAGGCAAGTTTGCATGTGTTGTTGCGCACATGAGATTTTCAAGCTAGAATCTCACCCTACCTTCGATGGACTTCGAGTTCCATCCCAAGGAGGTGTCTTGCATCATTTTATATTTGTCCAGGCAGTTTTCAAAGTGAATTTTTGGAATTGGAAAGCAGGTGGGATGTAGAAGAGGGAATATTTTCCTTTGGAGGAGCTGGTTGTGGAGTCGATAATTTGTGGGCCTTCAGGGAAAAATTAGGGGCATTAATTGTTGAATGTTTGGAGTGCTTTCAGGGCTCCAATTCATGGCATTTTGAAAGGCCAACACAACTCGTACTAGGTATTGTGTGGGTCTGCACAGTGGTACTTTTGTGCCACGTGTGGGAGCTTGGAGGAAGAAGGATTAAGGATTGTATCTTGTGGGGTAGTTCTGGAGGGGAATTTTCTTAGTATTGCAGCCATTTTGGGGACCTTCAACAGGTATATTTATAGGTGGGTTGAAATACCCAACAACTGGAGGAGTGATGGGAAACTGGGCCGACATTCTGGGGTCAGCATTTGGCCAAACCATTTCTTGGTTTTGGTGGGTTATTGGTGGAGATACCAAGGCTAATTTCTCGAAATTTTCTAAGCACAGAAAGGGGGTCAAATAAACCATTCCTTGCAGCCATCAGTTAACTTTTCTAGGGGATCAATGCAGAGCTATAGAGGGGAAAACCATCCTGCAGTTGGGGCAGTTGATTCATCACTTGGGCTTTGCTAGCTTTCTTTAGTAAATCCTAGGTGCACACTTTCCAAACTTCTATTGTACCCCATACATTGATGATAAAATGGCTCATGCCAGAGAATTTTTGGGATTATTTCATGGTGTCTAATTTGTGTGGAATTATTGTGGGTATTTTTTCTATGCATGCTTTGTTTATCATTGTAAAATTTTCTTAGGGATATTAGATGGAGGATGGAATTTTTTGAGCCAGGTCACATTTTAGGTCCCTATAATACTAGTTTATCCCCTTATTGTTGTTAGTGTACCCCTTATTTTTATTTATGTATCCCTGTAACCCCCATATTCTTATTATTGTGCCCTTACATTATTATCGTTAGGTCAGCTAGGATTATATTATGACCCCATGGACTCCTATATATAGAAGGAGTTTTTGTCATTTGTATCATCCAATAATTGTTCATTTATGTAATGCAAAGGAGGCTTCCCCCTCGAAGTGGCTTATTTCTAAGGCGTTGATCTCTCTTGTCTTCTATGTTTGGAGTTGGTTTCATAACATTTGGTATCAAAGCTTTGGATTCTCGGGTTTCGCTGCTCCAAATGGGTCATCGTGGAATTTGCGGTATAAATTTTTTTCTACGAAGGCTCAGATGCTAAAATTTTTACCACTAGAAACCGAAATCCTAAGGAACTTCATGTCAAATTTTCATATCTTGGTTCGCAATATTTTCAGAGATATGATCTGTGGAAGTTAGGGTTTTTTCAGGCTCCCGAATTTCATCTCAAAGAGGTGACCGTGGGAAAATCATCATAACTCTCTCTTTGAGCATCGGATTGGAATTATGTAAAAATTGGTTGAAATCAAACGGACTGTAGTTTCCTGTGTATCAATTTCAAAGCAGAAGGAGGAAGAAGTGACACGTGGCATGTCGTACAAGTTCGCTCTACTGAACCAGTCCATAATTAGGTCATTGTGGGAGATTGGGCATAACTTTGCCTTGAAGCATCCAAATCAGGTCAGACTTGTGGCATTAGAAAGAAGATTCAAAGGACTACTACAGGACCGAATTTCAGATATTGAAGATCTGAAATCATAAAGGTAATTTAGTTTCAATATCGAGCTCCTCAAAAGAAAGAAAAAGGTGTGTATTCATTTTTTAAAATTTCCATAACATTTTCTTGATAAAGCAGTTGAAGTGATTCCAAGGGCATATTGAAGCATTGTTATTGGTATTTGGTTCTATAATGCCTCCAAAAAATAATTCTACACCTATTAAGCCCTCATAAAATTATACTATGACGCATGAAGAGGAAGAATTGCAGTATGATATTTCAAAATTACGGTACCAAGTGAAACAAATTTCGATCTTATAAAGAGAAATCAAAGATGACATAGATGGTTTAAAAGAAAAAATGAAGGTTAAGTTGGACGACTTGAAGGATCAAATGAAATCTAATATGGATGATAAAGTAGTGGAAGATCACATCGAGCATCAACAACAAGTTCTCTAACTCTCAAAGGATAACCTAACTTTTGTGCAGAATCGAATGAAACAATAGGAAGATCAACATCACAGCGAAAGAAGTTCTGAAGCAGTCACAGAAACAAGAACTCGACAACTATGAAATCGATCAATTTCATAGTATCTCAGCAAGTGGAAGAACTTACCCGTTGAAGATTCCACATGGGAGGATGAAAATTTTATACATAAGCATCCAGAAATAATTAAGCGTTGAGCGCAACACTTGTTTGAAGGAGAGGGGAATGTTAGGTCCCTATAATACTAGTGTATCCCCTTATTGTTGTTAGAGTAGCCCCCTTATTGTTATTTTTGTACCCATGTAACCCTCATATTCTTATTATTATGTCCTTAAATTATTATTGTTAGGTCAACTAGGAATATATTGTGACCCCATGGACTCCTATATATAGAAAGGAGTTTTTGTCACTTGTATCATCCAATAATTGTTCATTTATGTAATGTAAAGTAGGTTTCCCCCTCGAAGTGGCTTATTTATAAGGCGTTGATATCTCGTTTCTTCTATTTTTGGAGTTGGTTTCATAACATCACCTTTCTATACCGCGGCCTATAAATTAGTTGCATCTCAAAGATCCATCATGAAGGCTACACTACCAGTTTCAAGTTTGACCTGCGATTTGATCAAGGTGTATGGTTGGTCACAAATTTGTATTCTCAGTGCCACCGAAGATGAGGTCTACGATTAGCTACTCAAGGAGATGATGAGACATGTTCAAGGTTCAATGCCAACTGCAGATGCACTTGTGTTTCCAATGTGAACGTTCCCATACCAGTTGCAATTCTGACATGCATTTTCTCTGCATGCTTTTGGACTTCCTGAACATTAATGGCCCTTTATCCATCCTGGTATGAAACTGCTACGTCAATTTTGAGCATGATTGGACTGCTCCCTGCATCGAACTTGTGTTAGGACCTTTCTCTTATCTTAAAACCTTAATGCAATGCATACATCCCCATACATTCCTTGTAGCACATGGCACACTCTAACGATATTTTTGTATCCATTTCTAAACATAACAATTTTTACCAATGTGATAGCCAATGGAATTGACTTTTCATTAGTGAATTTTTGCTTTAAATATACCCTTCTTGTGTTTGCAAATGAGGTGATGGCAATGTTGACTGAGTCCTTCATTTTCATCACTGATACGTAACATTTGTAGTCTAGATATGTCATTCACATGTGCTGACATAGATACATATCTTTCATGAGTGTGTTAAATTCTTAAATGTGTTTTCCGTTATGGATTTCGTTTCCTTGTCTTTCATTCCCTGGTTGCAATTACTGACATCCAAACTACATGCATCCTGTTGTACCTTAAGAGACAATCCCTTAGTTGTGATAAGGAATCAGTGCTTAAGACATCTATCTGATTATGTCACGAATGTATATATTTGTCTTTGTCTTATCAACTCTCAAATATTAAATATCAAACCCTTAAATATCAAATATATGAACATTTTTCAATGTTATCTTTAGCCAATGTTGAACAAAAGAATCAGAAGAAACAGAAGGGAGAACTTCAAACTGATATGATGTTTTATACAGAAAATACCATTTCAAAATCCAAAAGAAGTATATGAAGAAATAGTTAAAACAAAGGAGCGCAAATTAAGGTTTTTTAACTCTGAAATACATAAGTATAAAGAGGTCGGCTGCTCATAACTCTGTTTCATTCATAGATGGAAAAACATAATGTAAACTGAGAATACATTTCAACATTAACAAAATGATAGAAACTTGCAGACTCATTCATTAACTTGTCAATCTCTGAGTCCAAAAATTAAGCTTTGAAGGTCCAGAACTCGGAACCTTCCTTCCTCTTGAAAATTACATTAAATACGGTAAAAACAGTTTGGAACTGCTGTAACCAATTCTAACTACCAAAACTACTTCATGAATTCGAAGGTTGTCTATTACATGCCTTGAAAATGTCTTTTTACAATTACATTGTCTTCAGAAAATAACATAAAGTAAGTGTCCTAATCTATAGGAATTACTTATGACGTGGCTTCTTTTCCTTGATCAACTGATTTGTCTTTCTTAGTTATAACAATAGTTTGAATGCTTGTATTCACTGAACTTATTTCACCTTTGTTTGCTACCTTTCATGGTCTGGTGCCGAAGTGATTTCTGTCTTTACTCTAGCTCACGGCCTTCAAGAGCACCTTTTCCTTTTGCTAAATAAAACCCTTTTAACAAACCAAACGAATATGCCTCATTCATGGAGAAAAACCATTTTTCCTTTGAAAAGAACGGAAAGATAAATGGTGGGCCACAGGAATCGCAATCGCAAGCAGAAGAGGAGCAAGAATGTTTTAGGCGGAGGAAATCGTGATATGCGATGAGCGATGAAGCGAAGGGCGAGTGTGATGCGATGCGCGATGGTGCAATGATCGCATCGACGGAAAACGGGAAGAAGGAATTAAGCATTGGAGGGTGGTGTGATCGCACGATGTGATGGAGGATTATCGCATCGGTGGAAGATGGACGGCGGAGTTAAGCGCTGCGGAAATTTTGATAATGTGATCGGCGTTGTTGCGATGCGATCGCATCGGCGACAAGCAGTCGCTCAATTCCTGATTCTGATTCCGCCTTCAGCGATGTTCCCTTTGAAAAGGATTTCGGCGATGCGATATGGATCTGCGGACCCGATGACAATAAAACTCAACGTTCATAATCACTTGAAATCCGATCTCTGTGTAAACATGGTTTTAACCCAATACTTAGTGTATTTTTGGGTGTTTCTGTCTATGAAACCAGAATGATACAATACGACACATATGTGTTTCCTCCAAAAATTTTGTTACTTCCTCAAACGCCTGCCTCATATTAAATATGAAAGGTCCCACACTCATAGGTAATTTATACATATAACCTTTCTTCATAGGAACAAAGTGCATGTGATCAAAATTTAGGCTCTGTCTGATAAATTCTAAGGCAAAGAGCCTCATTGGTACAAACTTTGGGAGCCTGTAAGGTTCAACATTTGCTCCATACAACCTTATTTCATAATATTCTTCAAATACAAACCAATCCCCAAATTTACAGCTAGTTCCTAAATGTAAATTCTCCACACTCTGGCTGAAACTACTTCATATTAGGCTTCAAATGGAACATAAATTGATTGAATTATTCTCTTGCACAATTGTTTTCCATTCGGTATATGACGTCACTGCGGGGGTCTCGGGGTACGACTGAGAACTCCGGCTAGTGCCCCCGCAGTCGATATCCATCGTTGATCTCTATTGCCTCCGCAGTCAATGCAGTCAACTGCGGAGGCACCCATTTCATTAACTATCGTGCTGGTATTGCCCATGTGTTGGGTCATCCGGTTCAAACTTTGAATATCAGCACTCTCTACCGATTGAATTGATCGGCCTTTAATCTTTTGATAAAAAACCCACCTGTACAAAGTTTAAAACAGTTAAAATTTAATACATCAAACTAAAAACTTTTTCTTTTTCTGCCAAAGTATAAAACTATAATACTTTAACATAATTTCTTTTCTTTCAATTTCAGATTTTTTTTTTTGTATTTTTAATACACAATTAAAAGGATATGCAGATGATCCACAGCACATCCCATGCACTTGGCACTCATTTGTACAACAATCTTGCAATTGTGTAGTGTGCTTCATGTCAAGGGGGTTGACTCTTTCGAAATGGTGTGTTTATTTGATGTTCACCATTACATTATCTAATCATTCATTAACCACACTTTCCTCCACATCGGGTGCATAATCCTGCACTAAGACCCTCTCTCGTTCATGGGGAGAGCAAGTTCCAACCCTGCCACTTCCTTATTTGAATTTATAGTTTAACTTATGTTTCCAAGAAAGTAATAGGGCAAGTGTCATTAATTACATACATATAAGGAATATAAGTCAATTTCTTTGAATAACATGAGTGAAGGTAATAACATCTTGACTTTGATCCAATAGCACATAAGTTGTAGAATTTCATTCAGCCCCTTCGAATAGTCTTGCAATGCATTTGAAATGTTCCTCGTGCACTTTAAACACATCGTTACAATGGTTATAAACACATAGATTCAAAATTCTCTCATTGCAGTTTTAATCCATCACATTCCTTTTCTTTATATCCATTATTACATGGTTACCTTTGAGTCAATGCGATGACATAGCAATAAGACCAGTGTTGCCACTATTCTAATAGTCTTTGAGTGATACCTATCTCTTATCGACCTTGCATGATCGATCAGTCCGATGATGGCTTGTGCATTTATAACCCTATTCTTATGCAAAGGGTGTTGTGAGTTCCCTAAGATATCCTTTGTATGCTATTTTAACACATACATCCATGGTGTTAAACATAATTCCTTGGGCCACTAACTCATATGTGTTGACTTATTCCCTTTTGCATGATAATGTATGCAATGATACATTGTCGGTAATAAACACTCCAAAACCTACATGTTAACTTATCAATACCAATTAATCACGTAGGGAATATTTATGATTCAAGTATTTAAAGAAAACAAAAGCTCTAAGAAATGTATATATGTTCCTAACGGCATTTTGGAATAACGATGTGCCATGAAATTAATAGAGCTTTTGAAGACCTAATCTTTCATGCATGAATTTGGTGGTTATATAATGTGTTTCCTAATATTATATGATTATAGTGCAAGTTCCTTGCAATGTTTGTGAGATCACACCCTAGAGACTGGAATTAGGTTAAACATAGCTAAAACTTTTATCGTGATAATTTAGGGTTTCAAGCGTACTTGAGTCGACCAACTATTTTATAATCCCTAATGCATTTGGGAGGATGAGGACCAAGTTGGGGTGAGGTTATCGTCATACGATACTCCCCTAGACCCTAATGCATAAGTATAACATGAATCATGTAAATGTGTGCATTAACGGAGTTTGATATCAATTGGGTCATTGGGAAATTAGGAAAATGGGTAATTCAAAGTGTAAACTTAACCTTTATGGTTTTGGGTAATCATGGGGGGACCCAAAAATTTGGTAATAGGTGAATTTTTGGGGGTTGTTGTAGTGGCTACAAAACCTCCCTACATCAAGATGCTCTCACAACATATCCACTTGCGTTCATCTCCGCTTCATAAGGATTCCACAAATTAAGTGATGCAAGAACTAATCCTTCACTAACCTTTCACTTTAGTGCATCAGATGCTTTTGATTATTCTTCTCCTGCTTGAAACTCTTACCATTGGTTGTTACAAAATGAAGAGACATAACTGCAATTGATAAGGATGTTGTAAACTTCCTTAGGTATTACACTACCTCAACAAATCTCCTAAATTTTGTGACATTAGTGGGAACTTGGGAATTCTCTCCATCTTTGCGAGATCTATTAAGTTCTCCTCTATTAATCAGGTACCCAATATACCAACATTTGCTGAGAAAACATATATTTCTCAATGTTAGCCGACATATGATGTACTTTCAATCTCTAATCCCTACATGATATGTGAGATATGCTTTTCTTAGGTAGAAGTATAAAACCAATATATCACCTAAGTACACTATCATGAATGATCCTAGAAAGGGACACACTACATCATTCGTTATACACATAAATGAAGTTAGTGCATTACATAAACCAAAAATAATCACCAACCATTCATATATACCTTGCTTTCTCTTGAAGTATGTCTTTTTCCTTAACTCGTACTCAGTGGTATCCTGATTTGATATCTAACTTAGTGAAGTACAAGACATTTTTCAAGTGATCTAATGGATCATTGATCCTAGGAATATGGTATTGATTCTCTAGGTTTATTATTTCCAAAGGTATAGATTCAATACACATTCATAAAATTACATCTTTATTGGGTACTATGATGATAGGTGACTAACCTGGTGAGGTAGTTGGTCAACATACTGCTTACTCTAGCAGATGCTATAATTGTTTCTTCACCTCATCTGCTTCTAGGATTGACTATGTATATAGCTCAATATTTGACAATGGTGAATCGTGCAACCATTTTATCCCATTATTTTCTTCCCTCTTAGGTGGTGACCATTTAGGATCCCAAAACATTGTATAAATTATGGTGTAGAATCGCAAATGCTCATGAAATTTTAATCTAAATCACAAGACATAATCCTACTCTACTGCTCTATGAAATTTAATTCACAATTTAGAACATAAATCACAAACATGCAATGAGAAATAACACACATGCACACAATATTTTTCAAGGGGAAATCAATTGCTAAAAATCCCTTATGCATGCTTGCATTAATTTGATGAATAGAGATGTATTACAATTTCTAGCTCAATTTGAGCTCAACTTGCAAGTCAATAACCTATCTCTCCACTCACTGAGAATATTTGATCTAGACTTAGTCAATTTCTACCTCTATTTGAGCCCCTATTTCCTTGCATAATTCCTGAGGAAAGAAGCCCCCTATTGTTTAGGAATTTCCTCCAAAATGTTTGTGAAATTCCCAAGGTTGATCATCTCACTGCATGCAACACCTGTACACTTAAGACTAGTCTACAACTGATGTTACACTGCCTTGGAATCTCCACCATAGTTGGGGAACTCGAATTCTCTACATGCACTAGCTATTTTGGGTTTATTGATGAGTTAACTGGATGATTACTGAGTTATATTGTTGTCCCACTGCACAACTGACCTTCCACTAGTTCCTCCAACAATTAAAAATAGTTTAATTGAAAACAACTTGACATAATTGGCCTTGATTGCTACAACTTAGCAATATCACATGTTTAACTGAACTCCAAGCCCTCTAACTCAAATTTACTGAGCTGAAAAAGTGACAAGATCCATGTCACTCAATTTAACCACATCCAAGTTTTCTGCTAATGTGGAAATTCAAATTTTCTCAATTTGACCAAGGCAAAATAAAATTGATACTTTCTTGCTGCATTTTCAACATTCCCTCTTAGCAAGAAAGGGATTATCAACCACCCTTATCATGTAGTTGTGGAACTCTAACTCCCCTCTTGACAAAGCCTTTGTCAAAATGTCAACATCTTGTTCCTTTGTCGGAATGTATTGTAGCAACAATATCTGCCTCTGCGCATAGTCCCATAAATGGTGATACCAGATATCTATATACTTACATCGATCGTGAAATACAAGATTCTTAGAGATCTTGATGCAACTTTTATTATCACAATAGATCACAGTTGGATCCATCCTCTGATCAAATAGTCCCACACTTATATTTCTCATCAAGACCGCCTCACATGTTGCTTGAATTGCAGCCATGTATTTTTCTTTTGTCGAGCTAAGTGCCAAAGATATTTGATTCCTATTGTACCAGGAAAATATTGTAGAACCAATGCTGAGACTTCCACCTAATGTACTGTTTCGGTCATATGGACTCCTTGCCCAATCTGCATTTGTGAAGCCACACAACTCCCCTTCCTCTGTCTATTTGTACTATAGTCAAAACTAGGTAGTGCCTTTGAGGTATCGTAAAACATGCTTAATTGCCTTCCAATATAATCTGGTTGGCTTAACCATAGCTTGGCTCAGCTGGTTGACTACATAACACATATCAAGTCGTGTGTTCACAAGATACATCAATGAACCCACTAGCTTTTGATAAATGGTAGAATCCACTTCTGCACCTAAAGTGGCAGTCTCCTTCCTCCAGTTGGTCGCTAGAGATGTCTCCATGGGTTTACAACTCTCCACATAGAATCTATGTACAATATCATTTGCATACTTTCCTTGAGACACAAATAGTTCCCCATTGTGTTTCCATACTTCCAACCCGAGGAAGTAGTGCATCAGACCCATGTCCTTCATTTAAAATTCCCTTGTAAGGTCCTCCTTGCAAGATCTGATCAACTTCTCATCACCAATTAAAATAAAATCATTAGCATATATGAAAATAATAAGCAATTACCATCTACCAAGATATGATAGTGGTTTGCATCCGCTTCACTTTTGGTGAAGTCCAAACCTGTAAGATAGTTGTTGATCCGGGTGTACCAAGCATAGGGTGCATGTTTGAGACCGTAAAACATTCGCTTGAGTCTGCACACATGAAACTCTCAATCAAATGTCTCAAAACCTTCTGGTTGATCGATGTACACCTCCTCCTCAATAACCCCATTGAGAAATGTTGTTTTTACATCCATTTGGTGGATTTTCCACCGCACATGCGCAGCTAGTTCCAAAATTTATCTAATGGATGAATACCTTGCTACAGGATAAAAGGTATCCTCATAGTCAATTCCATCAACTTGAGAGTATCCCTTGGCCACAAATATGGACTTATACTTCTCTATGCTTCTATCTGCTGCATGCTTTAGCTTGAATATCCATCTCGAACCCACTACTGATTTATTTTTTGGTCTTGGGACCACTTCCCAAACACTATTCATTACAATGGATTCGTACTTTTCCACCATTGTATCAACGCATACAAGTTACTCTACTGCATTCTCGAAAGATGATGGCTCAGTCTCTACAAGTTGATTCATTAGAGGCATGTAGCCAGTCTACCTCTTAGGTGACCTCCTTTGCCTACACAAAATACAAGGAGCTCCCACCTTCTCCCTCACATCCTGCACAAGTCTATCAGCTTCCCTGGTTCTTTCCCTACCTTCTTTGGATGGTTCTGCTTGAATGGTTGTCTCCACTCTCTGCTCCTTAATTTTTGGCTGCTCCACAACTTCCTAAGGCTTCTCCTTTGGAGCTAAAAGCTCCTCTTTTGGTGGGATCTGAAGCTCCCTTTCAAAAGAGAACCGCATCATTTTCTCCTCATAAAACTTTACATCCATTCGCACAACTTTCATTATGAGGGAAGGTAAGTACACATGGTAGTTGTGTGCATTTTATGTGTAACCCACAAATACCCCTAACTTTGTTTATGTCTTAAGATTCTTCATTGATTCTTTGGAGACATGGCAGTAAACAGAGGCTCCAAAAGTCCTGAAGTGTGAGACATCTGATTTTCTCCACAAGAAGGCCTCCTCCTGTGTAATCATACCAATAATTTGATGAGGAATTTGGTTCTGTAAGTAGACTATTGTGTTACATGCCTCTGCCCACAATTTTAGTGGTAGGCCTTGGTCATGCAACATAGCCCTCACAACTCCCCCAATGTTATAGTTATTTCTCTCAGCTACCCCATTACGTTGTGGGTTGTGGGTTGTGGGGTGTTTTCATCTCTCTTTGAATGCCTTATTTTGCACAAAATTTCTTGAATTCATTCAAAATGTACTCACCTCCATTATAGTTAATGAGACCCTTCACCTTATTACTGATCTCTTTCTCAACCAGTGCCTTAAATTTTATGAACTTTGAGAATGTCTCATCTTTCTTCCACATGAAGAAGATCCAACACTTCCTTAAGAAGTCATCAATAAAAATGACAAAATATTTATTTTTGTCAGTGGAGGCTCTCGAGAAAGGTCTCATAGTGGATCCTTTCCAAGACTACATGTGCTTTATTGTCCTGATCATGGAATGTATATTTTACATACTTCCCCAAGGTACATCCTTTGTGAAAATCATGATACTCAAGTTCTCCTTTAGGGAGGCCAATGGTTATTTGTTGCATAATATTCAAGACGCCATGATGCAGATGCCCAAGTCTTCTATGCCAAAGTTCACTGACATCATGACTCTGCACTTTTCCTGCCTTATTGCTTAGTGCAACATAGTCTTCCACATCTAGCTTATTAAGGTTCTTCACACAAACCTCGATATACTTCACCTGTCTCGTGGCTATTTGTCTCAGGAATGCTTTCCCTCTGTTGAAGATCACATCAAAACCAAACTCTTCCAAAAATGCAACAAAAATGAGATTTTTCTTTAGGCTTGAAACGACCATGACATCCTTGAGTCTGAGAGGGGATCCCAACTCCCTCTAAAAGGTGACTGTACTAATCCGAGTTGAGTTGTATCATTTTTCCTCGCCCAACTTGATGTGCATATGGAGATCTTTCTCCTCCGAGTCACTGAAAAACTCTCTACACCCTATCATGTGGAATGATGCACCTGAGTCCAAGTACCACATGCCCCCCATCATTGTGATTTCCATGCATGTGATAAGGGTGAAATCAAGATCATACTGTAAAGCCAAGGCTTCACCTGCTGCTCCTCATGAAGCCTTCTTTCTTGAATTTTTGTGTGGACACTTCGAGGCATAGTGCCCAAATTCATGACAATTGAAGCATTTAATTTTGGACAAATCTTTCTTCTTTCTCCCTTGGCTGGATTCTGGTTTGGTTTGAGATTTCTTCCCTTTTCACATCTTTCCCTTTCCAACCAATGCATTTTTTTCTTCATTCTCACCCCTCGATGAAGTCCCATCTCTGGTATTATGCCTTATCTCCTCTTGTACCAAATTAAACCATAAGTCTTCCCAATGTCAACACAATTCTTTGCTCAGTCATGAGTCCATTTTAAATTTTTTGTTTTTAGGATTAAACTTTGTAAATTTCAAAAAAATAAAAAATAAAATTGGTCTCTACCGAAATTTCCGGTAGCGCCTGTTTTAGCCCTTTTCAGGCAGTCTAATTTTGTTTTTGTTTATTTTTCTTTTAATCCAATGCTACCGAATATTCTAGTAACTTCCCCTTGTTTCTTAAAAATAAAAATAAAATAAAAGCGCATATGCTTTGTGTCAAACCACATGTTATTGTTTTAAATCTTTTTATTACGATTTAAA
This sequence comes from Pinus albicaulis, assembly GCA_034641835.2. NCBI lineage: Eukaryota > Viridiplantae > Streptophyta > Pinopsida > Pinales > Pinaceae > Pinus > Pinus albicaulis. The sequence goes on from CM076582.1 coordinate 564,527,295, forward strand.
TCACATGATAGGAGTGGTATACAGTCAGTCATGTTAAGTTTAAGTCGTGTTTATACGTGTAGTGTGTAGGTGTCAATCTGCAATAACAAAGCCAACCATTGATCCCGTACTGTCTGTCAACCGAGTTGGTTTAGTTTCATGTCAAAGTACGTGATTATCGATTGGAAAAGATCGTGGATCCGCAAGTTTAATGCAATGATCGTTTAGATGGTCACGCATAGGTGCTGCTAAAAATTTAGGCCAATAATCAACATGCAGTGGAGGTGACTGCCAGTCACAGATCCACTTATCCCCAGCCACCTGTAGCATGCCATCTAAAGCTACGCAGCCAATTGAAGACCATTATTGTTATAACATGGTGCATACTACAATCAAGGATACTTACCATAATGAAAATCTATTGCATGGAAGGATGAACCATTGTAGTTGTTTTAAATCAGCGAGAAAGAAGGAGGAGTATCAGTTGTGAGCTTATTTGTTGGAGAACGAGATTTTCTAGTGATCCGGATTTATGCAGGAACGCAATAAAATAAATAAATATACATAAACACATATATGCAACGGAAATAATGCTTCATTTCATTAATATCAAATAATATAAATATTCTTACAGACATAATGGAAATAAAATAGCTAGGGCGCTGGTAGCTTATCTCTGAGAAGAGATGTGGTGGCTACATGCCTCTTAACTGTGTTACAATGAGGCTCGAAGGCCTATTTATTGTTGAGAAACAATGCAAAACCCTAAACATCCAAAAACCTAACCGTAAGAGATGAAGCGCCAAAACTATGGGCCATGTTTGGGTAAATTGGTGTTTCAACTTCCTAGGGTCGTAACTTTGGCATCCTATCTTCGTTTGACGCACATGATACATCGTTAGAAAGATCTATCTAAGGACTACAACTTCTAACTGTTAATATCAATTCCAAAATGAAATCATATTCGCCAGAGAAACGATGCCCAAAAAACATCGTTTAGGGCCTCAAGATGGCTCCGGAAGTTCAAGACCCAAAAAAACTGCTAAAAATAGTAAGTTGTGTCGAAATTGAAAAACTAAAAGAACTTATTGTGCAGGTCCAAATGGAATAGGTGGGTGGCCAAAAATATCCACGTGGCTCATTAGGGCCTCCAAACGGCTCTGAAAGTTCAGGAACCGACAACCTGCGAAAAATAGTAAGTTGTGCTGAAAGTGAAAAGCTGCAAAAATTGATGGTTTGGGTCCAAATGGAATAGGTGGGTGGCCACTGATATCCACCTGGATCATTCCTCCCTCCTTAGGAACCAATGGTCCCCATTGCATTGAGATCCTCCATGAGATGAGGCAAATTCTGTTGAACTGGGTATTAGATTTGTCAAAGATGTCACGGACCTGCGGGTGGACATGCTGGATGCGTTTAGTAAATTTGGTTTCTTTATCAACCTCAGACAGTACATGTGTGGATTTTGTCTGTGTAGTTGTATGAGGTATGTCAACATCAGGCGGCGGTGCGTCGGGGGTCAAATCAATGGAGTGCTTGTCCTTACAGTGTAGAGGAACCTTTGTGAGCGAGGATAAATGTCCTCGTATTCCTCGATGACTTTTTCCATCTACTGAAGTCGTGCAGGGGAGCCCTATTTTGAGTTTTTCGCCACAATATTCTTATTTCCCTGTGAGTGAGTTGTAAGGAAAATAAATTTCCTAGTTTGGGAAACAATCTTACTGCGTTGTTTTGCAGTAGTCAAAGAGATGACAAGAGGCGGTACTATCTCTAGTATCGGGTGTGCTATGGTCGGTAGGCCGAGCCGCTTCCTGACCTCTGCTGAAATTAGGTTATTTTGGCTTCCGCTATCGGCAAGGAATTACAGTGGATAACCCTTCACCCACATTTGTGAATGGAAGAGGCACTCCCCCTCCTCTGGATCCTCCCTCTAGATCTTAATGGTGGCAAAAATGGCACTGGGATCTGCATCAATGATCTGCTTCCCTTTGTCATTGCCTCTGTCTGGTTCTGACTCAGGATCAAAACATGCATCTGATTTGGGTGCCTTTAGTTCGGCCACCAACGATTGTTTGGCCCGACACTCGTTTGTGCTGTGAGTGGGGCTGTTATGAAATTCACACCACTTCCCCATGTCCTTATTTGGATTTGTGGTGTTTTTCTGAGTCACCCTTCTTTGGCCTTGCCCCTTGTTCTGCGGTTCGGGGGCACCTTTCCCTGGCTTCGGATTCACGGATCCAAAGTCTCGCTTCTTCTGCTTAAATTTCTGCTCGACCTTGGTAGCATAGCGATATGTCATGCCAAGCAATGTAATATCGATGAACTCCATTTCCTCTTGAAGGTGTCTATGCAGACAACTGCAATACTTGAGCACAAAATGTCTCTCTAAATCTTTAATACCCAACTTTGTGCACAGGGTATGGAACAAATTCGTCAGTTCGTGCACATCTTGATTCCTTTGCTACTGCAACATGGTCAATTGGATGTACTTGTCCTCATAGCTCCCCACGGGGCACTATTGTTCCTTGATTTCATCTCAGAACGAATTCCAAGTGGGTGCGACTGAGAAGAGAGAGGGTTCCCCCTCGTCCTTTTTTCACAGTACATTTCCCACTAGTCCTTGACATGGGGGGTTGATTTAAGGAGTGCAAAAATAATCTTTTCTCGGTCGGAGAAATCATGGACTAAAAAATACCCTTCTAGCAAATTCAACCATTTATCGATGGCATCTGCATCTATCTGGCCTTCAAATACAAGAATGTCAAAGTTTACCTGTACCTTTAAAAGTGGCACCTCCAGAGTGGCTGTTGGATGTAGATGCGTCGTATGTGGGTATCCGTTGAAGTATCTGAGCAAAGTTATCCATCATCGCATTCCTTTGTTTCTCGAGGGCCTCCTCGAGCATTATTTTGATAGGATCTCCTACTCCCTCGTCTTTATTTTCTTCCGCCACGGGAGGTCATCGAGGTTTTCAAGGCTGATCTTGCAAGGGCTTAACCAGATCGAGCCCTAACTCTTTATACCCTGACCACGTTGGGGACATGCAAAGAAAAACAGAGAAAGAGCAGATCACTCTGATACCACTGATCCAGATTTATGCAGGAACGCAATAAAATATAGAAATATAAATAAGCACAGATATGAAATGGAAATAATGCTTCATTTCATTAATATTAACTAACATAAATATGCTTACAGACATAATGGAAATAAAATAGGTAGGGCGTTGGTAGCTTATCTCTCAAAAGAGATGTGGTGGCTACATGCCTCTGAATTGTGTTACAATGAGGCTCGAAGGCCTATTTATTGTTGAGAAATAATGCAAAACCCTAAACATCCAAAAACCTAACCGTAGGAGATGAAGCGCCAAAACTATGGACCTCGTTTGGGTAAATTGGTGTTTCAACTTCTCGGGGTCGTAACTTTGGCATCCTATGTCCGTTTGACGCACATGATACATCATTAGAAAGATCTATCCATGCACTAAAACTGCTGACCACGAATATCGATTCCAGAACAGAATCATATTTTCCAAAGAAACAATGCCCAAAAAACGTCGTTTAGGGCCTCAAGATGGCTTTGGAAGTTCAGGACCCGAAAAACTACTAAAAATAGTAATTTGTGCCTAAACTAAAAGAACTGATGGTGCGGGTCCAAAATGAATAGGTGGATGGACACCAATATCCACGTGGCTCAATAGGGCCTCCAAATGGCTCTGAAAGTTTAGGAACCAACAACCTGCTAAAAATAGGAAGTTGTGCTGAAAGTGAAAAGTTGAAAGAATTGATGGTGTGGGTCCAAATGGAATAGGTGGGTGGCCACCGATATCCACCTGCATCATCTAGAGTGCAGCTTATGGAAGGAGTCTTGGATTTAAGACAGGATTTCATAGGAAGACACAACAACGCCAGTTAGGTGAGATCTTCTAGCTTTGCCACCTATCAGGCTTCAGCAGACAGACTTACTAATTACTCAAGATGACTAAAAGAAGAGGAAAGCTAAAATGAATTAAACCACAAGGAGTTGATCCAGTAGATGCGAATTTGAATGTGAGAACGTTGTTTGTCAAAGCAGTGTGGTATTACTTGTGCTCAATATTGGGAAGCTCTCACTTAGGAGTAGCTCAGGTGTTTGCAAATTATTTCAATGGACAGGAAGCCACCATCTATGGTCTTAAATTACAGGTATCAGCAGATTCAATTGCTAAGGCATTCAACCTTCCACAGGAAGGAGAGAGGTTGTTTAAAGGTCAAGTCATCACTGGAGGAGACCTCAAAAGTTTCCTCAAAGATGGACATAGAGATCCCAACTGGGCCAAAGGAATTCCCAGAAACTACCACAAAAATGAATGGGCAGAAGATGTTAATCTCATCAAGTGTGAAAGGAGATATACAATTGTGTTTCTTTATCATATGATATTTTTGTTTCATGTTGTAGGTATGAAGACCCTCAACTTGCCATAATTTTTGCTGAAGAGTCTCACAAAGATGTCAGTCAGGATTCAAACACATATTGTTACTTCATAATACAACTTGTATCATCAAGCTCTCATTAAAGTGTTATTTGAAGAAGAGTTAAGGAAAATAAATCAAACATGGGACCATTTCTTGTTTTACAGGGCAGGGCAACCTACACCTACACCTCCAACTTCACAACAACACCCTCAACCTGCAAAAAAACAAAGAGGAAGGCAGAAAAAGAATATACAGAAATTCAAGTGCAGAAAATAAAAGACTCCTTCAGCAAAGTTTGAGAGGAAGTTGGAGAAAGGAGAGAGCTCATCAATAAATAAGCCTAAATCCATGAAAATGGTGCTCCCAATTTATCCTTTTCCTACTGTCTATACCAGAGCATGAAGAGGAAGGCCTGCAACTGCAAATAAATCTAAAGCACAAGTGCTACCGGAATTTCTAGAAGAAAACATCCAACAGAAGATGCAAAAAGAGTATCATCCCACAAAGTATGATGAAGAACTCCTCAAAGATGCAGGGTATGATATCAGTAGCAAGAAACAGAAAGAGGAGATCAAACCTGTTGTTGGTACCATAAATATACATACAAGATACAACAAAAATTTCAGGCTCAAGTCTAAGGCTCTGCACAATCCAAATTTATTGACAGAGTTCATTGATATAGAAGGAAAATATGAAGGGTTAAAGACAAATGAGTCTAAGAAGAAAGATAAAAACAAAACCCCTTCAAAGCAGCAAACAGAACCCTCAAAAAGAAGAAAGATCCAAAAGGGTTCAAAGGAGGAAAGACCATTGTCAAAGAAGCAGCCACAATAACCACAAGATCAAGATCAACTTTTGGAAGCAAATCAGATTTGGACAAGCTTGTTGAAGCTGTAGCCCACATGGAAGAAAGGTAAATCGATTTCCTGACAAAACACTCTTGTTTCTTATCACGTGCAATTTTGAACAGTAGCTAAGATTTCAAAGTGTATAAGTTTGCACAAGTTTTTCAGTGTTTTTTGTGCATTTTTGAAAAAGAAATAGAGTGCTACCAGAAATTCCGGTAGCGTTACAGTTTTTGCGCAGTTACAGGTTTTTACCGGAATTTCCGGTAGCGCTTGTTTTAAATGATTTTTGATACCTGTGAGCAAAATTTTCGAGCTAGTCCAGGAAATATAAGGACTCATAACCAAATGGATATAACAAGTGATGGTGATAAGTCGTTATGAGGTTGTTGGAGGTCATATTTAATGAAGATACATGGTTATTTAAGAACCAAAGACATGAGGAGACATATCAGCAGAAAAAGGGGCAGCATGTAAGCATACTCAGCAGTCAAGCCCAGATTCTCTTCTCTTCTTTCATCTACATCTGTCTTTTCAGTTATATTTCGATGGGATATGGTTTTAATGTCGTATGACACCTATGTAATGTTAGGAGTAGTGTTTCCTTCTTTTTAGAAGATATGGAGTTGGGGCCTCTCTTTCTATATATACCATTTCCAGGTTGGATGTTAGTCTACCTGAAGACTTAATATAATAAAGAAAATCCTTTTTTCACTTCATGCTGGAGGATTTTGTGACTCAAGAAATATCTAATGTACAATGTGTTTTCTCTCTTTGTTAATTTCTTCTAATTTATGAGTTGCAATAGTTAGTAAGGTGTGAGTAAGAAACTGTTAAAGGATTTAATAGTAAATTATCTGCTTTCCAACTCCCTGCAAATCATATATGTGTTGTAGAACATGTTAGTGAAGATTTCATAAAGGATTGGTGAAATAATTTATGCATGTACTCTACTTTATGAATTTTGTTTACATTGCATAAAACATATTTTGTGTAAATATCCATCATTATGTAGTATACCTAGGGGGGATAATATAGGGTACAGAGGGAGGTACCCGAGGGAATAATATGATGTAATAATATAAGAATGATAAATAATGGGGCTATAGTTAATAAATAAAGTGGTTAACCCACATTATGTATCCCCCCTAGGTATACTACACATTATAGTTGTGTGACTGATTTATGATATGAATATTTCCTAGAGTAAGTACCAGTTATTCATTTCCTTTCATTTATTACACTCTTCTCCCTATACTACCAATTTACCCATACAATTTATACTTTCCACAGCGTGCCAAATGCATGAAATTCTTAAGGAATATAAAAATCATTTCAAACTCTTTGAGAGGCCATCCCACAAATCAAAAAACCTTTAAAATTTGAAATGAACTATGATGTGTAAGGCTTACTCCTTTTGCAGTCAAGGAGTGACTCCTTGCGCTAACACCCAATTTGGTAGTTTCTCCCTCTCGTTCACCTAGTCTTGGTAGTTATTCCAGATTTTGGGAAGGCCTAGAAGAGCTAGGCTTACCAAGTCATACTTTGCAACATCTATACCAACCCTGCCAACTTCATCACAAACTTATGTGAACATACTCAGATACTACGGAACAATGTCATTCTTTTGCATCTTGATATTTCAGAGTTTATCCTTGAGCATCAGTTTCCTATGGTCATTGTTATTCTCGAAAAAAAAATTCAGTGCTTTCCACATTGTGAAAGGAGTTTATTTTTCATGGATATTTGAGACAATTTTATCCCATATCCCCTCCAATATTTTTATCCCTCCCTTGGCTTCACCTTTCTTCCACTGAGCTAGGATCTGGGCATCATATGTCTTTGGTTTTGCAATGTCTGTCTTGGCATATTCTAGCAATCCATTGTCATCCAATACCGCTTCCATGTGATCTTTCCATTCAATGAAATTAAAGTTGCCTTCCAAGGCATACTCTAGTCTCAACCCATTGAAGGTCATCTTCCCAATTCTGTAGAGATCCTGCTACATTGAACTACAAATTCGAACCTCCTAAGAAACAACTTAGAATTTCTTGTTCTAATGTGAACCCCGCTCTGATACCATGTAGAAATGATGGTGTAGAATTACCACTACTCATGAAGTTTTAATCTAAATCACAAGACACAAGCCTACTCTACTGCTCTACAGAATTCAATTCACAATTTAGAACATAAATCACAAAAATGCAATGAGAAATAACACACACACACATAGTAATTTTCTAGGGGAAAACAACTGCTAAAAACCCCTTATTCCTACTTGCATTAATATGATGAATAGAGATGTATTACAATTGCTAGCCAATCTGAGCTCAACATGCAAATGAACAACTTATCTCTCTACTCACTGAGAAGCTCTAACCTAGACTTATTCAATTTTTTCCTATGCTTGAGTGCCTATTTCCTTACACAATTCTTGAGGAAATTAGGCCCCCATTATTTAGGAATTTCCTCCAAAATTCTTGCATGATTCCCAAGGTTGATCATCTGACTACATGTAACACCTGTACACTCAAGACTAGTCTACAACTGATGTTACACTACCTTGGAATCTCCACCACAGCTGGGTAACTCGAATTATTTGCATGCGCTAGATATTTTGGGATGATTGATCAATTAACTGGATGATCGCTGAGTTAGACTGTTGTCCCACTGCAAAACTGACCTTCCACTAGTTCCTCCAACAATTAGAACTAGTATAACTGAAAAGAACTTGAAATAACTGACCTTGATTGCTAAAAATTGGCAATCACACATGATTAACTGAACTCTAAGGCCTCTAACTCAAATTTAGTGAGTTAATTGAGTGATAAGAGCCATGTCACACAAGTTAACTGCATCCAAGTTTTCCGTTGATGCGGAAATTCGAATTTTCTCAATTTGACCAAGGAAAAATCAAATTGACACTTTCTTGCTGCATTTTCAACAAACACTTCTATGTATGCTTGTAGTAAGTTCTTTAACTAATGTTTATACTATTTAGTACATCCCTCTAAATATGCCTTTATCAATTCATCACTTTGTTGATTCTCTTTAAAGCATATTAACACACGCTTCCTATTGAATTGATCAATTTATTGGCTTTGTTATCACTTAATAGAGAATACTTGGATTTACTGTTATGTACGTTGATGATAAAATATTTCCCATCCTTGCTAAGGTGGCATTGGTTTTCTCTCCTCATGAAGATTGTATCCTCCATATACAAGGGCTTCCAAACACTATATCGTACACATCAAGTGGTACTGCATCTATCTCCTCTTCAAATATACAATTTGTTCTCATATCAAATTTGATCTTACATTGTTTAGTCACTTGAGCTTTGCATCCTTATTTACCCATCCTAGCGGATACGAGTTAGGATGATCATGAAATTCCAATCCAAGCTTGTTTACTAGATATTTTACTATGAGTTTGGTTTGTGAAGTGAAATTGAATAGAGTACCAAGATTTTTCTTCTTGACATGGAACTCAATGTGGAAGAGTTTAATATTCTCCTTCTCTTCCTTGTGATGAAGGCTACCCAGGTTCACCTCCTTTTGCACTATACTATAGATAATATTTTCATCTAAATCTAAGCTTCTCTTTTTAATGTACCCACTTCCCTAATTAATCCATAATAAATATTCCTGCATATAACTTATGGACAACAAAACTCATTAGTGGAAATAGATTGCTCACAAACAATTACTCCATGTCTCATATTTTTTTTTCTTAGACTAAATAATAATTGATGGTAAAACTCATGAAAATATTTTAGAAAGAGAATGGTGGAGGCATCACACTGGAATTCTGGAGATATTCTACTTGGATTTGTCTTAGGCTTCATGCTTGTGATTTGTTGTGTAGACCAATCTCGGTGCATGGAAGAATCCCTTATGTCATTCCACGGTGAGGATTGATGGGATATTTTGATTGTTCATTCAACACATGGATCCACCAATATATTTTTGATGCATGCGATATGTAAGGACATGCCATTGATTTTCTCTATAAAATTTGTTGGTATTGTGGCTCCTTCCGAGTATGAAAAGAATGGATTTTGCATCAGAAATGAGGTTGATGCTGAGATCTACAAAGGCGACGAGTTTTTTTTTGTTGCAATGGTCAAGTATCCTTTCCGAAGAATGTTTGTGGTGGGATTGTACTATTGGGTTTTCAACCAAAAGTTTCTTGACACCATATCTAACAATGGTCGTGAGCTATGGTATGATGGGACTCTAAATCAAGGAGGAGATGTGGACTTCAAACAAACAAGGTTTAGTCTTGTATGGATAGTTGACTCTTCTTTCTAGATATGAAATGATTTGAAGAAAGGTGGTCACTCTGATGTCTTTTGTGCAAGTTATTTTGTTGGATCTAGGGTTTTCACTCTTTAGACCCCATACAAGATTAGATTAGAGTGGAGATATCCTAGATCTATATAAACCCTTTTATGGGTCTCTACTTTGTCGTTTAGATCCAAATATAAACAAAAGCTAGAAAGAAAGAGGAAAATACTAGACCTTAGTCGAGAATTTAAATGGGAAGGACACAATATGATGGATCAGGGCATGTATATAGTAGAACAACTAAAGCAAAGCATCCAAAATGACTGTGGATCACCAGTAAAGCATCAAATTTTGTTATATGAAGGAAACGTTCTCTAGGACTCTCTCCAAATGAAAGAATATGGCAATGGAAAAAGGTTCCACCTTAATATTAAATCTGAGGATGCGAGGGGTGGGTTCTACAACCTTCATAAACCCTAATTCAAATTATAGAAACCTAATGGGTCTATCTTGTCAAGCAAATGGACAAGTTGCCAGCTATGGACATAAAAATCCTAGAGATATAATCATATTTTGTTTATTCAAAATCTAAGGCATTAATGTGTTGACTTAATGGTTTTTGGCCAAGACCTGAAGACTTATATCAGTGGGTGCACTCTTCTTGGACAAAAAATTGTAATCTCTACATGTGCTCTAAAGGTTTCTTCATAGTACAATCTGACACACAACAATATATGGAAAAATTTCTAAACGAAGGACCATAGTTTAGGGGTAGAGTTGTGATTTATTTTTACCCATGGTTTCTTGAGTTTGATGCAACAACCATGGTGGTAAAAATGATGTCGATATGGGTAAGGTTTCCAAACCTATCTCTTCCATTATGGCACCATAATTTCTTGGAGGATATCGAAAATACTTTAGGAAATTCAAAAAAATGGACCTGGACAGAACAACAAAAGGAATTGTTACATTTTCCAGGATACGTGTAGAGATCAACCTCAACAAAGGTATTCCTGCTCACATTCTTTTAATATATGAAAGCTTTTAATGGTCACATGTGTTAGATAATGAGAATACGACATTTAGATGTTGTGCTTGTTTTCAAATAGGTCACTTGTAGAATACTTGCCCACAAGAAAAAAAAATGCCCCAAAAAGAAGAAGAGAAAGGCCCCTAAGCCAAGGGGATGGCAATTTCTTGTTACTTCAAAATACGAAAAAGAAGAGCCTGACGAAAATATTCTAAATATAGAAGCATAGAAACAACCGAGTATCCAAACAAATGGAAGAGTGGGGGATCAATCAGGAATAGTGACTCTTAGCCAAAAGGGTACTGAATCAACAAAGATCATAGTATCAAAGCAACAGAGAGTGGAAACACCCACTAAAAAGGAATTGGGGGGCACAAAGAGATCCCATATATCTTAGGACTCGGACTGAGACAAAGATCCCCCCCCCCCCCCCACCCCAAGAAAGTAGATGACAATCAAATGACGATAGTAACAACCACTCCCAATCAAGGAGTTTGGAGAAAGGTGGAGAAAAATAAAGAAAAAAAGGTGAAGCTAAGTGATTTTTATCACACTTAGCCCCGACAAAATAATGCAATTGTTTTTATAGTTTATTCTTGTTTTTGTGCATCAATTGAAATACTGACATTATCGAATGCTTTCAAGCATCTACAAAATGTAATTTTTTTTGTTGGCTTCAAGTCTAATAAAATTGCGATTTTTCTTCAGGAAAATATTTAAATAATTGATGGTAGATAGAGAATTTAAACAACTTTCATATGCATTTACAATAGTTTTCATATGTTGTTATTTCACAAACATATAATTACATTCTCTTCATGTTCATGGCTCTTTTTGACATACTCACAAGACCATTTGCAACAAACTAACATGGTTGGAATTTAATTTACATGACAAAGGTAGAAATGTTCCTTTTACAACACAACATATGGTTGTAATAACCTCAAAATCTACATATAAATTATTATTGGACATCCTAGAGTAGTATTATTAAGTATATGCTAATTTACAACCTGAATATTCATAAAATAAGCACATGTTTCTCATTTACAACAACACAAGAACCTTAGTCATCAATATATAACAATATTATCAAATTACTTGTGTATTATAGGATTTGCACTTGGGTAAATAGTTGCAAGGGAGAATTTTCCTCATAGTCGTAGGCCCTAGCTCGAGTAAGTGCCACCATTATGCTAGGTAATGAAACATCAAGGGTGAATTTGTTGCCTATGAGTATGGTTTTCCTCCCTTGGTGCAACAACTAGCTATTGTAGCTATGGCATTACCTTTCAACCCATTATTTCTTCAACAACCCCACTCTTCGAACTCTATTTTTCCTTCAACCCTACACAACACAAGGAATGGTATCCCTTTCATTACTAAAAAATCCCTCAGGATATCCCACTTTCCTCTAGTAATCCCTACAGGCTACTCAAGGAATTTCTAATGCGAGAAGCCATAGAAAACTTAGATGTAAATCAATTCCTCTTAATTTGTAAAATAACAGATTGGCACAATCATGGATTCCACATAATTTCAAGGATGAAATTTATAGCAACGATACTATGGAAACAAAGTGCCCCCTTCCACTAGTATACAAATTAGAGAATAAATTACAACCATGGAATTCCCGACCCCGGTTGCCCCCAAAAAAAGAATTGGAATGAATCCTTGCGTAAGGTTAAATGAATTCTAAACTTGCAAGATACCCACATTCCCTTACCACAAGCTTTGAAATAACAATACTTAAGGCATACAAATGAAGGACATAAGGATTAGATGATGATATTTGGAAACCAATAATAGAGTATTATTAATTCACGACTCCCTACTTCCCCTCTTGTTGGTTCACTGCTCCTATGGTGCTCTGAGGAAGTTATCAAATCCCAAGTGCTCTTGTTTAATAGTCTATTAATTATGTTATAATTTAAATAATAGTAAAAGTGGAAAACATACCACACACTTATCACTCACCTACATAATATGCTCTTAAATGGGTATTACAACTCTCTACCTCGTTGCTTGAATCCATGGCCAATAAGTTCTTATTCATGGCTTCATTCTTATAATTCTCTGGATTTGATTTTGGATGTAAATTCCATCACTTATCTTGGGCGTGACCATCAATATTAAAATGGTTATGGTGGTTGTTTTAATCCTTGCATTGATGTGCAATGGTTGTTGTCTCCTTATCCTTTTCTTTCCACCCCCTCTTTCCCTCCTTGGAATTATCTTAATGGTATTTTTGTTTGGAGCCACTTGGTTGTCTTTTCTTATTGCCTATGTATTATAGGTATTGTGGTTACACATGTGAACCATCAACTATCCTAAGTTGAAAGAATATCAATTGTCATTGTAGATGATTATGCAGAACCCTAGATTCTTTAAGAATATGTTTAGGTTCTTGAGAAGTAAGCCCAACATAATCACCATTTTTGCGAGCTTAGTGGTTTAATTATGAATTTTGCCCTTGCCTTTACTTGAAGTGATGCCAATTGATCCACTAGTTCTCCACATACCCAATTGGGTAGAACTAGGACCTTATGGGGGTTTTAAATGCCTCCCACTTATTTTCCATGGGATTAATCTACAACTAAAGTGTCTCCATCTTGCTCTTGTCCTATGATATGGCCTCTAGAATAAACTTCTAACTATTACAACTAGAAATTCATCCAACCAACATCATTCTGACCTCAATATGGCTTGATGTCCACTTTTGCTTCCGTTTTAAATAGAGATCAAGAAGAAGTGATTTCACCAAAACTTGGTTATTCTTGTCTAGCACTTTTTTGTTGGGCTCATTTTATGGGTCTTCATTATCTTCCCATTTCTCCTTTGTCCCAACTTTTGAGTTAGAGCCATCGACCTCCCCAAAGGGTCCAAACTTGTTCTGTAGAGCCACTATGAGGAGGGCTGTGTTTCAAGAGATATGAATGACTTGTTCTCCCACCTTTCAAAATCTCTCCTTTTGCCTCATCTGAAGGGTTCTTATGACAGGACTCATCCATTGTGAGAAGGGTTTTAAGACTTTTATTTAATCCAAGTCCTAGATCCTATAAATTCCCACCAAACCCCATAGAAAACTACTCTAATGTTGATATGATTTATAAATGACCATGGATACTCCATTCAAACAATTCGTCACAATAGATCTTACAATATTGTGAAATATTTTAATATGCAATTTATTTCCCTAGACCTTATATTTATATTACTGGCACATCACTCAAAATTATGGAAACAACTAAAATTAAAATGGAAGAAACAAGAAAATGAACACACTATCCATAAAAAATGAACACAATACATAACCTAGGAAAACCAATACAATAGAAAACCCAACAAGAAAGTGAATCCCATGCTTTGCTCTTTTTTTGAGTTATGAAAAGCAAATATAAATAAGCAACATTCACTATGGAGTTGTAATAGACACCATGCTAAATCATTGCTGCAAAATATTCTACCTTCTTTGTTATGCTTTAATGTCCCACTCCTAGATGTTCTCTTCAATTATGGAAAAATAATAATATCAAAGGAATGAAACCCCTTCCTTTCTTAGTGGCCTAGCATTTAACATAACTTGATACATTTCTAAGGATAGGGTCAAGGTTTTTGCATGCCTCGACCATTGATTTGTGTTAGGTTCTTGGATCCTCTAGAATCTTCTTAAATGTCCACATGTGACTAGGCCCGCTTGCGTGTGTAATGAGGGTTTGGCATGGCATTCACTAAGTGCCATGGTGGAAAAATTACAAAGGCATAACTTTTTCTTATGCACTCAAATTGAGATGAATTTCAAAATTTTGGAAAGATTTTGGCGTGTGGAAAAATGTCAAGGGATGGGGGCCATGCTCGTGAAGTTTTGACACTAAAAAGTGTTGTTTGATGCCTCAAACCAGCTTACAAGTTTCTAGAACCTAAATCATAAACTCGAACTTGCCCTTAAAATGAGCCCTGCAAGTCATTTCCTCTAATTTTACTATCTAGAAAGTACCAAGATAGATGACAAATTATATAATGATCAATTCTAGACCACTACTTCTATGGACACTCCAATGACATAAATGATCATATCATATAGAGACTTACACCTTAAAATGAATGGAATATTGCAAGCATCATGGAGCGGCTAAATTTTAGTATATGAAGTTTTTTAGTATAACAGAAATAATTCCAAAATGTCATTTATACGAATTTATATCGTCTGAATTTTTTTTCAAAATATCATTTATTTAATGTAATTGATTTTTATTACTTATTTAATTATAAAAAAAAACAAATTGTTAATAATTTTTTTATTATCTTTATGATTACCTTCTAATTTATTAATCCATCATTTAAGTAGCTCATGTATAATTTGAATAGGTATAATGATCAAGAAGATATAATTTTATTCAAACCTAGAATGGCTAGGGTATGTATACTCTCATAAATTTTGATAGTTAAATTGTTGCATAGAGAAGATCTACTATTATTGAGTGGGCTTAATCATTAAGATCATGTGTTTATTCCTAGAAGGTCATAAGATTTGATGGAGATAGAGTGTGTACAACTCCATAGATTTTAGCAGTCAAATGTATGCATGGAGGTAGGTCCCTTGTCCCACAAACAAAAGAAAGGAGGTCTCATACACCAAGTGTATGGTCCCTGTCTCACAAACAAGGCGGTCTCATACACCAATTTGGTGTTTGGTCCCTTGTCCCACAAACAAATGGGTCTCATACACTAATTTAGTGTATGGGTTGGCCATGAACTTCAAAAATAGATTATTTTGAGAGTTTTAATCATTCGGAAATTCCACAGTATCCATTTTTCTTTGTCGACATTTCGAGTCTATATATAAACTCGAAACGTCAACAAAGAAGAAAAATGGATACCGTGGAATTTCCGAATAATAAAAACTCTCAAAATTCTCACCACAAAAATCTCCAAACCCTCAAATAGATTATTATTGCTATTATAAACAAGAGGCCTCATACACCAATAAAATATCTAACTTATTTCAACTTTAAAACCAACCTAGGTCCATCTTAACTCTGGATTTACCAAGTACCAGGAGGGATCAAATCTCTCTCTTGAAGTGCATTAAACATAGTTTAAAGTAAAAAGATATTTGATCCCTCTTGGCATTGGGTAGATTCAGAGTTAAGATGAATCTAGGTTGGTATAATTTATATTAGTTGACATTGAAATATTTTTTTATAATTCATATTCTCCACATTAAACAAGAGGTCTCATACACCAATAAAATATCTAACTTATTTCAACTTTAAAACCAACCTAGGTCCATCTTAAATTTGGATCTACCAAGCACCAGGAGGGATAAAATCTCTCTCTTGAAGTGCATTAAACATATTTTAAAGTAAAAAGAGATTTGATCCCTCTTGGCGTTGGGTAGATTCAGAGTTAAGATGAATCTAGGCTGGTATAATTTATATGTAGTTGACATTGAAATATTTTGTTATAATTCATATTCTCCACATTAAAATTTTAAAACATGCCCCTCATTTTTTTTCCTCTATGCATACATTTAATTATTTTAATTATTAATATTTTCTAAAATTGTAATGTTCCCAAAATGGATCTCTCAGTAAATCATGCCTGAAAAACGCATTTTTCAGGAATGTGTGCTTCAGATATCATAAAAAGTGTTTAAAAACACTCAGAAACCAAATCCAAGTGCTTCAGCAATCTTTACTCAGCTTTTATGGGCAAAAAGGTGGGGAAAATGAGGATTTTGGCCCTAAAATGAGTGTAATCAGAAATCTGCGTAAAAATAAGGGTCATGGCTCTGGTATATGTTATATTAGGTCAAGAGGGATATACATGTCAAATTTCAGCAAAAAAAAATGCGTTTTTCTAAGTTAACAGTTCCTCCTTCCCGACTAGTCAAGAAAAACCCTGATTTCCCATGACTTGGAAGATGCAGAAATTTACTGAAGCAAGGGAAGCGTATTTTATGAATTTTTAAGATGTAAAACAGTATTAAAAATCAGGAAATGAGTTTTGGAACATGACATAAGCATTAAGCAAGGTTAAACAACAGTTTTACATAGAAAATCCCTCAAGATTGAGGTGCTACAAGACAAGAGAATGACCCAGAAACTCTTCAACGTGATTGACAGGAGGCTGAAGCTTATTTTCATTAATTTACAGATCTGAAACTTATATTTACATGAAAACATAGATCTATAACAAATAAAAATTCCCAAAGGGCTCTTTATTTCATTCCCCTTGGGGATTTCAGCAATACATGAAAATGTCGGAGCAGATCTGAATTTTTCTGCAGCATGATTCAGAAATTCTGAAGCAAAAACTTCAATGAGTGTTTCAAATTTGAAATATGCATGGATTGGTTGGCCAATCCATGGATCACCCTTGATGCAAGGAGGCTTCCTTCACATCAGAGATCTAGCTCCAAAATGATGCCAAAAACCCTGCAATGCTGCCCCTTCAGCAATAACGCAGATCTGGGGAAGGAACTACGCAGTATACCATGAAGAACACATTGGCCTGATGCCAAGATCTGAAATGAAGCTCAAATCATTCAATACAGCTCTCCAATGGATTAGAAACCCTCCTCCACTGAAAAGAAGTACTGAAATGCTTTAGATATGAAAAGATCTAAATCCCACGTGCTGCAGCTTACAAAAGCAATCAAATCCTCAACAGGATCTGCATTGAAATTGGAAGTAGAAGCTTGGCCAAATGCCGGATAGTGGACAAAGTTGAACATCCTCCTCCAAAGAGCTGGACAAAAAAAAAAGTTGGCCTCCAAGTTAAAGGAAAATATCTTCAACAACCCTTTCTTGAGTCCTCCCTCCCCTTTTATAAAATGAGGAAGTGCAAAACCTAAACCTCATGAATTAGCCCCTTTCACATTTAGAAGCACCTTCTAGAGCTGAGATCACTTAGGAGGTTCAATGCCCCAATTTGTCTTGTGATTTGAGTCCTAGTGACAGTCAAATAGCTTAGCCCTGTTCACACACAAGTGGTTTTTATGCAACCAGCTCATATTTAACCCTGTTCACATTGAGCATGTATTTATTTTTAGATCTAAGGAGTGTTGCATGTCCTCCATTGTCTATTATTCATAAACATGAAAAATAAAACAAAATTCTAATGTTCCAATTAGCTTAGCTAATTTAGGAAAATTACAGTCCTCCCCTCCCAAATGTTGCTTGTCCTCAAGAAACTGCAAGGATAGAACTGAAATATGTCTCCTCCTCCTACTGTAGCATCCCCATATGATGAATTCCTCCAAATAATGAGACGTTGTGTCAACAATGAATCTCCATATTGCCCCTCCCAAGCATGCAAGTTAGTTGAATAGCTATCAACATGAAACAGTCAAATACTCAAGAAGGCAATAAGGTATTACCTAGAGGCACCCTTGAGGCATGGAATCTGAAGTGTATTGGGAAATATCATCCCCCATGTGAGCTCTCCACCCTCAAGCAATCATCCACCAAAAATGAGTCACCCCATGAGATGGCAACTCTATGAAAATGTTCCTCCACCTTGAGCTCCTGCAAAATAGGTGGGCTGAAATTCTGCACATGGTAGACAAGATAGCCTACCCCACGTTGTTCTCCTCTCCACTTAAGAAAAGTGTAGAGTGCAAACTGATCTTGGGCTGCAAGGACATTGCCCTAAAGTGGCATCATGAGGATTAGGTCTGCAAAGTTCCTCCCTCCAACGCTGTAAAACCAATCAGCCCAAAATGCCTCATATGTGATGGATAGAAGAGTATCACCATGAGGTACTCCATCACACACATGGCTCACCTCCAAAAGAAACAAGTGTTTGGCTATGGTGGCCACAATTTTTCCCATGTTCCCATTAGAACATGTGCTGTAGAAAATGTGGGAATCTCCTTCCCAAAGGACACATCCAACCATGTGCCTTACTCAACATCATGTCTCCCATCAAGATAGAAACAACATCAGCAACTGAAAACATGATCATCACCATAATGAAGGAAATACTGAAGGTTTTATGTAATGCAAGAGAGTACCAACAGTCTTCCAAGTCCTCACAACGCAGTTTTTCAAACTGCTGCTTCAGAAAATTGTATGGAAAAATGCTTCCTGTGACATGGTTAATCATATAAATAAAGAGAACTCATATGTAAGGAAAACATATTTTCCCAAGGCCACATAATATATGGCTATCTCCATCATGCAATTTGGCCCAATGAAGTTCATGGAGCTCAATAAATAGCTTGCCCTCTTGTGGAGCAATGCACTGCCAAGAGATGGTAAGAGAATGCAAGCAAAAGCTCTCATCATATGTTGGAAGCAAGAAGATACATGGACTCATGAATGAATCCTCAATAATAGTTTGGCACACTCCCATGAAGGGGGATGAACCAAGTGCTGCATGAAAGTCCTTCTCCTCCTGCTTGGAAACCCAACTCAAGAAAAGCACACCACAGTAATAGATGTCTCCATCTACCACTCCATCTTCTTCACCTCCTCTTTGCTCACCAATTGCATCGAATGAGAAGTGATCCTGGGAATACTCCATCAATAAATCCCAGCTCCAAAGTGACAACGTTGTTGGCCTATGCAAGTAGGCCCCCATCAACAAACAACTCCAATCTTTGACATGCAGAATGTCAAAGGCATCTCCCATAATGTTGCTACCAATGAGAAGTCCTCCCCATGAAGAAAGTCCTTAAACATCTAAGACCAAGGAGTGACCCCTTTTGCACTATGATAGTGCCATCTTCTACTCCTGCAACATCATGAAAACTGTGAGAGAAAATCTGCCCTTGCTCTCTCAAGAATATCCCAAGCAACAAAATCTTTTGTTGCCTCTTTATACTCCCATCATCAAGATCATGTACTAAAACATGGTGATTGACATGAAGAATATTATGCCAACACAATGTTTCCATACTCCTTGCTGCTCCATGATGTAAGTATCCAACCACATACCCTTCATCCTGGTACTCCTCCCATGAGGGCTACCATCATCCCAAATCAAATTCCTGCATTTCATGGGATCTTGAAATGCAATCTTCTCGAGGATCAATTTGACCCTATGAGGATCCAAATAGGTGGTAGGAAAAAACCTCCCACCATGATGTGCATGGCTCAATAATTGTCCAACACAGTCATGAGAGATGTTATCCATCCGAATATGTCCTCCATCTACTATCTGCTCCTGTGAGAAGGGGATATCCTCCTCAAACTGTTGAAGAACCTTGCACTCCATGATGTGCTGAAGTGCACCTCCAATGAATTCTTCCCATGAGGTCTCCGCCCCATGCATGACCTTCCAAAACCAAAGGGGCCTTGGATTTGTTGTAAGTAGAAGTTTCTCTTTGAGCAAGGGTGTGCTCATTGAGAAAGAGTCATCTGGAAGGGAGAAGGGGTTTCTCACTCCAAGATCTCCACCATCCACCATTCCATCCTTTATTGATTCATGAATGAAGCTTCCATGTGAATGATCTAATGAGGAATGGTTCCTCTCTTCTTCCTCACTGTTTTGGCACAGCGCAGTGCAACTTGTTGCTCTAAATCAGCAGCATGCAAAGATGTAGATCTCTTCATACAATGTGCTGAAATGACAATAGATGAATCTTTAATCATACCTCGGTGAGATGTAGAAGCAAGAGCTTCTTCTGCAACTATATAGTCTTCCTTCATTACTGAACATGAAGGCTTCTCTTCCAATGTTGTGCCAGCGCTGGTACAAGTCTCCACCTTCTCAATCTCCTTGAGATATTCTTCAATGCCCTTCATGATCTGAAAAGGGAGCAAGGAGATCTTCTCACCCATAATTCTTCCGAGTGGTGGAGCCATGCTCTAGTTTTTCTCTGTATAGCTCTCCTTATTTGTGAGGATAGGAAGTGCATGGATCTTCCTCTCCTTCTTGAAACCTTCTGCAAGTCTCACTGCAACTTTCTGCTTCTTGAAACCCACTAGGAGTTTCATTTTCTTCCTCCTTCTTTATTTTGTCTAACCTCTTTGAAGAGGCTCTTCCTGGATCTGAAATATGATGAGGTAAAACTCATCTCCTTCATATTTCTAATCTTTGTCTCTTCTCTTCTCTAATACTGTTGTAAATTTCCCTCTTCAGGAGTATCAAGTTTCTATTCTAGAGATTGACTGCAGGGACATTTACTGGATATGTCACCTTTGAGAAAAGGACGAGATCCAGAGACTACCTGGCCATCTGCAGACTCTGTCTATAGAGCTTGAAAGATGCCTGCTTCAGGGATTCAGCACTTTGGCTTGAAGCCACAGGCTGAGCCAAAGATCATGCTCTCATACCACTGTAATGTTCCCAAAATGGATCTCTCAACAAATCATGCCTGAAAAACACATTTTTTAGGAATGTGTGCTTCATCTATCACAAAAAGTGTTTAAAAACACTCAAAAACCAAATCCAAGTGTTGCAACAACCTTTACTCAGCTTTTATGGGCAAAAAGGTGGGGAAAAGTGTGGATTTTGGCCCTAAAATGAGTATAATCAGAAATATGCATAAAAATAAGGTTCATGGCTCTGGTATATTTTATATTAGGTCAAGAGGGATCTACATGTTTAATTTCAGAAAAAACAAATGCTTTTTTCTAAGTTAAACAGTTCCTCCTTCCCGACTAGTCAAGAAAAACCCTGATTTCCCATGACTTGGAAGATGCAGAAATTTAATGAAGCAATGGAAACATATTTTCTGAATGTGTAAGATGTAAAAAATTATTCACAATCAGGAAATGAGTTTTGGAACACAACATAAGCATTAAGCAAGGTTAAACAACAATTTTACATAGAAAATCCCTCAAGATTAAGGTGCTACAAGACAAGAGAATGACCCAGAAACTCTTCAACGTGATTGACAGGAGGCTGAAGCTTATTTTCATTAATTTACAAATCTGAAACTGATATTTACATGAAAACAGAGATCTATAACAAATCAAAATGCACAAAGGGCTCTTTATTTCATTCCCCCTGGGGATTTCAGCAATACATGAAAATGTCAGAGCAGATCTGAAATTTTCTGCAGCATGATTCAGAAATTCTGAAGCAAAAACTTCAGTGAGTGTTTCAGATCTAAAATATACATGGATTGGTTGGCCAATCCATGGATCACCCTTGATGCAAGGAGGCTTCCTTCACATCAGAGATCTAGCTCTAAAATGATGCCAAAAACCCTGCAATGCTGCCCCTTCAGCAATAACGCAGATCTGGGGAAGGAACTGCGTAGTATACCATGAAGAGCACATTGGCCTGATGCCAAGATCTGAAATGAAGCTCAAATCATTCAATACAGCTCTCCAATGGAATAGAAACCCTCCTCCACTGAAAAGAAGTACTGAAATGCTTTAGATCTGAAAAGATCTAAATCCCACGTGTTGCAGCTTACAAAAGCAATCAAAACCTCAACAGGATCTACATTGCAATTGGAAGTAGAAGCTTGGCCAAATGTCGGATAGTGGACAAAGCTGAACATCCTCCTCCAAAGAGCTACTCCATGGAAGGAGAGAGGGTTCCTAAATAGGAAACCCTCTTCCCTTTGGCTAAACAGCCAAGAGAACTCGAGTTTCCCAAGCAACCTCAAATTCGAAATATCTTCAACAACCCTTTCTTGAGTCCTCTCCCTCCCTTTTATAAAATTAGGAAGTGAAAAACCCTAAACCACTTCACTTGAATTAGCCCCTTTCACATTTAGAAGCACCTTCTAGAACTGCGCAGATCACTTAGGAGGTTCAATGCACCTGGACTGTCTTGTGATTTTGTAATGTTGACCCGGTCAAATAGCTCATCCCTGTTCACACACAAGTGGTTTTTATGCAACCAGCTCATATTTAACCCTGTTCACATTGAGCATGTATTTATTTTTAGATCTAAGGAGTGTTGCATGTCCTCCATCAGTCTATTATTCATAAACATGAAAAATAAAACAAAATTCTAATGTTCCAATTAGCTTAGCTAATTTAGGAACATTACAAAAATATTACATCTCAAGTCCATATTAACCATTGAAAGAGTTATGCACAAGACTTTGGATTAACAGTGAACGAGTGCATTGTTAAGGCACTCCTTGGGATATCGTGTGTCTTACCTACAAAAAAAAAGAAAAAAAACAATTGAAAGAATTACAAATCTCCCTCATACATTGAATTAGAAAGAAATTATTAATCAAATAAAAATTATCTCAATAATTTATCTTTTTACTATTTTTAATTTGTTAATTTAAAATATTATTTTACTATTTTTAAATATAATGTTATATGACAACGTCAATCCCATACTAAACTGTAAAGGGCCTCTCGGCTCAACAATTCTATTATTATAATTAGATCAAACTAACCAATTATAAAATAGATGAATGTCTTTCGGATTAATCACATCATTAGGATTTGGTCGACGTTTCGAACCAAATAATGTGGTTCATCCTCACGACAAGGTGAAGAAGCTAATCGATCCTAATGAATAAATAGTGGGGATGCATCATTGCCCGGAAATAACCATTAAGAACTAGCTGTTAAGACTAGTTGTTAAGAACTAGCTGTTAGTAAATTAGTTATTAGGAATTTTTTTTTAATTTTAATTTTTTCTTTTTAATTTTAATTCTAATATTTAAGAAATATTATTAGTTAATAAAATTAAATAATTATAAAAATAAAATTAATATAATAGAAAATTATAGGGATAAAAAGAGAAGATCAAATTTTAATTAAAAAAGGGGGTTATATATATATATATATATATATATATATATATATATATATATATATATATATATATATATATATATATATATATATAAAATTTTAATTCAATATAATAGGAAATTACGCGAGAATAGTGAACGATAATTTTTTATTAATAAAAAGTTTTATTTATAGGAAATCACAAATAAAATATGAAAAAAATATTAAAAAGAAGAAGAAGAAAAAAAGAGGGACAAGGAAATAAAAAAATAAAAATAAAAATTACCTTGTGAGAGTTGGAGTCCAATTCTTACTTAATTTCCAACCATAATCTCTGTTGAGATTCTCAGCATGTCTTTCAATTTCGATCGCCTCCCATAACTTCCTATGGTGGAAGTGATCAACTTTAGCAACGACTTTGGAGTCTTCAATACAAACATGGTGACACGATTTTTCCACATGCTCAGCAAGAGCTGAGGTATGAGATCGATTGTGTCTAATGTCTGCAATATGCTCTCGAATTCTCTGTCTAATGGATCAACATGTTTATGCAATATAGGGAGTTCCACCGGAACAAGGAATCGTGTAAACTCCTTTCATGTCCTTAGGCTCGATAGGGTCCTTAACAGACCCAAGAGAATTTCTAATAGTACAAAGAGGCTTGAAAGAAGCGGAGACGTTATTTCTTCTAAGGACATGGACAATTTTGTTCGTTTCCCCTAGATAAACGGGAGATGGACCTTGGAAATAGGATCCACCTGGGTAGATTTTCCACTCAACCCTTTATAATCCTTTCGAAAGACTTTAACACCTTGAGATCTACTATAACCGTTATTTTCAAAAACGCCAAGAAGATGATATTTCTCTGATTTCGAGTGGTTTTCGTCAGAGATTCTAAGAGCATGAGTAGAAACAGTACAAAGGACACCACATTTCTGAGTAGGAAAAAGATGGGAACCAACATGGAGGTATTGTTCCGTGTGAGTTTTCTTGAGAAAAACTTTGTGAGAAATGAAACCATCCTCGTTTCTTGAGAGAATGATATCTAAGAAAGGAAGGCAACCATCAACCTCCACTTCCATCTTGAATATGATGGAATCTGACTGCGAATTCAAGTGCCAAACAAACAAATCTAATTTCTCACAACCATGGGGCCAAATGACACAAGTATCATCCATGAACCTATTCCACTTCCTAACGCGAAAAGACTTCAAAGTAGTTGTTAAAGTTGATCACTTCCACCATAGGAAGTTGAGGGAGGCGATCGAAATTGAAAGACATACTCAAAATCTCAACAAAGATGATGGTTGTAAATTAAGTAAGAGCTGGACTGCGGCTCTCGCCATGCAATTTTTATTTTTATTTTAATTTCGTTGTCCTCTTTTTATTTTTCTTATTTTTATATTTATTATTTCTTTGTGATTTCCATAAATAATGTAAATAAAGCTTTTTATTAATAATTTTTTATCGTTCATTGTTCACTATTCTGCCATAACTTCCTATTATATTGAATTAAAATTTTATTTATTAAAATATTTTATTTCCATTTATTTATTTTACTTAATAATAATATATATAGTTTTTTTTCAACCCCCTTTCTAATAAAATTTTAAACCCCTTTTTAATTAAAATTTGATCTTCTCTTTTTATCCCTATAATTTTCTATTATATTAACTTTATTTTTATAATTATTTAATTTTATTAATTAAAAATATTTCTTAACTATTAAAAAAACAAATTAATTTTTTTTCCTAATAACTAATTTACTAAGAGCTAGTTCTTAACAACTAGTTTTAACGGCTAGTCCTTAATGACTATTTCCGGACAATGATGCATCTCCACTATTTATTCATCAGGATCGATTAGCTTCTCCACCTTGTCCTGAGGATTAATCACATTAATTGGTTCGAAACGTAGACCAAATCCTAATAATACGATTAATCCGAAAAACATTCATCTACAATATGGATCACAAAATTCTTAGATCTAACAATTATAAAATAATTAAAAACCTAACCTATAAAATAACAAACTTACAAAGTCAAACTCATATATAGCACAATATTTATTTATTTCTTTTTACAATTATACCCATTCTTTGGAGCATTCCTAATGTTGAAGCAAAGAATTAGTTTTCCCACCAAAACAACTTGAATGCCGAAAAATAATTTGATTTCCAAAAATGACTTCCAAAATAAACTCTCCCTTGAATTCCAAACATATGTCATGTGGTATATCCATGTGCAAGTATTGAAAGGTAATATACTATACTAATAAAGGGGCATTGGGAGAAAAACGAAATCCTCCACATCGAATGGAACTTAAAACGAAATCTAGTTTAAATATGATGCTCCACAGTTGAGGGGTCTTGACCTAGTTTCGGATTTAAGGTTTACCAACATACCCATGTACTACTGGCCCTTTCGACAATGGCCTGCTTGCGCAGGTCAAGGTCTCACCCGAAGTAGTATGGGAGGGTGTTGGAACCAGTTTTCCGCACCCTAAGAGAGAGAAAGTTAATTAAGGAGGGTTCCTTCAGATCTAACAGACTTGCACTGGAGAAGCACTAACATAGAAACCCTTAACAGTATATTGGCGGAATAACTTAAGAAACACTCATAAATCATCAGATAACATGTTAACATAAGCAAGGTGACTAATCATAACCAGATCTATGCAGTTACTCCTTCTATAGTATCGCATCCATGTGCACAGTAATAAATCAACAGTATTCAACGAGCAGATATAATCTCAGAAATGACATAGAGCGCAGCCAATAACCATAACACAGAAATACCCAGATATCGCAAAATAGTCTTCTCATTCATTCATATTCAAATCCAACATACAGACTCTATTTACTGGCCCGAGCACACAGCCAGTGGGGTTCGCACACATTAGGACTTAGGGTCTCTGCACACACAGCCAGCAGGAGCCCTTACCCAAACAATCCACACAACAGATCTCTACAATTCGTATCCAAGCTTAATAAGATCCAAAACTTACTTCTAGACTCGACTTATCCATCTATTTATATCATATTAGCTTGCGCTACTCTATGGTCCACAAACCGTGGTTTGCGGACTCTTAGTCTGCCCTTTGACCCATTACAATTCATTGGGGGCTTTGACTCGCCCCAAAGCCCCTGCGATAGACTAAATTATTACAAAATATTACAAAATTGTACCAAAATTGCGGTGAGGGGACCCTGCTCCAACAGGCCCCCAACACAATCTTGTGACTTGTCCCGAGTCACAGCGGCAGTGGGGTCTTCATCTTAGCTTGGAGCTGCTTGACAATGGTGGCAAAAGGGGGTAAGACGTCTTCACTCTACGCAGCTGCATTTTGCGCGATGTCAACCAAATTTTGTGAAGTCAGTCCTTCAGTAGCTGCAGTGACACTCTCCAAGGTTTGGTTCAACTGCTTTACGACCAGGTCTAAGTCCTATGACAACTTGAGGGCTTCATATGCCCATGGCTTCAAATGGTCGCTAAGGACTTGATTTTTGTGGCAGAGCTCCTCAATCTCTTCTTTGAGAGCGTGGTTGGTCCAACGACGCGCTAAGCGTTGTGTTGCCACGAGGGTAGGCATGGTAGCTTCCATCTGCTCGAAATCTTGCTCCTTCTAGCGTGGCTCCTTATTGAATTGGCAGAGGAAGGGATCAAGCTTCACCGCGGACCATAATCCCATAGTCGTATCTAACAAGTCTGAGCCCTTGGTGATTTCAGCTGTAATGTTGCTTGTGGCTTCCTTAACCAATGCGGCTCGTTGGGCGCGCACCTTAGTAGGGGTCTCGGGCTACAGTTTGGCTTATAGTGCAGCAATTTGTTGCTCCAAGTCTGCTTTGACAGCTTAGACTTATGTTCGGGATGCCTTTAATGCAACTACCAAGCCTTTAACCTTGGCCTGCGACGTAATGGAGGCCAGAATCACTTCCAACATGTCTTCACATAGCTGGTCTATCAAACGTTCTAATTCAACTTGTTGCGCAATTGTCGCAATGTGTGTTGCCTGAGCTTGGGTGGTTTCGGTAGCTTTGGCCACAATTGTTTGCTCGACATCGCTCAGTTGTTGCTGCGTCCACATTTCTCTGTGTTGGATCTCGCCAGAGAAGAATAAGTAGAGAGCGTGTAGCTGCTCACTTGTTAATCTTGCAATGTCGAGATCAAACGCAGAACATTTGTGGACTTTCTCACACAGGATCGGTGGTACTACTGTGAACGTCGCACCTGGGAGGGCGCAGTTCCTACTTTCAGTCACTGTGGTCAAGGATGTAATTGTGGCTAGGTGGATCGATTTACTTTGCCTTGCCTGGTTCACGCTCGCTTGAAACATATTTGCTTTTAACTAAAGGACCTGCAACCCAGACTGCAAGGCTTCCATTGCGGCCTTCTACTGATCTTCAAGGGTATCCCATAAATATTCAGAGGCAATAGTGACAGCATCTACGATCTTATCCAAGTCTTCCTCTGCTAAAGTGACCTCCGCTTCCCCGCCGATCTTATTGGCCTTGCGCTTCTTCTACTGCCCTTTGGGAGGCTTGCTTGCGCACTTTGTTCTGCGTGGGGACTCCGCGCCCTCCCCACCAAGCCCTTTAGCCTCCGCATCCCGTTGAGATTCTTGCTCGACCCCCTTGGTGGCATATTTGGGGGTTTCCTTAGACTTTGGTTTCTTCGTGGAGCGCACCTTAGTCTCCTTGGCTATACTTGGTGGGACAATATCTTTCGGGGCTGCGTCCTTTCCAGAGGTGCCTCCGGTGATTGGGGTAGATGATTTGAAGCCAATATTCCATGTCGTTGGCCAAGTTGTGACGATTTGATCGATATCTACGTCCATGGCCATATATGGAAGGTTGTACCACGTTTGATCCTTGCAGGCCCTAATCTTCACATTATGCATAGTGACGTGGAATTCAGCGATGAATTTGTATTTTTCATAGACCGCAGGTGACAAGCGCAGCCTGGAATGAATTGTTGTTGTAAGTGCACGGTCGAACAATACCTAGAAAACCTTGTTATCCTCAATGCGCTTTCAATCCTTCGAATCCCAAATGTTCGCATACTGCGCACCTTCACAAACATCCGGCTTGAGCTCAGGGAGCATTGCATCATCAGTTGTTTCCCGCGCAATCAAGGCGATCAACAACAAAATCCATGAGTAACAAAATTCCTTTCCCTGGTCCCGCGCCTCGCGCACATTGCCTAAAAATTCCTCGCAGAGGTATTGCGACAAGTTGTAGCAGACCCCTTTCTCGCACCGTCCGGCCAGCTGAATCACATAGGTAGGGACGGCCGATGTCCAGCACTCGCGCATCATTTTAGAGGCGAGCAGTAGAGTACTCATGCGCGCTCCTGGGTCAACGATGGTTTCTACAATGAACCCCCTCTTATCGCGATCAAACTTATATTTTTCCTGGACTTCTTCTGCTACCTTCTGTTCATATTTTTTGCCGAATCCCTTCAAGGGATGGGGTCCTTGCATGGGTAGTGTTACACCAATTTTTGGGCATCTAACCTGTTACTATTATATGGACTAAAGTACACCATGTAAGACCAATTTTACCATAGTAAAATTGCTTTCACTATGAGAAATAATTTAATAACCCATAGTTTATTGAAAAATTTATGGTCTAAACAGGAAACCCCATGAGGAATAATTAAATAAATCCTTATTTGTTTGATTTTCCTCTAGGGATAAATAACTAAACCATTGTTTAATTAATATTCCTCGTCATATTTAACCCAAAACAAGAGAATTAATTAGATAAATTATTGTTTATCTCATTATTTTCTAGCAATAATTATTTAAATTATTATTTAATAATATTCCTTGTTATATTTGACTAAATCATTTATAAATAATTAAATAAATAATTATTTATTTAATTATTTCTTAACCTCATCCTTGAAATAATAAATAAATCATTTATTTATTTATTATTTCTAAATAAAGGGATTTTACCAATTCTAAATTCATTTTTCCCTCCACCAAAAATAATAAAATGTTCCAAGTAAGTTGGATCTAGATTTGGTTAATAATATTTTAATTATGCACCAATATCTAGACTAACTCAATATTTTGTTATAAATAGAAGGTTTTTCCATTCATTCACTACATTTTGTTACCTTGTGACCACCATTTGATCTATACTTTTGGTTTGACTTTGATCCTCCATCATTGTGATATGTTTTCTACTTTTGCTTGTGAACTCCCTTTGAGTTCTATTTTGTCTGGGTTTTATACACCATCAAGAGAGAGAGACCTTGGATTTAAAGCGCTGAGGACATACAAGAAACCATACCATTGAGGGGGACTGGTAACATCTTTCTGTGTTCCCTTCGCTGGTGTCATAATACAAAAAATTCTTTATAAATTCTTGTCTTGTCTATTGGATGTATGGAGCAACTCTTGTTTATTTTCGTTGTTTAATGTCTTTAACTGCATAGATATGGATTTTTGTAGCATTTATTCTGATCACCTACTGCAGACCTAAGGAAATTGACAGCCACATTTGATGTTAGGGATGTTTGTTATGCACAACTAAAGTGAACTTTTTCCATACGCTTGCAATTAGAATTCACAATAACAACTAGCGACTTCATTGGGGTTTTTTAATTACCACCATTGTCATTTTTCAGATCCCTACATGACCATCTGCATCAACCCCTAGGGTTTTTCTTTAGCTTCTTATTTTGCATTCCTTGATGTTTTTTTAACCTTTTTTAACACTAAAACAGTAAAAATTCTAACTTCCATGTGTTTTTGGGCCTTTTGCGCAGGTAACAGGTATCAGCCGCAATAGAGATGACACTTTTTTTTCTGAAATCTGCCCTCGTGACATCCGGAAGTGAAGGTCACACTTTTTGGCCCAAAACTTGCGACCTCAGCTCTCAGGTAGTGGATAACTGCCTAGAAACTGCGACCTCAACAGAAAACAGGTCAGAACCGGCGACCTATACTTTTTTGCAGGATTTTTTTCTGAAAATTTTCAGGGTTTGCCGAGGACACTATTCAGGGTTGTTTGACCTTCATCTTTACCCATCTTGGACCTGTACTTGCTTAGTTTTACTCGTCGAAGTAGGAACCAAGCCCCTTAGGGCTTCAACACGCTTCCACCTTTTTAGGAGGAGTTTAGCTGAAGCAGGTATTATGAGATTTCAGTGTTTTTCAACCATTTTTCAGATCTGAACCTACATTTTCATATCCATTTTAGATTGGTTATTTTTCCATTCAAAACACCTCTTTTCAGTTTTGTTTGGTTTTCCTTTAGGGTCCCCTCTGTTTCCCTTTAGGTTATAGCCTTTCGCCACCTATTTTTCAGCATTTTTTCCTCTAGTTTCTTGCTGTTTTCTTTACCTAATTCCAGTAGATCTGACCTTTAGATCCCTGTCCCTCTTGACCTTATATCCATTGGCCATTTTGTGTGTTTTGAGTATATTTCGCCCACCCTTAGACTAGTTGTTGGGAAGCCCTCCCTTTTGGGTTTAAATTTATGCATCTTTAGTTGTTTATTTTACTGTCCCTTTCAGTTTTATTTACATTTATACAACATCTTTTTTTCTTTTTTCTCTACACACGTTTGGGCTTAATTAATTTTAACACACTTATCACACACACACACCTAAAGTAAAGAGCGTTTGTTTTACACTGCCGGGCCAAGACTAAAACATTGTAATCAATTGATCTGCACCTCCGTGCCCTTGTTTACCTCTCTTCCTTATTGGATTTCGTGTATATTTTCCATCATTTGGCCCCCAAGGCGTTTATCTTGGAGACTCCAAGGCCTTCATCCTTAGTTTCTGTTAGGAAGACTTACCCCACCGCGTAGGGTCCAATTTAGTCCTTCGCCAAGTCCCCATTCCGACTCTAATTCCGGTTCATCGGGTTCTTCTATTTATATCACTGGTTCTCCTCCACCTTTCACCTTAATCATGTTTGATGTAGGACCTACCTATGGTGGTGGCCTCGGCTCTACTGTTGAAACCACTACTAGTGGAGCCACAACAAGAACGATTTCGGCTGCTCCCTTGCTTCCTTATATGGCAAGCCTAAGCCTTCCTGATTTCAGCCAGTTTATTAATGACCCTATACACCATGATCCAGATTGGCCTGCTATGCCAACCAAGCTTCCTTTAGACAACCCTAAGTTTGCATGAAATGTTGGAGAGGATCCTACCAACCATGTTTGTTCTTTCCACACGTGGTGTTCATTTAACTCTATCACTGATGACTCTATCCATCTTCAGTTATTCCAGCATACGCTTACTATAGAAGCTTCCAAGTAATATGTCGACCAGGACACTACCTCTCATACTACTTTTGTGACTCTTGCAAAGGCGTTTATTTCCTACTTCTAGCTTCCCCTTCGCTATGACACCGGTACCAAACTTTTGACTGCTTTTCGTCAAACTTCTGCCATCTGCCTATCTGATCATGTTCAAGAATGGCGCACAAGGAAGAGCCTATGTCGAGCCCCTTTTTTCGAAGACTGTGTCTACATGGACTGGTTTCTCAGATCCCTTTTTCCCTCTATTGGTAAATATTTCACATCTCACTTTCCTCCGACTAAGGAAGAAGCCCTCCAAATTGCATTGAAATATGACGATGTACGCGCAATCTGGTTATGCTTATATCGTCTTACCTGATCTTTGTAGATCTGGTGGTGCCAATGCACAGGGGGAATCTCATGCCGCCGACGGTATCATTGGATCCATTTCACATCCATACACTCGTCCTCTTATGGTTTATGGTTTCCCTCGGGGAGGGGCCAGCTCCTATAGCACTTTTCCCCCTCCCGGCAGCATGTATCCAGGACACGACATGCCTCACGCCTTTGCCCAACCGCATCCTCCGATATCAGGTCCTGCTTTTTCCCAACCTGTTTACCCCAATTTTTCTCAACCTCCTTACTATATGTATCCACAGTCAGATGCTCCAGCTCCTCCAACACAAGCACCTCTGCCTCCCATGCCTTCTTAAGCTCCGCAGTAGCAATAGCTACCCCTGCCCTCAGGGTCAGGTGTATGCACATCAAAGTGCGACTAATCCTCCCACTTCCAATAAGAAGAGGAAAGGCAACTAGAACCAACCCGCTCTAGGTAATCCAGGAAACAATCCCCAAGGGAATACATCTAACGCTGCAACCCAACAACAGGGCGATCAGCCCAAGCAGAACAGGCCTCTTCGCACGAATAAGCCTTGTTCTTGTTGCAGTGTTCTTGGTCACTATACCCATGATTGTTCCATTTTACCTCAGATAATTCCACTGTGGGAAGCTCAAGCAACATCTCGAGGACAACAAGCCTCTTCTTTAGTTCCCCCTAATGTTGTGCCTACTCAACCGACTGTGTTTACCAATACTTTCCCCCAGCAAGGATATGTGGCTACCCAATCCCTTGAAGGTCAGGCGGCCACTCAACCTCCTCCATCTGGTACCTCTGATTACCAGATCCTCATGATGCACTCTGACTAGGCCAATACCATCGATCTCAACCTTCAAACTTGGTAGCGCCAGTACACCAAGCCCCTCGCTACATCTGCAACTGAGCCCCCTTCTTCAGGTCCCACATAGCCAATTTCGACACGTAATGGTCCTTTACAGATCCCTCAGCCTAAAGCAGAGGTACATACCAAGATCCCCAAGGGGTCGTTACGCCGAAACGCTGCTTCTGGTAAAGCCGCTCACACCTACAATATAGTAGATGACTTGGCGCAATCCCCTGTCGCCATGTCAACACTAAAAGTCCTCCAGTCATGCCCTTCACAACGAAAATATATAATAACTGCTATGGGTGTTGTGGATCCTTCAGATGATCGTTTGATTGTCTTCGATGTTAACAAGTCAGAGCACCCCCCCTTCCTGCATCTATCACCTTCCAAATACCTGTCAAGATCCGGAATGCCAACGTCTCCTGATGTATCATTGACGAGGGGGCATCCACTTGCGTGATGTTCGCTTCTCTTTGGAAAAAGCTCGGATCACCCGAGTTAGCCCCTTCCACCATCACCCTCTGTACGTGGGATGGCCACTCTTTTCAACCCCTTGGCATGTTCCAGAATTGTCCTATTACTCTCGTGGGCAAAACTATTTGTGTTGACGTTGAAGTCATTGATGCCTCCTTAGACTACAACATTCTATTGGGTCGTAGTTATACTTATGCGATGTCTATTTTCCCATCTGCGGTTCACCGTCAGATGTGATTTTCTCACAATGAAAAGATCGTCACTATAGATTAGCTGACATATTACGAGCCGAAATCTCAAACCTCTCTAGAGTCCATTATTTCTTTAGTGGCCAATAAACAAATAGTTGAACCTCCGACCAATGTCTCACCGGGGGTCTATAAAGATTCCTCTTTGCTTGGTTCATTCCCTGGTCTCCCCCCTCTTATCTCCGACCCTATCTCATCGAATGTTTGCATGATGAAATCGTCTCGGTCTTACCTCAAACGATCCGGTTCGACTAGTCAGCAACCTCACCATTTGCAAACTGCTCCTAGTACTTTGACTCAGCCTTCGGGACCTCCTACTCGAGGCCCTTCATCTGTAGCTGGTGTCCTTGATCTTATTTTTCCTCTTGGAACGGTTCCCCCTAGCCTTAACCATATGGGAGCTATTCCGCCTGGCCATTACCCCGCCAGTTATATATCATTTCTTGCTCCCCCTTCTAGAGTATTTTCGGTACCTGCTATGGCTACCTTGACCGTTCCCAACATGACCCTAGGGATCCCAGTCTAGTACATTGATCCTCGAGCAAATACCTTGCCTGGTCAGCTCAAACCTTACACTGCTTTGACCCCGGTCTAATTGGTCGCTATGAATCCTCCCTTTGCTTACGTGCCTCAGCCACCTCAACAGGAATATAGTCCTGTTGCGAAAGCCTCGGGTGAGGGGGGCAAAGCCTTCAAAAAGGCACCTAAGGACAAGATTGCCCATATAACACCTACTCCACCTAAGCCTCCAAAGTGTACACCTCCATGTGCTTTGTGTGATGTTGTTAGTCATGCCACCCATAATTGTCCTGAATTGTCTCGTATCAAACCCATGGTCAACGTCACGTTTCCTGAGTCTGATGTCCTAGAAGTCCATGTTACTTTACTGACTTCAGCCAAGAAAATCAATACTGTGAAAACAAAACATCCTTTTGCTTTGTATGATCTCCATGGCCACTATACTCACCTCTGTCCCCGCCTCGCAGATTACCGCACCTCCTTGGAAGTGGTTCGCCAATACGAGGCCG
Organism: Pinus albicaulis; assembly: GCA_034641835.2. Taxonomy (NCBI): domain Eukaryota; kingdom Viridiplantae; phylum Streptophyta; class Pinopsida; order Pinales; family Pinaceae; genus Pinus; species Pinus albicaulis. The sequence goes on from CM076582.1 coordinate 564,561,799, forward strand.
AGTGCAATGAGTCTGCCTCTCCCTTACTTGCGCATTATGCTTCGGCAAAACTAGAGGACACATCCACTCCCATTGACATTCCCCCTCCCGATGTCAAGATGACGAAGCCTTCAGCCACTATCCTCTACTTGTCATCATCTATGAGATCCACGGTGGAAGACCCCTCTGGGGCATCCCCTTTTGTTTCTCCTAACCTCCCTTCAATGATCACCGTGGGCTCAACATCGATGGATTCTTCATCTACTTGTTCTTATGTCACCCTCTGTGATGATGCGCATGTGAACCTCTCTTCTCATGATGATGAGTCAGGTAGCTTCGCCGCGTCATGTGGTCATCCTTCCACCAATAACCCCATCTTCTATTGTGATGACGACATTATGGAAGAATTTACCACCCCTAAATTTATCTACCCCCCCTTACATCGAAACCATGCATTTGAACCACATATACCTTGTGATCATTACATTGACGCCCAATGTTTTGGTAAGGGGGCACCCATATTTGAGAGTCCAGGAGAAATAATTCTCCACAACCCTCCTAATGCATCTAGTTGTGTCGAATCTAGTACCATTATTTTTCCCCATTTAGAAGAACCTCTAGAGTCTCATATCACTTCAGATCACTCTATGGGTGATCCATTGAATCATTCCTTCATCTTACATCAACAACCTAGTCCCCTAGACATTGTTGTTGACCAACCTATGTGTTTTCTAGGTGAGCACGAGTTCATTATATCCAAATCCACTCTTTGGGATAGTGACACCATGTATGCAAACCTAGAAATTTAGTCCATTTTCTTCATATATGCAGTACCAAAAGAGATTGGTAATCCTCCATTCCCTTTCTTGAACTGCATCTATTCATTCTTCCCACAGAAGATAACCATAACGTAAACAAATGGTGAACCACGTCATAAAAATGTGTTTAGATTGCACTTTTATAAATACATTTGGCATGACCATAACATGCTTGGGGGCACCTATGCCCCTATACCTTCTCATAATACTCTTGAGGATTTATTGCTTATGATACTGAAGGCTTGAATCCATCATTTCAGCACTTGGAACACCATGGCGCTCCACAAAATCCTCTAGTTAGGGGCATCATTCCCACCTTTACATACTGGATCACTCCCCTCCATCACATATGCTTGGGGGCATGATGGCACCCCTGGCCACCTTCTCACTTGAATTTCATAAGTCTTGGCCTAGACTCCACCGATCTAGGTATGGTCGATTATCCTCCCATTCCTTGGATAGTTTGTCCTACCAACGTCTCCGGCGAGCCATATATCATAGATGCTTGATACCATTTCTTCAAATATTCTACTTTATGTGCTACTATACTTACCAATTGGTCCCTTTGTTTGACTTGGTGGGCGGGGATGATTCTAGACCTTCTCTAGCATTCCATTCTCGTATTCTTTTCTTACCTTGATTCTTCACCAGGACCATCCTTCCAAGAAGCATTATGGTCATCCTTAGACAAGTAAGGCTACCTACCTAAAAGTCTCAGATCTTGATTCCAATGGTTGGTTTGTCTGATACGATTGCCACAAGATTTAGGGCCTTTAACTCCTCTCCACATTCACCATAGCTACACTTGCAAATGAATCAAATTGGAGGGAAATTGCCTTATTAAAAGAAAAACTCCAAAATTTTATTTCGTCAATTAAGACCAAACCGTATCTTGGTTTGACGAACCATTGGCACCGTTGGAAAGCTCTCACCGAGCACTCAAATGGGCATCCTTTTGTTTTCGGTGATTTGATACTTCACCCGGAAGCCATTTTTCCAAGAAGGGTCACTTGGTCGCTTCTCAAAATCAAATTTCTTCACTTGAGACACTTGTACTTGGGGCAACACTTTGCCTTCATAACTTTTCGATGCTCGTGTCGATTTTCGTCGTAAGTAACCATCTTCTACTCATGTTTTTATGGTCCCCACTGGGCCTTTTCTTTGTGGCAGCATCATCAAGTCACCCTTGTTTAGAGCATCCGAGTTGAGTCATCATCGCATCCATGAAGTCCGTCCCGAGTCCCTTTTGTCTCCCGCCACAATATTCCATCCTTCATTTCTTTGTACATCTCTTGTGTCGCACATTTTTGCCTTCAATCATACTGTCCACTATCCCCTTCGAAGTCGAGTCAAAAGTTGTTAGGTCATTCATACCCTTTATACTCTAACAAGGGAAGTCGTCAGCCCGCTACTCAATACCCCCTATTCCACCATAATCCCTGGTGGCAGTTTATAAGTCGCTATACTATTATCCCTCGTGCCTTAGTTGAGGATCCCTTATTTCCTCTCCTGTGGCACACCTCCTTCTGTCGACATCAACTTATTCATTCCAGAAGACAAATCTAGAGGGCGGTGTAGCTTGGTTCCAGCTTCCACTCTTGTTTGGTGCCTTGGATCAGGCAAAGGGACCCTTTATTTCCCTTGGAATTGATTGTTTCTCAGTTCCAACTCCTTATGGCATGATTGAGATCCATATACTTGATGGTTCAGTGATGTAGCATATTGTACCAGTGATTCAAGGATGTGTGTGAGATGTTTCAGACCTCATATGGGGGTGGCCCTTCAGGTAGCCCCCCACATACCTAGGTGACCTCTTTTACTACGACCTTGGATGCAGCTCTACAGATTTGATGGTTTCGGCCCCAGCCACTTGCAACACCCTTTTTCGTTTGCATGTATCATTCAGATTTTCAAAGCCCTTTCTTGTTTTACAGGGCCTTTTTGGTTGTTACTATATCTCATGTACTCAGATATTATTGTATAAGTCCTAGCTGTTGTCCCAGGAACAATATGTATGTGGGATTCATTATGTTATTTTTTATCTGGCCCATGTTTATGCCAGCATGTACTATATAGCTCGCTCCCATGTTTGCTGGGTGCACCATTATTCTTTTTACTTTGTCATCTCGACGGGCATATGTATGCCTCCCCCACCTCATTCAGAACAGGTACTCACTCATAAAAGAGACTTTTCCCACCTATAAGTCTCGCCTCCTCAGGGTCTTGTCCTCTCTCGCTTCAGTCCGTCTTATATTTCTCTCTCTCTAACTCCCTTTCGGTGTCTAGTGATTGTGTTCTTACAACGTACTTCAGTCTTACGATTAGCTCCTAATGCTCACACGTTGGGGGGCAATTTGTTACACCAATTTTTTGTCATCTAAACTGTTACTATTAGATGGACTAAAATACACCATGTAAGACCAATTTTACCATAGTAAAATTGCTTTCAATATGAGAAATAATTTAATAACCCATAGTTTATTAAATTATTTCTGGTCTAAAGGAAACTCCATGAGGAATAATTAAATAAATCCTTATTTGTTTGATTTTCCTCTTGGGATAATTAACTAAACCACTATTTAAATAATATTCCCAGTCATATTTAACCCAAAACATGAGAATTAATTAGATAAATTATTATTTATCTTATTATTTTCTAGGAATAATGATTTAAATCATTATTTAATATTATTCCTTGTTAAATTTGACTAAATCATTTATAAATAATTGAATAAATCATTATTTATTTAATTATTCCTTAACCTCATCCTTGAAATAATAAATAAATCATTTATTTATTTATTATTTCTAAATAAATGGATTTAATCAATTCTAAATTCATTTTCCCTCCACCAAAAATAATAAAATATTCCAAGTAAGTTGGATCTAGATTTGGTTAATAATATTTTAATTATGCACCAATATCTAGACTAACTCAATATTTTGTTATAAATAGAAGGGTTTTCCATTCATTAACTACATTTTGTTGCCTTGTGATCACCTTTTGATCTATACTTTTGGTTTGACATTGATCCTCCATCATTGTCATATTTTTTATACTTTTGCTTGTGAGCTCCCTTTGAGTTCTATTTTGTCTGGGTTTTCTAAACTATCAAGAGAGAGAGATCTTGGATATGAAGCACTTAGGACATACAAGAACCCATCCCATTGAGGGGGACTGGTACCATCTATCTCTGTTCCCTTCGCAGGTGTCATAATACAAAAAATTCTTTATAAATTATTGTCTTGTCTATTGGATGTATGGAGAAACTCTTGTTTATTTTCGCTGTTTAATGTCTTTAATTGCATAGATCTGGATTTTTGTAGCATTTATTATGATCACCTACTGCAAATCTAAGGAAATTGACAACCACATTTGATGTTAGGGCTATTTTTTATGCACAGCTAAAGTGAGTTTTTTTCGTATGCTTGCGATTATAATTCACACTAACAGGTAGGCCGGTGATTCTGTGAATTAACGCAGCGTCGATTGAGATGCGGTCTTGGATCCACAAGCACCAATCGTGGATCAACGCCAGTAGTTGGCACACAACCAGGCTGGTGATCGAATGTTGCCTAAAGTGGGGGATGCGCAGCAAATTCAATATTCCAGAGGCCTCCAGCCCCCACGCCCACGACATTGGTTCCGCCTTCAGCACATTTTCGTACAACACTCATTCAAGGTACAATTAAGGGGCCAGATTTGGGAAGGCTTCTTCATTTGTGAGGTCATGGTCATCAAACTTCATGGAGGGAAGGCTTTCAAACATGTCACCAATCAAAGGGACCTCTTGCGAAACTAGCAACATTTGCAGATATTCTCGAACAACATCGACGTTCTTGGGCGTGCGCACCATGGGTTTTCTTGGCTTAGCATATGCGGGCAGCCAGGAGAGCAAAGCCACCAGTAGGGCTTCCTCTTGGGCTGTCCTGGGGCACTTCGACGGATTGGGCGAACGTGCCTGAGGCACCTACCGAGGGGAATGTGCAATCCTAGGGGAGATGCGCGGCTTCACCGAAGCCCACTTCATGGATTTCCCCTTTCCTTTCTCCTTTCCTTGCTCCTTGCCCTTCTCCTTCCCATTTCCCTTTCCCTTGGTCGACATAGACACAAACTCTTCAATGTCGGGGGTTACCCAAACACATCTTCGGACCCAATTTCAACAAAGGTCGTAACAGGCGACGACTCAGCGGGGTTAGAAGCAGTCATCCTTGCTCGGAATATAAATTCAAGGTTGTTTTTGTCTAAGGGGGTAGCTCACCCAGATATACAGATGGTAAAGTCACATAACACACATAATTCAAAGTAAATCACAAGGCGTAAGAATTTCATAAAGCAAAGGAACCGATTATGACCTGCGCCCCTCTTTTTATAGCATTCCATGAGTAAAAACAGTCAAATTAGTCTTAAATGCGACTTACCATCAAGGAAATGGTAAAAAATCCTCCCAGATCCCTGCATTAATTGCCAAATACCTGCTCCATTCAACGGTAAAATTTCTTTTTTCACCCAGTTTTACTTTTCTAATGGCTAGTTTTTCTAGCTGCACAGTACCCTTGTGCCTTCGTTGCACCTTTCCGCGCCTCCTTACCTGCGCCCTTCCCCTGCGCATCTGTCGTACCTCCCTTTGCTTTTTCTTCCTTGTGCGCGCAACATTCATTATACAGATACTCCGGCTATATAGTCATTTGGTAGGCGCCGAGTTTTCCTTGTAAGGTTTCAGACGACTTCCATTAATGTATGCGAGTAGGCAGTCTCCGCGCAACATAGCCAACCTGACCACATCACCATCTGTAATCTCTTTCACTATGTATGGGCCCAACCAGTGCTTACAGAACTTTTCTGTGTGGCGCGCAAACTGGCTCTCATAAAGCAGCACCAATTCGTCTTCCTTGAATACCTTATGTCGAATATGTCGATCATGCCAAGCTTTTTCTCAAGCCTTCTAATCTTGCTGGTGAAAGTTAGCAATGAACCGATCCTCTTCCAAGGCAACTAGCTGCGGCAAGCGTTCCTTCATGATGTTAGGTTCTGCCATGTTTGTAAAAGTTGCGATGCGCAGGCTAGGGACGATATAATCCATGGGCATGATGGTCTCCTTCCTGTAGACCATCCTGAAAGGAATTTTTCCCGGTCATTTTCTTGCATGTGGTCCTATAGGTCCAGAGCACTGAGGGGATGTGCACGTCCCAATTGTTTCGATCAGCATTACAAACCTTAGTGAGTGCATGTTCCAAAATTTTGTTGAAGACCTCTACTGCCCCATTCGCCTGTGGGTGATATGGGGTACTCTTCGCATGGTGGATCTGAAATTCTTCTGTCAAACCTTCAATAGTTTCATTAACAAAATGCGTACCTCTATCGCTCATTAAGATCTTTGGGCAGCCAAACTTGGTCAGAATATGCTCAAAGATGAAGTGTGCAGTGGTATCTGTAGTAGAATCCTTCACAACCTTTGCTTCTTCCCATCTCGTTACATAATCAGTTGCAGCAATGATGTAACGTGCACCTGTCTTCTTTCCTGGGGGATTGGTGGGTCCCACAAAGTCTATGGCCCATTTGTCGAACGCCTGCAAATCCATCTGTGGTTGTAGGGGCATCTCATCTCTGCGCGAAGGTTTCCATGTCCGTTGGCATGCGTCGCAGGCGCGGTAGTATGCATGGGCATCGCTATGCAATGTGAGCCACCACAACCCAACCCTCAACACCTTATGCGCAGTCACTTTTCATGCATAGTGACCTCCTGCCACCCCTCCATGGGCCTCAGCTAAGATAAATTGTCTTTAATGTTATAATACATACCTCTGCAACACCTTGTCTACTCCCAACTTGTATAATTAACCAACAATTATGGTGAAATTAGCTGTGCGGGCCACCAACTCCTTTTTTTGTTGTACTGAATAGTCTACGGGTGCCATTCTCATGGTTAAGAAATGAATAATGTCTGCAAAGTGCTCGTCAACCACCTTGATAGAAAAAAATTGCATATCAAGTAACCCTTCTTCTAGATTAGTTGGCTCTTCTCCACTCTCAATCCAAGACAAGTGATTAGGTCCAACATTCAGTCGCCCGGGGTTCACAATGATTTCAAAGTCATACTCTTGGAATATGAGTAACCATCTACAAATCTTCCCCCCAACACAGGCTTATTGACCAGGTATTTTAAAGCTGAATGATCAGTGAACATCTTGAAGTGTCATACTAATAGATAATGCCTGTATTTCTGTAAGGCATACACCATTGCCAATCCTTCTCGCTAGAAATAGTTACACTCTGTGCTAGAAATTTTCCTACTAGCAAACGCAATTGGGTGATCGATGTCTCCTTCTCCTGGCTATGCTAAGACACCTCCTAGGGCTATCCCTGATGCATCCACATGTACATGAAAGACCTTTGCCCAATCTGGAAATATGAGAATTGGCGCAGTGACCATGTTTTCCTTCAGTAGTTCAAAACTCTTCTGACACTCCTCATCCCAAGAAAAAGGATACATCCTTCTTTAGTAGCTTCTCCATTGGTGTAGTGATCAAGGCCTACCCGTGCATAAACTTCCTATAATAGCCGGGTTGCCCTAAGATGGAGCACAACGGTTTCTTAGTGGTGGGGACTGCTAAATTGATGATAAATGCATTCTTGATTGGGTCAACCATCAATCCTTGCTGACATACAATGTGCCCCAACAAAATCCCAAATGGTACGCAGAATATGCATTTCTTGATGTTTAGCGAAATTTGGTGTTTCCTACAGGCATCCAACATCATGCGCAGGTTCGACACATGCTTCTTTACTAATCCAAAAACCGTCCAATCATCAAAATAGACCTCCAGAAACTTATGAATGAATTCTTTGAATATTGCTATAACTACGCACGAAAAAATGGCAGGGGCATTCTTGTGTCCGAAGGTCGTGATAGTGTACTGGAAGGAGCCCCATTTGGTCATGAAGGTTTCCTTATGAGTATGCCTTCGGACCTCCCACATTATCCAAAATTTCATCAGAGAATGACATAGGGAATGGATCATGTATGTAGGCATCATTCAGCTTGTGCAGATCTACGGGGATCCTCATCTCTCCCTTGGTTTTATTTTCTTGGACCACCATAGGGCTTACCCAATCCGACTGCTCTACTGGCTCAATGATACCCGCGACCACCATCTTATCGATTTCCTCCTTGACTTTCTATTTATATTTAGGGTTCAGCCGATATGGCCGTTGTTTGACAGGATGTGTGTCCAGTTTTAAGGTGATTCTCATGACACCCATATCTCCCACGATGCCCTTTAGCTTAGAGAACTTCATAGGGAACATGTCCTGATATTCGGTTAGCAGCTCCGTGATCTTGCCAACTGTATCATCGTCCTAGTAATCCCCAACTTTAGCCATCTTGGGCTGCTCTTCCGTTCCAATGTTGACTTCCTTCAACTTTAATGGCTTGGTCACATCTACTGTCTGCAATAGGGGTCCTACCACTGCATGTTCTCCTTATAACTCTGGGATAGTGATATTTTTGGGATCGTCATCGCAGTCCTCTACTAACAAATTTCGGCAGTTGACAATATCCTGCATATGCGCATCCCAAGCTGGCGCAACACATTATTTTTGAGGTAAGGACTCATTAAAGACAAGAGCATCTATATCTTGCAGGGCTTCATTCGGTTTCTCCATCCCTACTACTAACCCAAACGTCACCATGAAATATTTTGTCATTGTACCCTAGTGGCGAGTGCACTGGTGTAGCTCTGCATCTAAATACCAGGTGGTGGGGATTGGTCCTAAGGCGTGAATAAACATATGGACCCATTCATTCCATGTCCTTCCATTCCATACTTCCATCCACATAGCCAAGTTCTTGCGCAGGTCACCATGATCAGAGAAGAGTTCCATGGGTGGGTTGACTAGAGGTTCAAATCGTAGGATCATCATTTTTCGACATTCCTCCCAGTCCTGAAAAGCCCCCTTATGGGTTTTCCACCACCGCGCAGGGATTGCGCTCATAGCCAAGTCAAGTGCCCAAAATCTCTATTCTTCAGGGACATTTGCTTCAAATGCTTTAAGAAATTACTTAACATTACTAGAACAATCAAAGTAGGGCAGTTCTCTTACCTCTTAGGAGATGCATCGGAAGATCTTTGTGATCTTAAGGCACCGCAACACAGATACGTCGTGCAACCAATTCTGCCAATTTTCTATCTCACCATCTAAATCTAAGAGACATGCACTGTCTTTCTCCCAACACAACATGCCATCGGCTATGGGGTTGATCCAATCATCATCCCCGGTGGTTAGTTTGTAAATGTGATCAACATCCTCCTCCTCGCGCATCGATTTTGTATATCGTTCACTTCGGCTGGATCCATAGGGACTATTACCCGTGAACCATCGTTCTCAAAGACCATGCTACTCCTTTTCAGATTGATGATACCTCCCATGGCAATAGCCCAGTCCAAACCTAAGAGTGCATGATAAGGGTCCCCATCATCCACAATTTGGATTACCTCAAAATATGCATAAACTTTAACTCTCACAATGTCTAGCACAACCTTCGGCAACCTTCCTAGTGGGATGATATTCTGTTGGTTAGCCATTCGTAACTGAATAGTGGACCATTCCATCTTGGGTTCTCCCATCCTCTGCCAGGTTTGTTTCAGCAGGACATTGGAATCCAATCCTTAATCAAGGATGACTTGATCCATTTCATAATCTCCAATCTGCGCAGTCATACACATCTCCCGACCAGTCCTTTCATTGTTCTTATAAAGCTTGTTCACAGTTTTAACCTTCGTTTGTGGGGCAATCTTTTCTACGCAGTTGTTTATTAATGCTTGGAGATTCTCCACCGCCTTCTGGTTGTGCAGTAACTTCATACATGCCTGAAGAAATGGCTTAACTGCTTCATCTGCTTTCAGATCCACCAAAGTCCTTGAGGTGGATGCTTCGTTCTTAACAAATTCCTTCCTAGCTTCGATGAAGGTCTCTTTCTCCTTCTGCACGTCCAGGCTCTCCCTTTTGTCAGAGGCCTTTCTAATTAGTGGTTCAGCCACAGCTTTTTCCTCATCTCCTCTGGTGGCAATGCCACTGCACGTAATTACATTGACACTGGGCCCATCACCACGTGGTTCCGCCTTAACCCATTGTACATTTTGCGTCAGTGTCTGTTGTTTCTCCTGCATCTTCTTTATCAGCATTGGGCAATCTTCAATCACATGGTCGAACTGTCTGCAATGTCTGCATGATTGGCACGCAGGGTTAGGGCAGTCTCTTGCATAATGTCCCACATCTGCACAGTTGTAGCAAATTAGTTGCCCTCGTCCTTTACCTACACCTCCACCTCTCCCTCCTCCCTGTCCTCTTGTAGGGGATCCTCCTCGCCTAGAGGGAGATACTGGCGATGAGGTGTCAACCTGCACCCTATATAAGTTTCTCCTATCTTTCATCAGGTCGAATGTTCGGCAGTTGTGCTCGTCATGACCCACTGATGAGCAGAATATGCACCACTGTTGCTTCAGTTCTGGGACATAGGCGCCTAATCGTGGGAAATGGTCTATATCATGTCTTCCTGCTACCCGACAGTCGGCGCACCACAGTGTCGGGGTACTTGGTCCAACCATGTCCCTAGGGCATAGAGAACTTGGTCCCCCAACTTGCATATAATCTGACAACAACAGGCATCGATCGTTAGTGTGGCCTGATACTTTGCAGCGTATGCACCAGACACCCGGGTGGCTTCTTTGCTTTGATTCCTTCTTATATTATGAATTTCTAAGTGCATCGCCTCTAGCTGGCTTTGGATCTACAGTGCCGCAAATTGAGTATTATCCCTCGACACAACTTCTAGCTTCATGGCAATCTCCAGGGCTTGTTCCTGGGAGTCGATCTTCTACTGACCCATAGGTCCGCGCAGATGTGGTAACAGCATGGCGATAAACCACTTCTTATGTTGTTTGTCCTCATAGACAAATCCTCCATCACTGGTGATTTTATTTAGCCTCTGGTCAACTTCCCACATGGACTCTGTAGGTCCCTGCTTAAAATCTTTCAACTCGACCACACATTGAGAGTAGGACTTAGGCTTCCAGAATTGTTGTTTTAGGGCATCCTTAATGTCCTGTATTGAAGGATTCACATGCTGACCAATGTATCCAATGAACCAATCTAGGGCCCTCACTTCAAAGCCTATGGATAGCTGCGCTCTCTTTACAACATCATTATTAACATTATGCGCGGTCCATACCGACTCTGCTACAAACCAGAATCGATCCATATCCTCGTCCCCTGCACCCTTAAAGGTGGGTAACTTCATGTGCGCAACCATATCATCTGCAGGAGGTGGCGGAGGGGGGTTAGGAGAATTCTTACCCTTGTGCGAGTTTGATGGTGGCTTAGCCGGGGGACTGGTTTTTGCATGCACAACCCAACCTTTGTTTAGATAAGGGGGATCCCTTAGAGGACTTTATAATGATCTATCTTCTTCTTGATTAAACCGATAATATTTACTGCTTCGTGTCGTGCTTCCGCTCTGGTCGGAGGTTATTCACTTGGTGTGGATACAGAGGACACCCTTTTCACATAGTAGCATCTTAATTAGCAGCGATAATGTTTGTAAGAACTTACCCCTAAATCCCTCGAAAAACCTTCGCTTTGCTTCATAATAGGACATAAACTAATCAAATGAAAATTTAGTAACAAAACCTCCCAACACACTATTAACCCAGTGATCTACAGTCCGGGTGATCTTGTTATCAACCTTCTCCAACTGTTGTATTAATTCAGGGGTCCACTACGTGACCTGGTTGTCCTTCCAACAGGTTTGAAATTCCGCTAACCTTGCCAGCCACTCCTGTAGTTTGTGTGCGAAGGTTACGAAGAAGATTTCGTGCACCTCTGTAAAAATGTACTTGTTCTTCCACTCTTTGGCAGATAACTTCTTACTTCTATTCTCTTTCAAGGCAAACTCGTGAATTTTATTTTCAAACCAGTCCTCAAGTTCAGGCTTCAATGACTACCAATGACCCCGTGGCATTACCCGATCTCTCTCTCAAAATTCTCCCGGTCCCGACAACGAAACCATTTGTTGGTTTGAGGGTCTTGACCCAGGTTCAGATTTAAGGTTTACCATCAAACCCTTGTACTACTGGCCCTTTCGGCAATGGCTTGCTTGCGCAGGTCAAGGTCTCACCCGAAGTAGTATGGGAGGGTGCTGGAACCAGGCTTCCGCACCCTGAGAGAGAGAAAGTTAATTAAGGTGGGTCCCTTTAGATCTAATAGACCCCGTTGGAGAAGCCCTAACACAGAAACCCTTAGCAATATATTGGCGAAATAACTTAAGCAAAGCTCATAAATCATCATATAACATGTTATCAGAAGCAAGGTGACTAATCATAACCAGACCTATGTAGTTGCTCCTTCTATAGTATCACATCCACGTGCGCAGTAATAAATCAACAATATTCAGCAAGCAAATATAATCTCAGAAATAACATAGAGCGCAACTAATAACCATAACACAAAAATACTCAAATATCACAAAATAGTCTTCTCATTCATTCATATTCAGATCCAGCTTACATAATCTATTTACCGGCCCGCGCACATAGCCAGCGGGGTCTGCACATAGCAGGACTTAGGATCTCTGCGCACACAGCCAGCAGGAGCCCTTACTAAGAAAATCCACACAACAAATCTCTACAATTCGTATCCAAGCTTAATCAGATCCGAAACTTACTTCTAGACTCGAATTATCCATCTATTTATATCATATTAGCCTGCACTACTCTATGGTTCGCAAACCGTGGTTTACGGACTCTTGGTCTACCCTCTGACCCATTACAATTCATTAGGGGCTTTGACCCGCGCCAAAGCCCTTGCGCTAAACTAAACTATTACAAAATATTACAAAATTGTACCAAAATTGCGGTTAGGGGACCCTACTCCAACAGGGCCAAATGACACAAGTATCATCCATGAACCTATTCCACTTCCTAGGGCCAAAAGACTCCAAAGTCGTTGCTAAAGTCGATCACTTCCACCATAGGAAGTTGAGAGAGGTAATCGAAATTGAAAGACATGCTGAGAATCTCAACAAAGATGATAATTGTAAATTAAGTAAGAGCTAGACTCCGGCTCTCACCATGTTATTATTATTATTATTATTATTTAATTTATTTAAATTTTTTTTTTTTTCATTGTCCTCTTTTTATTTTTCTTATTTTTAATATTTTAATATTTATTATTTCTTTGTAATTTCCATAAATAATATAAACAAAATTTTTTATTAATAAAATTTTTATCGTTCACTACTCTCCCATAATTTCCTATTATATTGAATTAAAATTTTATTTATTAAAATATTTATTTCTATTTATTTATTTTACTTAATAATAATACATATAATTTTTTTTAACCCCTTTTCTAATAAAACTTTAAACCCCTTTTTAAAATTTGATCTTCTCTTTTTATCCTTATAATTGTCTATTATATTAATTTTATTTTTATAATTATTTATTTTTATCAACTGGACAATGATGAATCTCAACTATTTATTCATTAAGATTGATTAGCTTCTCCACATTGTCCATCTCCACTATTTATTCATTAAGATCGATTAGCTTCTCCACATTATCCTAAAGATTAACCACATTAATTGATTAAAAACGTAAATCAAATTCTAATAACATAATTAATCCAAAAAACATTCATTTACAATATAAATCACAAAAGTCTTAAATCTAACAATTATAAAATAATTAAAAAACTTAACCTATAAAATAACAAACTTACAAAGTCAAACTCATATATAGCATAATATTTATTTATTTCTTTTTACAATTATACCCATTCTTTGGTTCTTTGGAGCATTCCTAATGTTGAAGCAAAGAATTGGTTTGGCCACCAAATAAATTTGAATGCCAAAAAATAGTTTAATTCCAGAAAATGACTTCCATAATAAACTCTCCCCTGAATTCTGCCATGTGGTATATCCATGTGCAAGTATTGAAAGGTAATATACTGTACTTATACAGGAGCATTAGGAGAAAAACGAAATCCACCACATTGAATGTAACTTAAAACGAAATCTAGTTTAAATATGATGCTCCACAGTTCCATTTATTTCCTTGACAAAGAAAATCGAAGGAATGAAATAATGGAGGCTGGCAGAAGTTTATTGTAATAAGGCCAGGAGGAAGAAGGAATAGTGATGGCGGGAGAGAATACCAGAACATCTAAACCAGGCCGCAAGCGTTTGGTTCTCACAATATCTGTTCTTATTTCCTTCATTATAGGTAACAAATATATTCTGCTCCTTTTTTAACAGATCTATAACCATTCAAATTTACGAATGTTATATTGGTTCAGTTGTATTCTATTAGGGCGTGTTGCCACAAGTTTTAACGTTAAACTAATTTCTGTCAGTATATAGTACGAACTCATTTATGTTTTGGAATCAAATGGATATACTTGTATAAAATTGCTTACGAGCATATCAAATCAAATGGAGCCTTCCATACATATTGGGAGTTAGGAGTTTTTATTGAGTATGAGATATTGATGAGCAAGACTTCCCCTTCCAGGACTACCTATCTGCCTAAAATCAACTGAAGTTTACAGAGCACATCTTCCATTTGATGGCATAGACTCTCTGGCAAAAAGCTTGAAATCTGAGCCTGTGGTGCTTCCATGCCTTTTTGATATAATACTGCTCCAGTTAAACTTCAAAAGCGACAATGATTCAGTGGTGAAGCAACACTTGGAAAGAATAAGAGGACTAATTTCATCAGAAGTGCAAAACAGCATAAATAAAGATGGTATTGACCTTGTTGGTTGTGGTAATAATTATGTGGTTACGGTGAGCTTGGATTCTAGGGTCAAGTGCTTGACAACTGGAGCAATTGAAGGACATTGGCCTTGTGGGTTGACGGACTATTTATCCTCCTCAATTAATGATTTATCGGATGACATTCTTGTGGATGAATTGCTACATTCTTATTCACCCCATGATTCAGATGCCAATGGTGGACGTTACACGATTTTAGTCACAGGGGAAAGAAATGGAGACAAACATTCCCATAGAACTGTCATTGGGAAGCATCGTCATGCTTGGATTCATGGAGGGTTTTCAGACTCAGTTGTTCCCTTGATTGGGGAAGTTGTTGTCAAGTACTTCATCGGTGGTGGAATTGCTGTCTCTGGTCGTGGACAGGGATTTGGAACAACGGATGAGAAGGGCGAGGCCATGCCCCTCGCAGCAGATGGGACTGCTACTCTTTCGTTCAGCCTTCTAAATGCAGAGCCTGCTGATTGGATATATGACTGGTAAAGTATAATGTTTTTGCTTTCGTAATTGTCAAAGTAAGAACAAAATCACACTACATCAAATAGAAAATGAGACAAATATTCCTTTTCACTGATTAAGGTGGTTGGGTTGGGATCTTCAAGTGGGTACATTCAATTGTCAGATGTTGATTTCTTTCTGGGAGTAATGAGTATGAAACTAGTTATTTCAGGCTATGCAATCAGTAATTTTGTCATTGGATAAAACCAACTTTGTGCACAACTGCACAACCAAAATGAATTATTTTTGTTATTTCCTCCATCTTTGAAAGCCAAAATTCTTGGGATTCAGCCTAACGTTTCATTATATGAAACTTTCACGTCACAGCGTTGCCATGTGGGGGCTATGTAATATTTTAAGGAAATTTCTGTCCTAGATTTCTTTTCTTCTTCAGTAACTAAGGTTTCAAATTTTTTTCTTTTGAACAAACAAATCAATTCAACACATAATATAATTCTCGATAAGCAGTACTGACTTTCAATATGAAATAAACTCAGCAGTATAATCAAACAGTTCCTTCAACCAGTAAAGTAGATGTAATTTCACAACAAGCCCTAGTCAATCCAATTGTACAACAAAGATTCAAATTTTTACATGCAAACTGACAAACACTAATCAAATTCAAATTTCCCTAATTGCCTCAGGCCCATATGTCTTCTTTCTGCCTTGACCGCTTCAACAATTTCGGGCCTGTTGCAAATTCGCACTTCCTCAGGAGTCAGAACCCTCTCAACTTAGTTACAGAGCTCGCACTTCATCTCAAGACTTCGGATCTGTGGACGCTGCTCCAGAAAATCTCTTGTCTTATCTCAGGGGTATCTGATGATAACTTTATCCCACGAAATGATTCCAAAAACAGTCTCGCTCTGTCTCAGAAATTCGGATTCCAGCCTTAGGAGTCTCGGCTCTGCCTCAGGTGCAGAATTAAGAAGTCTCGGCTGCCACAGGAGGGTTACGGCCTACTGAGAAAAAGTCTGGATTTACAAAGATTCTGCCTCAGGAAGTTCTCTGTCGAGCACTTTAGTTTGTCCACAGTAATGTCGTTTAGCTTAGGAGAACTTCACTCTTACAAACCACAGGGATTTGTGGCCTGTCTCAGATGATTCTTCACTGAAATTTGATCACCAATCACTATGATCTGTCCAGACATTAACTTCTGAGGAATTCGTCCAACCTTACAGACTTGCCTTGAGACCCCTTGCTGTTCCTTGGATGATGAATTTTCCTGTTGCCAGAACAAGCAGAAGATAAGAAAAAAGAACTAACTAGGTTGGAATCTTTCACCACTAAAATTAGTGGAAAAGAAAGGGGTCTTAAAACCCTCAGAGCTCCAGCTCAAGAAATCAGATGATTTGATCCACAATTGATGATACCTCATTTGATCTCAACCTTCTTCTATTTATAGATTTTCCATGGGCTCCAACAATGTGAGGGGTTGTGTGTGCAACCCCTAATTTAGCCCCACCTGAACCAATTTTTGCGCAATGTTGTGTTGAGAAATGTAACTAGTTTCGGTCTTCATAATTGTTGTACTCATTTCAATATGTATCCTATGTAACAAACAAGAAAAGAAAATAAAAGTTATTATTGTTAAAGCATGGGTTTCATGCTCATTATTGATGGTCTTTTAGGTAAAAACACGTTCTTCATGCTTCTAGGGTTTGTTAAGTGTTAGGATTTATTATCATGAGTCAATAGAGTCAACATCATGATTATAAGACCCTTCCTGGCAATTTGTAATTGTAAAAATAATTATTTTTGAGTCTAGAAAGTCTTGGAATCTCCAAAAGTACAAGTCGGCCTAAAGGAGGGAATTCGATCCCTTGAGAAGGCTATAAAAGGAAGCGGCTTGACCTCATTTGAATACGCTCACTCACAAGTTTGATCTATCAAGGAAAGAGTTCGATATGTAGCTGAGAAGCTAGGAAAATGAGAGCGAAAGTGTGAAAATTTCTGAATTCACCTAATAGAAATTTTACTGCAGAAATCTGGTTTACTTCTCCTGCTTATATTTTTAAATTAACAAGTTATTTTCAGAAATATTCAAAAAACATTGAAGTAAACACACTACAGCCTACACAAATATGTAGATCAAGTATTGAAGAATTAAGCACATTCGACAAAGGACACAAGATTTTTTGGACAAATGTCCCCAGAACAACCCATCCGGGAAAAACTGGTGCAACAACCCTTGAGGGTTTTATTATTATGCAGTTTTTGAATACAAACTAGGGTACCAGTAGTGGTTTACCCAATAGATAAAATCCCGGCAAAAGTACCTCTATCTCCGAAGACAAATAATATGGCTGAATCAGCTGAGGATGAAGAACCCCACAGGTGCCTACGCAGTCACTGCGTCACCCTCTTAGATCTGTTGAATAATGAGCCCTATTTGGCCCACTAAAACCCCAGCGCTGCCTCTGATGGCTTTGCGTTGCCCCTCTGGGCTTGCGCGAGCCTCTGTGCTGGCTTTGCGTCAGCCTGGCTGGGCTTGCGTCACCCCTACTGGGCCTGCGCCACCCCTCCTAGGCCTGCGCTGCTCCTCAGGTACGGATCTGCCTCTTTGCTAATGTATTCTCGGCCTCAGATATGAAATCCCACTGTTGAACTGCCCCTCGTTGCACTGCAAGCTCACTCGAAAATTCTCAGCAAACCATGCCCCAAAATTTCGACTTAGCTCAAGCGCTGCCACTCTGTGTGTGTACTCCAACTGACCCCAAGCCTTACTTTAATACTTTTCCTGTTGAACATTCAACGATTGTGATCTAATCTCTAATCAACGGCTAAGATTAGAAAAGACTTGATCCTTGTCACTTAGAACATTCTCACCCACATGTTTAAATTAATTCACTTTAATTATTTATTTTCCATGAGTTAGACTTAGGGTCTCCATTAAAATAATTAATTATTTGAATAACTTAAGCTCTGGGTGGAATTTCTCCAAACGATTTTTGGGTCTTGGAGATCTCATGTGTCCTAGCCCCTCCACAAAGTTTCGGAGCTAGAGCACATCTGATGCTACCCAAAAATCAACACTCCCTCTTAGCGATGAAATGTGCTCTAGCAATACTTCAATCTGAAGCATCACCCTGATCCACGACATCGGTCCCCTGCACTGCTGATGTTTGGCATGCTGCCACTCATCCTCTGTGTTGCTGCCTTCTGTACTGTTGCCCATGACTCTGACACAGTCACTGCCTCATCTGTACTGCACCTCCCTCTCAAATGCTGCATCATGCTGCCCATAACACTGCCATTGCTAATTGCGGCACTGCAACTCAGTTGCTGAGAGTTAAGCAACTGAAGGACATCCACTAATTTCCTGACAGACAAGTCAGTCTGGCTACATCTTGATACTGAAACACCCTCTGCTGCTAATCTGCGTTGACCCTCTGGTGCCTCTGTGCTGCTGTTGCTTTGCACTGCGTAAGCACTGCCTCTGCACTGCTGAAATCCCATCAACCTCTGCGCTACTGCTGCCTCTACTATGTGCTACTCCAGTCTTTAGCGTCCTAGCACGACCAATGTGCCTCCATAATCCTCTGCAACAACTGACTACAGTCATCCTGCTACTGTCATTAAGGGCTCCTGTAGCTCGTATGCGATCCAAGAGTTTGGGCACTTCAAGGATCTTGCTCGCTCACCGCTATCCGTAGATCAATCTACAGATCTATGTTGCCCCACCTCTTCTCTCGAGGCACATGAGCACTCATAGCCACATCGTCATCACTCCCATCATCACCCTTCGTTGCTGCAGCCTTTGAATCCGAGTCTTCCTTGCCCTTCTTCTTTTGAGGACAAGTAGTGACGAAATGTCCTAGTTCACCACATCTGAAACACCTGACCTTTGAAAGGTCTCTCTTCTTCTTCCCTCGCCGCCCCTACTGTCCCTTAGATGCGAGAGCCGCATCTTCCTCCTCCTTGATCTTGATTCTGTCGCTGATGCTGCTCGCCTTGGTCAACCTCCTAATCTCTATGCTCCCTTTGACAAGCGATTTCCCTCCCAGAAATCCTCCACCAACAACTATTGAATCAACCCTCTCCAATCACTCCGCTGATAAGATCTCAGACTTCTTGGCGAGAAAGTTTGATGAGGAACTGCTTCCCCTTACTTTGTAAACCCTGCTAGACATTGTTTTGTACCGACAGAACAATGCCCCACCAGCAACTTCCGAAGAACAAAATTTCACTTCTAACCATGACAACTGGCACAACGTTACCTCCTCTCAGACTGCGTCACCCTTCTTGGTCTACGTGAGCCTCTACATCAGTTTTGTGTGAGTTAGATCGGCTCTGTGTCACCCCTCTGGGCCTACGTGAGCCTCTGCGTCACCCCTCCTAGGCCCGCGTTGTCCCTTTGGTGCTGCGTTGCCTCTTCCTGGATCTGTGTTGTCACAGCTGCCTTCTTGCAACAAAAAACTTCGCCTCTTCGCTAATGGCTTCAGCTCTCCCTGATCTGCAATAACTCTGATACCATGTGAAAAATTCTGAATTCACTTAACATAAATTTTACTGCAGAAATCTGGTTTACTTCTACTTGTTTTTTTAAATTAACGAGTTATTTTCAGAAATATTCAGAAAACATTGAAGTAAACACACTGCAGCCTACAAAAATATACAGATCAAGTACTGAAGAATTAAGCACATTCAACAAAGGACACACAAGATTTTTCGGACAAATGTCCCCAGAAAAACCCAATGCGGGAAAATTGGTGCAACAACCCTTAAGGGTTTTATTATTATGCAGTTTTTGAATACAAACTAGTGTACCAGTAGTGGTTTACCCAACAGAGAAAATACCGACAAAAGTACCTCTATCTCCGGAGACAGTTAATATGGCTGATTCAACCGAGGATGAAGAATGCCACAGGTGCCTACGCAGTCATTGTGTCACCCTTTCAGATCTGCTGAATAACGAGCCCTCTCTGGCCCACTGAAACCCCAACGCTGCCTTTGATGGCTCTGTGTCAGCTCCTCTCGCTCTGCGTCACCCCTCTGGGCTTGTGTGAGCCTCTGCGTGAGCTTGGCTGGGCCTGCGTCACCCTTGCTGGGCCTGCGTCACCCCTCCTAGGCCTGCACTGCTCCTTTGGTACGGATCTGCCTTTCTGCTAATGTATTCTCGGCCTTGAATCTGAAATCCCACTGTCGAAATGCCCCTTGCTGCACTGCAAGCTCACTCGAAAATTCTCAGCAAACCGCACCCCAAAATTTCGACTTAGCTCAAGTGCTGCCACTCTGTGTGTCCTCCAACTGACCCCAAGCCTTCCTTTAATACTTTTTCTGTTGAACATTCAACGACCGTGATCTAATCTCTAATCAATGGTTAAGATCAAAAAAGACTTGATCCTCGTCACTTTGAACATTCTCACCCACATGTTTAAATTAATTCACTTTAATTATTTAATTTCCCTAAGCTAGACTTAGGGTCTCCATTAAAATAATTAATTATTTGAATAACTTAAGCTCCGGGTGGAATTTCTCCAAACGATTTCTGGTTCTTGGAGATCTCATGTGTCCTAGCCCCTCCACAAAGTTTTGGAGCTAGAGCACATCTGTTGCTACGAAAAATCAACAGAAAGTCTAGGAGATGATGGGAGGACGAAATTCGTTGTTTCCGGGCTCTATCTCTCTCACACGTGCGAAAAGGCTAGGGTTTTTACAACCAAAGAGAGGCCGAAGTTGCAGGTTCGAATGGCTGGGGAGCAGAATTGCAGGAACAAGTTGCTAGAAAGAGAAAAATCCTTGTCTTGACCTTGTTGACCTTGAGGAGAGATATTAATTTTTGCTCCAGGAAGGTCTCAAAAGGAAAACAAATTAGGGTTTTTGCAACAGTTGCTTGGTCAAGTAGCTGGGCAGTTGTTGGCAGGTCGAAGTTGCAAGGAAAAAGAAGTTTAAGCGAAGGTCTTGAGGAAGGGATGACTTGGTACTAGAAGAAGGACTTGGTCTAGGGATTGGGTTTCTGTATCTCATTTGAAGCAGATTCTAAAAAGAGAAGAGTTTCCAGGTTTTCCCCTTGTAGGGGTTTTGCCCTGACTGAGAGCTTATATCTGTGTCCTCTTTTGTTGTTGCAGTTTCTTGATATTGTTTGATGAACATATCTAACTAAAGAACATAAATAAGATAACTAAGATTCATAAGCAAGTATCATGGCTAAGAAAATAAGTTATAATAAGCTGCCACTTTTCATTTTCTAACATGGTATCAGAGTTGAGGTTAGCAAGAAAGGCAACCAGAAGGACACTAGAAAGAATTGTTGATCAAGGGATAAAAAGCTCTCGAGTCCTAAAAGAATAAGATTGTCTCTTGAAGGGATTTGGTAAAAGGCTCGTTGACAAAAGACCTAATCTATGGTTTCTACATTGAAGAAGATCAAAGACTACATCAGTCTTGCAAAAAGGGTGTTGATCTTGCCAAAGGAAGTCTACTTGGAAGGTATCAATTTTGGAAGCTGTTGGTGGAGGAATCCTAGGGAAAATATTTCAAGGGCATCAACAAGAACTCTCTGAAGGTATTGAATACATAAAGAAGGTTGGCGATACTATTCAAGTAAGTACTGTACTATCTCATAATGGCTGAATCTTCAAGTCATATAAGTTCTTTCTGCAAGGAGAGCAACAAGCTCATCGAGGCAGTAAACTATCTAGCATGGAAGAAGAGGATTGACTTGATAGTCACAGGGCAAGATGTAATGGGATATGTTCCCGAAGAAATTACTGAACCAACAAAAGACAAGACACAAGAACTAGCAAGGTACACGAAAGGGGAAGTAAGAGCTTAAAGGATCATTGTGGAATTAGTCAAGGATTCTCTTGTTCCTTTTTTAGTAAGTTTGAATACTTCCAAGGGCATGTACGATAAGCTAGTGAATTTGTACTCTGTAAGCACAACATGTCAAAAGATGTCTTTGTGGAACAAGCTTTATAGAATGAAGAAATCGAAGGATGAGGATATGGCATCCTTCCTCATGAGAGTCTCTTAGTTAAGAGACCATTTGCAAGGACTCGGGGAACCAATCACCAATTCAGAAGTAACTATATGTGTTCTCAATGCAATGCCACTAGAATGGGGCAACTTTGCAACAAGTGTCTACTCTAAGAAAGATTAAACTCCCTTTGATGAGCTGTGGGCACAATGCATACTAGAAGAATCAAGGATCAAGGTCAAGGATGACATTGGATCTGATGAACAAAATCAAGCATTCCTAGCCCGAGTCAAGAAGATGAAGAAGGGAAAGTTTGGCAAGTCCAAGAAGAAATATATGTCCAAGGTATAGTGCTTCAAGTGTCAAGAGTTTGGACATTATAAGAGGGATTGTCCAAATCAACAGAATAATAAGAGAAAGGACAGGACTGGAGCTCATGTAGCCAAAGTCGTGGGAGAACTTGAGAAGAAGGCAAAGAAGGAAGAAGTTAAGGATCTTTACTACTAAAGAAGGATCACTGACTGTCAGGTTCATATGTTTTGCATAAGCATCATAATAGAAGCATATGATGGTAGCATGTTTTGGAATTTACATGATTAAGTTGGTTTGTAGAAGATCATCTAGGATAAAATTTTACACCAATTTGCACAAGTGTTCATCTAGAAATTATCTAACACTATGTTAGAGGTTGTCATCTTGCTTAAGGGGATCATTGTGATCCGGGAAGTGTAAAAAAGATAAAAAGATTCTTTTATGTTGATAATTACTTGTGATATTCTTGTGGTCTTTTTAACTTTCTTTAGGTTCTTCTTTTATCTTCTTTTCATTAAGCAATCATCAAATCAAAACATGAAGATCAACAACACCAGATGTAGGCACTCAGCCAGGGTTAAAACCCCTCTATAGGGGAAAGCCCAGTCAAACTCTTCCACTAGTAAATCAAATTGAGATAGACCAAGATCTTAGACCTGACCAAAAGACCTTCCTCCTCCACCAAGTCAGCCTTCCAAGATGATTCTACAAACTTCAGTAGTCTCCTCTTGTCTAGCAGCTTCAACCCAGAATTTTGGTCCACAACCTCTAGAATTTTGGCCCTACTGCATATTTGAAATTTCAACTTCCTCAACAACTTCAAAATTTCGCACATGTGAGTTAAAGAGAGAGAAAAACAACTTCTTGCTCGACAAATGTCTCCTTCTCCTTTGCTAGTGTTTTTTTCATTCTTGGGAATTTTGCTCTCCTTTTTTGCCTCCAGCTACTGCAGATTGAACTTTTTGGTTGATGCTACAAGTGCCTTTATATAGTGAATCTGTGAGGCCGAATTCCCTTGATGAGGCACACTTGGTGGAGGAGGCCTAAATGACCTAATTTACATTAAAATAAATTTCTTTCTTGATTGATAAAGCCCAAGAAGGGTCTTTTACATGACGATAAGGACAAGGGCAAGGACTCCTAACATAAACCCTAAAATCCTACAATGGAGGCTTTGACCTAAAAATCATTGACCCGAGCATGAACCCCATGCTTTAATAAGTCAATTTCTTTTACAATAAAATTTCTTTTTCTTTCTTTTGGCAAATACATTATATCATGACTCAAATACAATTATGAAGATTGGCGCTAGTTACATTTTTCAACACTCCCTCTTAACTAGGTATGTTTTCATAATTACATATATACATAGGTGCATGGAAGATCTCAAAATGATATGTTCTATGAAGAGTTACAACACACGCATTGCTACAAATTAGATACCTGACTAGGGTACTCTAATCGGGTGGGACTAAGGTGTACTCAAGCTTTAGCCACTCTAGGTACCGTCGGGCTTTTAAGCTCTAACACCAACCTAGGGATCTAGGTGCGTATCCAAGTTCGGAGCTCCAAGGCCAATGCCACCCTCCCTACTTCGAGATCTAGATATCAACACATAGGCCGACCATATGTCCTCCCAAGCATCTTGTTGCCACAAGATGCTTCATCTCTCCTTATCAGCTAAACCAGATATATCCACTAATCCAAGCATGCTTCAAACATTCAACTTTTTACTGAGAGATCCTGCACATTGACAACCCCAATCAGTGATAAACTTTCAAAACATTAAAGCTTTAGACTTCAAATACCTAAACCGAGTTAGGTTCATATCAACAAGGGTTACATCTTTTTATATTCTATACTGTAACAATTTGCTAGGGTTTTGTCACAAACCCTCGACTCTATTTCCGAGACATATAGCCTTAGATATCAACAATTCAATCAAGATATCGATCAAATCACAATACTATACATCTAAGGTTTCAACAATATGCTTTTAGAATTACATGTCAAACTCTACTAGGGTTTGTTGCAAACCCTACTAGGGTTTGTTGCAAACCCTAGAATTTATCATCAAAACTAAACAATACACTTCGAGGGTTTCATTATCATGCCCTAGAATATCAATTTCTACTAGGGTTTTGTTAAATACCCTAGATTTCATCAACAATCAAGATAACATACTCACATATACACATGTAGGGTATCATTATCATCCACTGGCATCTCATATTAATATCTACTAGGTAAACCCTAGATATAAACATCAAGGCATTGAAATTAGATATACAATTTTGACCAGGCTAGGGTTTCGATCATATGGAAGAATATGCACCTAGGTTTTCTTTCCTAGGATCTTACTATAATAATTGCAAGGGTTTTGTTCATAAACCCTAATTCACTAAACCCTAAAAATCTAGGGTTTCATTATATAACCTAGATATCAACAACAAATCCTAAAGAACTAGGGTTTTTACCATGACATTATCAAAATCCTAAACTCAAAAGAGTAGGATTTCATCAGATGTTCTAAACTTTATCAACATTGACATACCCTTAGCAGCTAGAGGCTAGGGTTTTATAGTGAACCCTAAGGCTTAGGGTTTTACGAGAATGATCAAATGACAAGAGACAACATAAGGGTATATTCAATCTAATGATTAATCACCCTAACAAGAACCTTTATGATTCAAAACCCTAAACATAAAGATGTCAGTAATATAAAGCAAATTTCAAGTGAGAATGATCATACCTTTTGCAACAAAACTTGTAATCGAAGCCATACCTTGAGTTTTTCTTTAACAAACCTTGTACGACATAAATTCTTGAAGGGCTTCCTTTGCAACAAATCTTCTTTCATGGCTCAAATCTATCCATTGAAGTTTCCTCCATAAGCTTTGTATATTCTGCAAGCTTTCCTACTAAGGAAAATATAAAGAAAAGGTTATTAGTATACAATACAAACAAATCTCGATGTGAGGAGGAAACCAAACATGAAAGATGAAACAAAGAACAATATACTTATCTTTTTTGTAAAATGGTGAAGGCTCCCTCTTAATCTAGTCTTTCTGAGTTATACCTACAACTTAAACAATCCAAAAAGTTCTAAAAGTATATATTAGATCTAAAAACTCTAGAAATCAAAACATAAAAGAAAACATTACAAAACTTAAAATAGTAGACTTAGAAGGATATGTAAGAGGAGACTTAATAGAATAAATCTTTGACTTCAAATTCTTTATTCTTGTTTTTTTCTTGGGTGGAGCTTCATCGACAACATTTACATGTTCTCTTTCTTTGTTCTTATTTCTTGGATTCTTAGGACATTGAATTTTGTAGTGTCCCTTCGTATGACAATTGTAGCATTCAATCTTTGATAGATCAACTTTCTTCTCTGGACTCCTTGTATGCTCCCTTTTTCTTGTGATGAGCAGAGTAGGCATTTGAAGTGTTGTCTTCTTCATCCTCCTTGTTACTTACTAATGAGATGCAGGGTTCTTCTTGACTGCATGCATTCCACATTTGTTCAAAGGTTGGAGTATCTTTCCAATTGCTAATTCCTGATGCAAAAGAGCTCCAAGATTTTGGTAGACCTAGAAGTGCAACTATCACGAGTTCTTTCTTAGGTACAACTTCATCAATCGCTTGGAGTTCATCTCTTATTTTAGAGATCCTTACAAAATATGATGACACAATATCATCTTTTGTCATCTTTATTGTTCTTAGTTCATTCTTGAGACTAGCTATCTGATCAGTGTTCTCGATGGTAAATATCTTGGAGAGGGCTTCATACATTTCTTGTGCAGAGTCTATATTGGATATGTATGGGATTAGATTGTACTTTACTCCATCTACTATCAGATTCATTGCCAAGATGTTAGTTTCCCTGTACTTTTCTTTTCTTGCATCATCTATTGGTTTCTTAACATTTCCTTGTACAAAATTATGCTAAGCAAGAATAAGATCTATCCTCTTCTTCCATGCCCTGTAGTTGGAGGCTCCTTCTAGCTTGTTTTTTGTCTTCATCGAGGTTGTCATAGTCTCTGTAGATAGTAGGCTTCTCTTTATAGTATATACGATTCTTTCCTTAATGACCTTCTTTTGTTCCATCCTCCTTAACCCTTCTTTCAATAGATCTTCAAGCTGCCTTTTTCCTTCCTTCTTCACCTTAGCTCTGATACCATGTTAGAAAATCAGAAAGGCAAAAAGATTCTCTTATGTTGATAATTACTTGTGATATTCTTGTGGTCTTATTCACTTTCTTTATGTCCTTCTTTTATCTTCTTTTCATCAAGCAATCATCAAATCAAAACATGAAGATCAACGGCACCAGATGTAGGCACTCAGCCTGGGCTAAAACCCCTCTATAGGGGAAAACCCAATCAAACTCTTCCACTAGTAAATCAAATTGAGATAGACCAAGACCTTAGACCTGACCAAAAGATCTTCCTCCTCCACCTGTAGAAATTTGCTGAATAATGATTAATTATCCACCGAGACTATCCTGATCACATACAATTCGAATTTATATGCAACACATAATCTCTTCCACTCAACCAACTCAGATCATCACACATGCGAAATAAAATCAAGCGATAACACATCAAATCATCATACACATTAACACAGTATGTATGGGGAAAGCTTATAGCTGAAAACCCCGCAGCTATTGTGTATATTATAATGGAGAAATCAAGTAACAAACTCAGTACAATACTCCTCACAAGTACTCAGTACTTTCTCATACAATTACTCACAATCTAGCTCAGTTTTGAACAGGTTACTGGTTCAAAACTCACCGCCAATTGCCTTGCCTCTATTGCGTGTTTCAATGCTATGGGATGGCCTCTTTATATAGATAAACCACCAGCCTGAACTGCTGTAATATTCCCAATTAGCTTTGCTAATTGGAATATTGCATTTTTTGCTTTATTTTGCTGCTTTAGATAGAAATAATAAATAAAGTGAGAAATAAGAGGGGTCACCTCACTTTAGTCACCTCACTTTATAATAAAGTGTTCTTTTTCCTAGTAGATGGACGTTGTAACTTAGAGAGGGGGCCTTGGGGGTCCACATGGATATGATGGGGGGAGGCATCAGGCTAACCCAAGGTAAACTGGCGCAGATCCAGGGTGAGTTAAGTTTTGGAGGGAGTTTGATGTTATAAAAGGAGAGGCTCTCACCTCATTTGAGCATTCATGATTTGATATTCTTATTGATAGCTGGACTCTTGTCTGCTTCAGCACGCCGGTTGTTTAGTCGGTCTGCAGCACTGTTTAGTGCACGAGTGTCTCCGGTCGGAGATCTCACCCTTAGCCTCGGGGGACTTCGAGTGCCGGCCCTGGTAAGGTTTTCTGGTTTCACCCTTAGCTTCGGGGGACTTCGAGTGCCCGCCCTGGTAAGGTTTTTCTGAGTTCCATCTTTCAGTTCCAGCAGCAGAGCAGCAGCAGTTTCTGAAGCATATCTGAGGAGGAGAAAGCCCTCTTGTGGCTGCGCAGAGCAAGAGAAGGAAGGACGCTGATTCTTGAAGGAGAAGGACGCCGTCTCATCCGGAGAGAGGACGCCGATCCTGGTGAGGAAGGACGCCGTCCAAGGAGGACGCAGCTTCAGGGTTGCAGAGAAAACGCCATTTCCTTGGGAGGCATGACGCCGTCTAGCCCTAGAGGAGGACGCCGGTCCATTTCGAAGGTAAGGTAAGGTATCCGAAGGCTTATTGACTACTATGTTTCCTTGGGAAGTATAGATCTTGCAGATCTATTCCCGTATGTGTATGCATCTAGTCTTGTATGTTGCGTATCTCGTTTGCACTAGATCCAAATTTTTGAAGAGTTGGCAGACTAAGGAATATTGCGATCTAGTTCGTATATTACCGATCCAGCCCCCCAGAGGCCGTAGATCTCAAGAGATATTGTCGCATCCAAGATAGATCCGAAGGTTTGGTGCGTATCCGATAGGAGACGCAGATCAGGGAGAGAAGGACGCAGATCTGGTTTGGGGGCTTCAGATCTGTCAGATCTGAGTGTTCAGGAGCAGATCCACTTGGTAGGACGCCGATCTGAGGAGCAGACTTGGGAAGAGGCAGGCTCAACAGCGTTCTCTAGCCTTCAGTGGCTGATCTATTGTCTGGAGGGTTTCCTGCGCTGTCACTAGCAGAGACAACGTTTTCTATTGTGGAGGGTTTGCGCCTCTGTACCTCCACCACAGCTTCATCTTTCACTTGTAGAGCAACAGGACGCTGTCTGGGTTGCAACACATCTCTGTTGAGAGGTCCACCAGCCTAGGCAAGAGAGGTGCACGATCAATACGTGGTCTCTATGTACCCACTAATAAATATTCAGTTAAAAGTCCATGGCCGTGATTCGTTGACATCTGTTCATTATTATATTTTCTATATCTGCATTGGTGTATTTCTGTTTATTACTGGTTGTTCCCCTTTGGGGATATTACAGTGGTATCGGAGCTTAGATCTGGCTCAGCCTGTGGTGCTAGCAATCTATGGCACCTAGGGGTCGCCCCACTCTCCTCGGGGGAAGCGATTCTGATTCAGAGGCAGAACGGAGGAATCCAATGGAGGCCATATTGTCAAAGTGGACGGAGAAGTTGACTGAGAGAATGGATGCAAGGATGATGCATTCATGCAGGAGGTAACTAAGAAGGTTGCAGAAGGGACGCAGAAAGAGCCCCTTAGAGTCTTTCAGGTAGGGGAAGGATCGGGAGCGTCTAGTTGCATACCAGATGCTATTCCCATTGGGACAGCGCAGAAGACCGATTCCATGGACACGCGACCTACCATGCCTACTTTCTCGGTAGAGGAAGTGGAGCAAACGACATCAAGAGATGAGGGTCCCGATCTTCATGCAGTTTGGTTTGCAGATTGGCGAAGCCTGGGGCAGGAATTCATGGATGCTCTCCCTTTTAATCAATATCTGCAGTTCCGAAGCGGCAGTAAGCCTCATGATCGAAATAAGGGACGGGGTTCCCACCGTGATAGTAACCGTGCAGCCAACAAATTTCATTTGCCGATGTTTGATGGGTCACCAAAGACCACAGCCAGGTCTTGGGTGGAGAAACTAGACCTCTATTTTCAGCTTAACCAGATGCCAGAGAAGGAGGCCATTAAGATGGCTGCATTACATCGAGAGGGTGAGGCCCAGAACTGGTGGTTTCATGGGTTGACAACACTGGGGCATTCCACAGTGACTACATATGCTGAGTTCACCAGGAGGGTGGTGAAACGTTTTGATCAGAAGGACCCGGATCAGCCTTTCCTCGAGCTGACCAAGCTCACACAGACAGGTAGTGCAGAGGCATACATCTCAGACTTTTTGAGGGTTTCAGTGATGGTACCTGACATATCAGCAGCTCGGTTGATCACGATGTTTGTAGATGGGCTGTCAGAACCACTTCGTGGTCTAGTCCGGTCAAACAAACCGGCTACACTTCAGGATGCTATCAGTAGGGCCCGTGACCTACAAGATGTCTTGCCTAGGACTCGGCCACCTTATCCCCAGAGACAGGCTTTCCAGCCTAAGGGTAAGGACACGAGGGTTCCGCCTCCCAAGGCGAATCCCGAACGAGGACAGTATGATGATGAGGCTAGGAGAGAGCTGAGACGGAAGCGATTGTGCTTCACCTGCCAGGAGCCATGGGCACCAGGACACAAGTGCACAGCAGGGAAGGCACATTTCATAGAGGTCTTCTCCGAGGGCAGTGGAGAAGAGAATGAGTTGGATGATGAGGAGGCTGGAGAGTGTTATGCAGCGCAGAGTGCTTTACCACCTCCGCCACCCGATGCAGGAGAGGCATCATTTGCACCTACTGGGGGAGCTCTAGCAGCGTTACGGGGAGTCCCCAAGTATCTGACACTGCGCGTACGTGGGACAGTGCGGGGACAGCGTGTCTCAGTTCTAGTTGACAGTGGGGCCACCCACAATTTCATCGATGCCCAGATGGTAGCACGGAGAGGCATACCCACGGAGAGCTTTGATGGGTTTTCTGTTTTGGTCCCAGGAGATCAGACCATGGCTTGTGCTCGATATGTACCAGAGTTATCAGTGACGATGGGCACCTATACTTTGACTGATCACTTCTTTGTGGTGGACATTCCGGACACCAATGTGATATTGGGAGTACAGTGGCTTATCACTCTGGGAAAAGTCACAACGGATTGGAAAGCCTTGGAAATGGAGTGGGATGATCCCAAGACGGGGAGGCATGAGAAGATCCGAGGCCAGAACACATATCCGCCCCAGACAGTATCAGCACACAGCATGGATGCGACATTCCGCAGGGGAGATATAGAGTGGGCAGTCGAGCTGCGGGCTTCAGAGATAGTAGATACAGGTAGGGCGGTGCACCCTGATCTACAGACTCTTCTCGACAGGTATGCAGTAGTTTTTGGAGACATTCCACCAGGACAACCACCAGATCGGGGGTTTGAGCACACGATCGAGTTGGAGCAGGGGATACAGGCAGTGATCACCACCCCATATAGGCATCCCAAGGCCTATCGGGATGAGATAGAGCGGGCCATTCAGGAGCTGCTGGCCCTTGGGCACATCCGACCCAGCACCAGTCCTTTCGCTTCTTCAGTAGTGCTGGTGAAGAAGAAGGATGGCACATTACGCATGTGCATTGATTACAGAGCTCTGAACAAGAAGACTTTGAAAAACAGGTACCCCATTCCCAGGATCGATGAGTTGATGGACAAGTTGAGAGGAGCACGATTCTTCTCAAAGATTGATTTGAGGTCCGGGTACCATCAGATACGCATGAGGGAACAGGACATTCCCAAGACTGCTTTCAGGTGTCATTATGGGCACTTTGAGTTTCTGGTCATGCCATTTGGGCTGACCAACGCACCTGCCACTTTTCAGTCTTGCATGAACCATATCTTCAGGGATCATCTGAGGAAGTTCGTGCTGGTTTTCTTTGATGATATTCTCATATACAGCAGGACCTGGGAGGAGCACCTCCAGCACATTGAGACAGTCTTGCGCATTCTGGAGGAGCAGCAGTTCTTTGCCAAACTCTCCAAGTGTGAGTTTGGGTTGACAGAGATGTTGTATTTGGGACACATCATAGGAGTGGACGGAGTGCGAGTCCATGACGAGAAGATCCGGCTATCAGAGACTGGCCAGAGCCGCGGAATGTGACAGAGTGTAGAGGGTTCATTGGTATCTGTACTTACTACAGGAAGTTCGTCAAGGGCTTCTCACAGCTTGCTGCACCCCTCACAGAGCTGACGAGGAAGGGGGCATTCAGTTGGACAGATACTGCCCAGCGAGCTTTTGATAAGCTCAAGGAGGTGATGAGTAGTTGTCCGGTGCTGGCATTGCCCGATTTTACTCAGCCCTTTATCCTAGAGTGCGATGCATCAGGAGAAGGGATTGGAGCAGTTTTGATGCAGGAGGGTCATCCGATTGCATTCGAGAGCCGGAAGCTCCTTCCACACGAGAGACTTTACCCCATCTATGATAAGGAGATGTTGGCCATCATGCATGCATTGGCCAAATTCCGGCAGTACTTGATAGGCGGCAGATTCAGAGTCAGGACAGATCATAACAGCCTGAAGTACTTTCTGGAGCAGAAGCAGTTACAGGAGAGGCAGCAGAAGTGGATCAGCAAGATCCAGGCTTACGACTCTGACATAGAGTATGTCAAAGGGAAGAACAACGTGGTAGCAGATGCCCTTTCCCGTAGACCAGCCACGTTATCCCTCATGAGCTTGGACGCTGATTGGAAGGCTCGACTACTGGTTGAGTATTCCAAGGATAGATTTGCATGCGAGGTGCTGGATGGACAAGTAGCAGATAGCAGATACAGGGTAGCAGATGAGGTCATCTATTACAGGGATCGGATCTTCTTGACTGAGGGATCTCAGCTCAAGGAGAAAATACTCCATGCCTCTCATGATTCACCATTGGCGGGCCATCAGGGGTTCACCAAGATGTATAGGGTCATCCGAGAGAGATTTGCATGGAAGGGCCTCAAGGAGGACGTGCTCCAGCATGTTCGGGAGTGTGAGGTTTGCCAGCGGAACAAAGGAGAGATGAACCATCCCGCAGGGTTGTTGCAGCCGCTTCCCATTCCAGAGGGGAAGTGGGAGAGTGTTTCGATGGACTTCATCACGGGTTTGCCCACAGTGCAAGGCAAAGACTGCATCTTCGTGGTAGTTGACCGGCTAACGAAGTATGCTCACTTCTTCGCCATTTCGGCACACTACACGGCAGCACAGGTGGCAGAGTTGTTTTTCCGGGAGGTTTTCAGATTGCATGGTCTACCCAAGACCATTGTTAGTGACAGGGACAGCCGCTTTATGGGTGGATTTTGGCAGGAGCTCTTTCGACTAGTAGGGACCGAGTTGACACCGAGCACCAGCTATCATCCCCAGACGGACGGGCAGACAGAGATAGTTAACAAGTGGCTGGAGGGCTACTTGCGTAACTACGTCAGTGGGCAGCAATGAGCGTGGCTGAAATGGCTACATCTGGGCGAGTACTGCTACAACACAACCCATCATATGTCTATCGGTATGACACCTTTTTATGCATTGTATGGATATCATTCCTTATCTTTTGTGGATGTGATGTTTGGGGTTAGCAGGGCTCCACGAGCCAAACTATGGATCCAAGAGAGCCAAGACATCCTTCGGACTCTCAAGGACAACATAGCCACCGCACAAAATCAGCAGAAATTATATGCAGACAGGGGCCGAGTGGAGAGACACTTTGAGGTAGGGGATTTGGTCTACCTACGGTTACAGCCATACCGCCAGTCCTCACTCAAACAGAAGGGGGCAGAGAAGCTTAAGCCTCGCTTTTATGGACCATACAGGGTGATTCGTAGGATCGGACAGGTTGCATATGAGTTGGA
The DNA here is from genome assembly GCA_034641835.2 of Pinus albicaulis. Classification (NCBI taxonomy): domain Eukaryota; kingdom Viridiplantae; phylum Streptophyta; class Pinopsida; order Pinales; family Pinaceae; genus Pinus; species Pinus albicaulis. The sequence continues at coordinate 564,595,035 of CM076582.1, forward strand.
GCTGCCCCAAGGCAGCCGGATTCATAACATCTTCCATGTATCATGCCTGAAGAAGGCACTGGGCCAGCATGTGACAGTCACCGGGGAGCTACCTCCGACAGATGATGAGGGGCACCTGGTATTACAGCCAGAGGCCATTGTTGACACCAGGGAGAGACAGCTGCGGAGCAGGAAGATCAGAGAGTTCTTGGTGGGATGGAAGAATCTGCCAGATGAGGATGCCACTTGGGAAGATGAGAAGATCTTACAGCATCCCTCACTTCAGTTGCTTGAGGACAAGCAACGTTTTGCCGGGGGAGACTGTAATATTCCCAATTAGCCTTGCTAATTGGAATATTTCATTTTTGCTTTATTTTGCCGCTTTAGCTAGAAATAATAAATAAAGTGAGAAATAAGAGGGGTCACCTCACTTAGTCACCTCACTTTATAATAAAGGGTTCTTTTTCCTAGTAGATTGACGTTGTAACTTAGAGAGGGGGCCTTGGGGGTCCACGTGGATATGATGGGGGAGGCATCAGGCTAACCCAAGGTAAACTGCGCAGATCCAGGGAGAGTTAAGTTTTGGAGGGAGTTTGATGTTATAAAAGGAGAGGCTCTCACCTCATTTGAGCATTCATGATTTGATATTCTTATTGATAGCTGGACTCTTGTCTGCTTCAGCACGCCGGTTGTTTAGTCGGTCTGCAGCACTGTTTAGTGCACGAGTGTCTCCGATCGGAGATCTCACCCTTAGCCTCGGGGGACTTCGAGTGCCGGCCCTGGTAAGGTTTCCTGGTTTCACCCTTAGCTTCGGGGGACTTCGAGTGCCCGCCCTAGTAAGGTTTTTCTGAGTTCCATCTTTCAGTTCCAGCAGCAGAGCAGCAGCAGTTTCTGAAGCATATCTGAGGAGGAGAAAGCCCTCTTGTGGCTGCGCAGAGCAAGAGAAGGAAGGACGCCGATTCTTGAAGGAGAAGGACGCTGTCTCATCTGGAAAGAGGACGCTGATCCTTTCAGGAGAGGAAGGACGCTGTCCAAGGAGGACGCAGTTCTGGTTTGGCAGAGAAAACGCTGTTTAGGGAGGCAGAAGGACGCTGTCTAGCCCTAGAGTGAGGACGCTGTCCATTTCTGAAGGTAAGGGTTACAGATCTGAAGGCTTATTGTTAGATCCAGCTTTGGGAAGGATAGATCTTGCAGATCTAGTCCTGTATGTGGCAGATCTAGTCTTGTATGTTGCAGATCTGGGGGTTTTACACTAGATCCAGCTTGGAGAGTTGCAGATCTGAAGAAATATTGGCAGATCTAGTCCAGATCTGAAGGGTTAACATCAGATCCAGCCCTAGAGGCTGTAGATCCGAAGAGATATTGTCAGATCCAGTATAGATCTGAAGGGTTGGTAGCAGATCTGGTATTGGAGGACGCAGATCAGGGAGAGAAGGACGCAGATCTGGTTTGGGGGCTTCAGATCTGTCAGATCTGAGTGTTCAGGAGCAGATCCACTTGGTAGGACGCTGATCTGATGAGCAGACTTAGGAGAGGCAGACACAACAGCGTTTTCTAGCCTTCAGAGGCTGATCTATTTGTCTGGAGGATTTGGGGACTGGTGCTCTATCTGTTTCTGCGCTGTCACTAGCAGAGACAGCGTTTTTCATTGTGGAGGGTTTGCTACCAGCGCAGTTCATCTTCAGCTTGCAGAGCAGCTAGGACGCTGTCCTTGTTGCAGCCATTTTCTGTTGAGAGGGTCTCCACTTGCCTAGGGCAAGGATAGGTGCACTTACTCTGATTTATTGTACTCCTCTCTATGTACTTTCTGATTAATAAAATGGCTCAGTTTCTGGTGTTCCATGTGCTATGATTCAGTGATCTGGTTCATTATTATATTTTCTATATCTGCATTGGTGTATTTCTGTTTATTACTGGTTGTTCCCCTTTGGGGATATTACAACTGCGCAATCCTCATGGGCTTACTCCACCTATCTGTGTGTTGCAAATAGCAACAGTATAGTCACAACTGATAGCTAACTCCACCATTTCATCTACCTCTTTCACTGGTCTCCACTGAACTGATCATACACTGTAGTGAACTGATGTGTTCTTGAGTTGAATAATGAGTTACTAATTAATGAATTAAATAATATTTAATTCACTCCACTCATAACTAATTGATTAGCTAGTTAAACTAATCTCAACTAGTTCAACTAAAATAAAGAGAACACAACTCCACTAGCTATCTCATTAACTCCTCCAAACTTCTGCCACTGAAGTCTAACTGAAGTCAACCATGCATGATGCCATCAAACCCTTGGGAACCACGTGATTCCTCTGTCAGATGCATGAGCCACTTCTGTAGCTCGAACTGAAGTGCTCCAAGAGAGTAAACTGCTGTTTATAATCTAAATATTATTAAGGGTAAATAATATTTGACTTCCCTGTTTTAAGGAGAGGCAGTCTAAAAATAGACTTCGACCTCTTTGACCTCAAAAATAGAGTCTCATCTATTTTTACCAACATGACACATACATCAAGAATCTCAAACTGGAATCCCCGAACCATGCTCCATATGTCTAAAAATAGATTTTGCGCCAGAATTTGCCTGTGAGCCCACTTAGTGAAGGCGACTTCATTTCACTAAGCTCCATCATCTTGCTGCATTTTCAACACCACCAAGTCAACCTTCCAAGATGATTTTGCAAACTTCAGTAGTCTCCTCTTGTCTAGCAGCTTCAACCCAACAACAACCTAGAATTTCGACCCCCAACTTCCAGAATTTCGACCCTATTGAAGATTTGAAATTTCGGCCTCCCTAGCAACTTCAAAATTTCGAACGTGCGAGTCAAACGGAGAGAAAAAACAACTTCTTCTTGCTTGACAAATGTTTCTTTCTCCTTCGCTAGGGTTTTTTTTCCTTCTTCTTGGGAAATTCATTCTTCTTTTCTACCTCTAGCTACTGCAGATCAAACCTCTTGGTTGATGCTACAAATGAGGTCGAGTTCCTGCCTTTATATAGTGAATCTGTGAGGTCGAATTTCCTTGATGAGGCCGACTTGTCCTTCTTTAAGGCCGATTTGATGGAGGAGGCCTAAATGACCTAATTTACATTAAAATAAATTTCTTTCTTGATTGATGAAGCCCAAGAACGGTCTTTTACAAGATGAGAAGGACAAGGACTCTTGACATAAAACTTAGAAGCCTACAATGGAGGCTTTGACCTAAAAATCATTGACCCAAGCATGAAACCCATGCTTTAATAAGTCAATTTATTTTACAATAAAATTAATTTTTCTTTCTTTTGACAAATACATTATATCATGATTCAAATACAATTATGAAGACCAACACTAGTTACATTTTTCACCAGGAAGGACCATTATATTAAGAAGTCCTTATGAAAAGCATTATGACAAAAATAATATGTATTCTATGTAATGTGGAACCATGTTGGTAAAAAGGGATGAAGGATTGCAATGGGTCAGGATATAGACTTTTTGTGAAAATATATATGGATAGTTAGATGATTGGATGAAAGCATGGGAATGCATGCATAAGATTCATGTATGAGAATCTTGTGGAATAAAGTTGGTTATGAAAGTTATGCTTAAGTGTTTATGATGCTGAAATAAGATTTGACTTACTATGTATAAAGAAATTAAGACTTTCTCTAAGAATATGTATATGATAAGTTTAACATTTGGCATAATCTCCGAAAGAAAAAGTTGTAACTTGGTAATCAAGTTCGATCCTTGGGAACTCTGATGCAAGAAGGGAAGTTCAATGGAGATGGTCGATGAAGATGTTGATGAAATGAGAAGGTCACTATGGTGAGGTAAGTCTATTTCATTTTGGTTTGGTTATCTGGTTAACATATTATTTGTCTACCTGGTAGAATGGTGCAGGAATACATTATGAAAATTGAGGCAGAGTTAGCTGTATGGATGAAAAGAATTGAGGGAAGCTCAATATCTGGCTCTTGGCAACTGTGAAGTTAAGATGTGTTAATCTTGGAAGGTAGCAGTGCGAGAAGATAACTTGAAGATCACTTTCATGAGGAAGCCACGATCAGATAGAAGTTTGGAAGGCTTAATACAATGCCTTCATGTCAAAGATGGAAAGTGATGAACAAGAAAGATGACCTGGATCCTGTTGCTGAGAAGAAGGGAGGACTAGGTTTAATTCAAATTCTCTTCTTGATAATTACTTGTGAGCTTACTTCCTTTTACTTATGTCTTCTTCTTAGCTTATTATGTCTTTCATCAAGTCAATTACCCAAAACACAAGAGACACAAATTTAGGCTCTTCGAGCCAGGGCCAAAACCTCTCCCTCTTGGAGAGGAAAACCCACTAGAAATTCTTCTTATAGACTTTCAGATGACAAGTACCATAACCATGACACAAACCCTTGATCCTTGTATGCCTCCAAGACCTTGTCACTGATTATTCATTGATTCTTTGGGTTGATCCTTCTTCTCTGCACTATCTTGCACCATTCTACACCATCATGCACCTTTTTGCACCAGAACTAGATAACTTAGTTTATCCACTAAATGATCCTTCTTTCTTCTCGACTCTAGGAAATCTCGGTTCCTAGATCTCCCTCTTATATTTCGCTGTTCTTATATTATGCCTCTATGGCTGCCTTTCCGTTTTGTAATATATCTCTTCTTTATATTCCAAAACAGAGATACATACAAAACAATGAGTTGACTCTTTCTCTTTGCTGTGGGACAGAGATCCTAGGTAGGTTTCCATTCTTTGCTGTGATATTGTAAATTTATGTAGATGTTCTATGCTTGATGCAACTTTACCTTTTATTACAGCAATCACATAAACAGTCAAGTAAAATGCTGATAGAACATACCAGTGGATCTATAGAAGACAAACCAGAAACAAAAGAATGTGTTGGTGCGTTACGGCGGTCAGCAAGATGCTTCAACCAGCAAAGTCTTCTTGGTCGGCCAACCCAGCATGTGTCACAATAGTCCTCAAATCAGTCACCCATTCAACTCAAAGTCAACCCTAGAAAAGTCAACATTGTCCATAAAAGTCAATGCATGGCAGCAACAATAAAGTCAACGCAACTCAGTCTTCGGTCAACCTTTTGACCTCGATTTTTGTGCCAATGAGTATGGCCTTCCAAAATCAAACTCTCCACCAAATTTCAGCCCTTTTGGACCATGTGTTGACCAAAGTCAACGCTGGTCAAACTAGCATGGAAACCCTAGCTGTGGTGAGCTGTGGTAAATTTCGGTCAACCCTTGCTGCAGTAAATCGTCCTCTTTCCCACGTGTGAACCGAATTTGCCTCCAAGGAGCTTGTACTAAATCAGAAGAGGAGATGTGTGTGATGAGAGTGAGTGAAATGATCTCCAACGTTGACTGTATATATATCCATCATTGAGGTGTGTGACACATCTGCTGGGGGTGTAAAACCTTAAGGCCGACCTGCACATATTTGAAATTATTAAAAATAAATTAAAAATAAATGTTCCGCTCATTAGATTAAGATCAATTTTATATCGATCTTACACCTCTCCGAAAGAGGAACCCAATAAAAATATTGGTATCTTCATCTGAGCATCACAACATGGAGTTTGGACCTAGTTGTTCAATTTTAACACTCCCTCTCAACTAGGGCGAACTCCATCCACCTGTGCAAACAAACATCGTGCGTCATCCCGCCGTAACTTGCTTTGCTGGCCTCTTTATTTCAGAACAGAAGTGGGTCAGTCACAAAGACATCATCCCCCGACTGACAAATTCAGCCCAGAGGTCCGAAACCTCTATCAGACTCACAAAGAGTCTCATACCAACCCGAAGTTGGTTTACCTGACCCGAAGTCAGTTGGAGGTCCAAAACCTCACTATACTTGAACCCAGATCAAGTGGTTGGACTGTGCCATCCTAGATAGAGAGTACGGCAATCTCTGATGCGTCCATCAGTCTTTGCTACTAGTCTCTAGCTTTTCCCACCTTATTGGCCAAATGAGAGGTACTTCCCATGAGCCCTGAACTCAATGGGTAGGATGCATACGGGGTAGAGATAATGAGAGGTGAACCAACTCAAACATCATAACGGTGGGGCAGAAGCACCACAAGTTTTGGCAAGCCTAGCCTCGTGAGTGCTTATAGCTCCGAGAAGCTATCCCCAAAGCCCCCCAGAGCTGCCAGAGCTCATCGTCCAACAGGACCCACATCATAGGGTCGTTCCACGATACCAAGACTCTCACGGAAGGTTAGGAACTTGACCTTCCCTAGGGGCTTTGTGAGAATATTCGCAACCTGCTCATCAGTTCCTATATGATCGAGCCTTACGGTGCCTCGCTGTACCATATCCCGGATATAGTGGTACCTGATATCAATATGCTTGGATTGATCGTGGAACACTGGATTCTCGGACAAGCGAATCCCACTCTGGTTATCACAAAGTAATACGGTGGTATCTAGCACATGTCCAAACAACTCACTAAAGAGCTTTTGCAACCAAACTGCTTCACAACAGGCCATACTTGTTGCAATGTATTCAGCCTCTGTGGTGCTCAAAGCGACCGACTTCTGCTTCCTGCTCATCCATGAGATCGAAGCAGAACCAAGATTGAAGCAGCATCCCAATGTGCTCTTACGATCCACCACACTGCCAGCTCAATCGGCATCAGTATATCCAAGGAGTGTCACGCTCCCGGCAGTGTATCTCAGCCCATTGTTTATCGTGCTCCGAAGATATCAGAAGATTCCTGGCACCAACCCAATGAAAGTGATGAGGCTCAACCATCTGTTGACTCAAAGTGTTCACTGCAAAACATATATCTGGACAGGTGTTCACTAAGAACATCAAGGCCCCTACGAGTTGACGATACTCAGTAGGATTTGATGATACGGGCCCAGCAGCGCTGCCACTCAACTTCTTGAAGTTGAGTTCCATTGGTGTTGACACGGACTTGTAGTCCACCATACCAAATCTTTCCAGAAGCTTCACAATGTATTTTTCTTGAGAAAGGAAAATCTCGCCAGGTCTCTGCCAGACCTCCAGGCCTAGGAATTAGTGCATCAGTCCTAGGTCCTTCATCTCGAACTCAGCAGCGAGCTCCCTCTTGCACTGATGAATGAGAGGGTCAGCACCTATCAGGAAGAGGTCATCCACATACAGCACCAGGATGAGAGGTTTTCCCTTGACAACCTTGAAGTAAAGGTTCGGATCAGCGTTACTTCGAGTGAAGCCCAGCTTCATCAAGTAGCTATCTATCCTTTCGTACCAAGCTCTGGGTGCTTGCTTCAGCCCATAGAGGGCCTTCTTCAACCTGTAGACATGGGTGTGCCGATCCTGGACTTTGAACCCCAGAGGTTGCTCCACATATACCTCTTCCTTTATCGCACCATGCAGAAATGCGGTCTTCACATCCATCTGATGAAGACTCCATCCTTGCGTAGCAACAAGGTCTATAATAGATCGAATTGTGGTGTATCGGGCCACAGGTGCAAATATGTCATCATAATCTATGCCTTCCTTTTGAGAGAAGCCACGGGCAACGAACCTTGCCTTGAATTTTTCAGCACTTCTATCAGATCCATGCTTGATCTTGTAGAGCCATTTCGAGGTGACAACTGCTTTGTCCTTTGGTCTTGGAACCACATCCCAGACATCATTCTTCATAATGGACTCATACTCTTTGTGCATAGCATCCTTTCAGACTTTATGCTTTACGGCTTCCTCAAAGGATCCAGGCTCGGATTGTACAATAGTACTCATGGCTGCTAGATACCCTTGGTATCTACTTGGCTTCTTGCTTTCATGGAATGTCCCCCTTGGGGCAGCATGTCCCTCAGCATCCTCGAGAGTGTCCTTGAGCCATGATGGTCTCCTTCCTAGTGAAGGAGGTGGATCAATCGGGTCCATCGGTCCTTCAACATCAGGCATTGTTTCATCCTTCGGTTCCTCTTGATTTCCAGGCCTTGCTTCATTATCTTCCTCAGATCTCGGAAGATTGACTACTTTCCTCAGGGAAGTATCTTCGTCAAAGGTGACATCGTGGCATATCTCCACTTCCTTTTGACCAAGCACATAGACTCTATAGGCCTTCGAAGTTTCACTATAGCCCACAAACATTCATTTCTTCCCAGAAGCATCCAACTTGATCCTCTTTTCTTTCGGCACATGAAAGTAGACGGTACATCCAAAAACTCTAAAATGTGAGACATCAGGTTTCTTACCAGAGAAAACCTCTTCGCGAGTTTTGGATTCTAGAGCGGAATGCGGGCATCGGTTTTGCATCGGTTTTGTATGTACACGGCAGTGTTCGCAGCTTCTCCCCATAGAAACTTCGGCAAACCTTGGTCACTTAGCATGGCACGGGCAACTTCCACAATGGTCCGGTTCTTTCGTTCAGCAACACCATTTTGCTCAGGAGTATAGACAGTTGTGGTCTCCCTCTTAATGCCAGCTTCTTTGGAAAAGTCCTTGAACTCATTTGTCTCATATTCAGTGCCATTATCAGTTCTCAAAATCTTGATCTTTTTCCCTATCATATTTTCCACCAAGGCTTTGCATGTACACAACCACATGAAAGCCTCATCCTTCTTCTTTAAGAAGTATATCCAGGTTTTGCGAGAGAAGTCATCTATGAACATCATATAATATGAACATCCTCCCAAGGATGTCACGGGCAGCATACCAGATAGATCAGAATGGATCAATTCCAAGACATCAGATGTCTTTGTGACACTAGAGGGGAAAGGTCCCCTTGTATGCTTTTCTTCTGCACAACCCTTACATATAACTTCATGATTATTTGGAAACTCAGGCATCCCTGTCACCACCTTCCTTGCTTCGGGAAGGGCTTTGTAGTGAAGGTGTCCAAACCTTCGGTGCCATAGTTCAGTCTGTCGAATAGTATCACATGTCGTTGCTCCTAGCGGACTTCCTCCAACCTGGTAGAGTGTATCAACTCTAAACCCTATCGAGATAGCTTCCTTGAAGCTCTTCTTTCACATGAGCACCTTTCCATCAGTGAATGCCACATTGAAACCTTTGTCTTCCATGGCCGATATAGACACAAGGTTCTTCTTCAAATTTGGTACATAGAGTACATCTTGCAAGTGAAGGACTTGACCTTTAGACAAGTGGAGGGTCACAGTCCCTGTCCCTTTCACGGAATATGTGGCATTATCTCTAAGGATAATTTCCAGATTAGTATCCTTCTCAATCATATCAGAAAGTGCTTCCTTGAACCCAGTGATATGTCTTGAGGCACCACTATCTATCAACCAGACATCCATAGTGTCGGGTGGGGATGTAACAGAGAGGGCAGATACAAGAATGTATTCATTTCTTTTATCAACAACATGTGATTCCTCATACCTGGAGTTTCTTGACCTTTTGAAAGGTTGATCATTTCCGCCGGAGGAAGCCTTCCTTTTTCCCTTGAACCTGTTGTTCCTTTGATTGCCATTTCTCCGGTTGTTGTTGTCATCACCATCGGGAGAATCCTTCTTGAAAGAACATTCTCTAGCATAGTGACCAGGCCTATGACAATTGAAACACTTGCCTTTCTTTCCTTGGGCCCCTGCTTTTCCCTTATTCTTCGGACCACCAGAGTTCTTCTTTCTAGAATGAGCAGCGTATGCAGCATTTCCTCCATTTCCATACTCCTTCATTCTTGATTCTTCTTGAACGCATCTTGACAGTACTTCGTCAAAGTCAGGTATCACATTATTATTTAGAATGGTAGTGTTGAACACATGCCATTCGGATGAGAGCCCTCCAAGTGCGGTGAGTACCATCTCTCGATCAACTATTGTCTCCCCAATAGCTAGCAGATTGTTCCTGATTTCAATCAGCTTCAGAAAGTATGATTGGAAAGATTCATCCCTGCCTTTCTTCAGATTCTTCAATTGATTCTTGAAGAATAGTAGTTGATTCGCATTGTTTTCCTTGAACATGAGGATCAATTTATCATACATCTCTTTGGATGTGCCCAACTCAGAGATGTAGGCCACCAGGCTTTTATGAATGGATTCCCTGATCATCAGCTTTGCTTTGATCTCCCCCTTCTTGTACTTTGTTTTTGCAGCAGCAGTAGTAGTGGATGGAGGTTCTTGGATTTTACCCTGCACATAGTCCATGACATCTTGGTCTTCTAATTTGAGATCCAATATCATTTTCCAAGCATGGAAGTCATCCTTCCCAGTCAATTTGTCTTCCTCCTTGAAGCTATAACTTGTGGAACCCATTATCCTCTCCGGTGATTGCTACAAATAGGGTTTGTCTTCACCTTAGCTCTGATACCATGTAAATTTATATAGATGTTCTATGCTTGATGCAACTTTACCTTTTATTACAACAATCACATAAACAGTCAAGTAAAATGCTGATAGAACATACCAGTGGATCTATAGAAGACAAACCAGAAACAGAAGAATGTGTTGGTGCGTTACGGTGGTCAGCAGGATGCTTCAACTAGCAAAGTCTTCTTGGTCGGCCAACCCAGCTTGTGTCACAACAGCCCTCAAATTAGTCACCCAGTCAATTCAAAGTCAACCCTAGAAAAGTCAACGCAGGGTAGCAGTAATAAAGTTATCGCAGCTCAGTCTTCGGTCAACCTTTTGACCTCGGTTTTTGTGCCAATGAGTACGACCTTCCAAAATCGAACTCTCCACCAAATTTCAGCCCTTTTGGACCATGCGTTGACCAAAGTCAATGCTGGTCAAACTAGCGTGGAAACCCTAGCTGCGGTGAGCTGCAGTAAATTTCGGTCAACCCTTGCTGCAGTAAATCATCCTCTTTCCCACGTGTGAACCGAATTTGCCTCCAAGGAGCTCGTACTAAATCATAAGAGAAGATGTGAGTGATGAGAGTGAGTGAAATGATCTCCAACATTCACTGTATATATATCCATCATTGAGGTGTGTGACACATCTGCTGGGGGTGTAAAACCTTAAGGCTGACCTACACATATTTGAAATTATTAAAAATAAATTCAAAATAAATGTTCCGCTCATCAGATTAAGATCAATTTTATATTGATCTTACACCTCTCCGAAAGAGGAACCCAATAAAAATATTGGTATCTTCATCTTAGCATCACAACATGGAGTTTGGACCTAGTTGTCCAATTTTAACATATATCTATCATATCGGAATCATCCTTATTTACTTCGCTCTAGTTCTGCAATTCCGCACTAGCATAGTCCTGCAAATTAGCACTTATCACAGTGTTGCAACTTTGCACTTATCACAGTTCCTTCTTCACTCTAAACACAGTCCTTACTTCACAATAAAACCATACCTGTTCTCGCACTTATTGTAATCTTGTTCACGCTCTTAACTCAAAGATATATGACCAAAGTTTACTCAGACTTATCTGCAGATTTGTTCTCAAATGAGCCGCAGACATTACCTTATATAGTACACTCCTTCTTGTGATTTAGGCCAACTTTACAAACTGAGGGTAGGCCGACATGTTCACTGCTTCTAGGCCGACTTGAGGAGGCATTTCAACGTTGATCTTGCGCAGTGCCTTCAAGGCTTATGTGACAAGGTCTTGAGGCATACTTATTTGACTTGACTCTTCATATATATGACTCTTAATTAGTACATTTATGACAAGATGACAAATCCCTAAGAGACATCAAGAATAAGTCTTTTGACCTATAATAAAAACCTTGGTCATGAAACCCATGAAGCAAGCATAACAAAAAATACATTTTATTATCTTTGTCTTCTTCATTACATAAATACATAATTACATAGACAATATGAAGACCAAACCTAGTTACGCTTTCCAACACCTGTCACAAAAACAAAGAGTGTAGATGGTTCCATGATACCTCGAAAAGAAGCAGTCTCGATGCAAGAGATGCGAAGAAAAGGAGACCATGTAGCTATGGAGAACTGGTAGCTAATACTGTGATGAACACAAACTAGAAGGCTTGTAATGCTGGCTTTCATTGTTGGAAGGAAGGAATCTCCTCCGGTTTTCAGAGGGAGCAAAAGGAGTCTCCTGGAATAGGAGCAGGGATCTATTCTCAAGATTAAGGGAGAATAGGGATGTCCTCTCGGTTTGAGAGGGAGTGATATTTGATATCACATGTGCATTCTTCTCTTCAGGCGATAAAGAGAGAATGACGGAGGATTGGATAAGCATCTGTGGTTTCCTTGAGGATAGACCATCCAAGAAAGGGAAGGGGACCGATACTCCTTGAGGATTTGAATCCAAGAGAGGTAGTAGTCCCGGGGACTGACACTCTTTGAGGATAGGACAAGAATCCAAGAGAAGAGTGGTCAAAGAGGACCAATATTCTTTGAGGACTCAGGTATGGAGATCCAAGAAAAGAATAGTCCTAAAAGGACATGCCTTGTGGACATCCGGATGGGGTATGTACCCTAGAGAGGTAATGCGGTATTGCACATAAAACCTCCCAACATAATGCTCTTAAATTAAAGAAGAGCTTGTCTAGTTAGGCCTCAGGGACAATGCTGGCCATAATGATGATGATTATATTATGGCTTGTTAATCCGACTCTTCTTGAGAACTCTTTAGTTTGAGATTTGATGTTGTACTGGTTGTACAAATATGAATAACCCCCTAGTTGAGAAATGTAACTAGTTTCGGTCTTCATAATTGTTGTACTGATTTCAATATGTATCCTATTTAACAATCAAGAAAATAAAATAAAAGTTATTATTGTTAAAGCATGAGTTTCATGCTCATTATTGATGGTCTTTTAGGTAAAAGCATGTTCTTCGTGCTTCTAGGGTTTGTTAGGTCTTAGGATTTATTGTGACGAGTCAATAGAGTTAACATCATGATTATAAGACCCTTCCGGGAAGTTTGTAATTGTAAAAAGAATTATTTTTGTGTCTAGAAAGAACTGGAATCTCCAAAAGTACAAGTCGGCCCTGGGATCCTCAAGTCAACCTAAAGGAGGGAATTTGTCACCTTAAGAAGGCTATAAAAGGAAGTAGTTCCACCTCATTTGGATACACTCTCTCACAAGTTCGATCTATTAAGGAAAGAGTTTGATTTGTAGCTGGGAAGCTGGGAAAATGAGTGAAAGTCTAGGAGAAGCTGGGAGGACGAAAGTCATTGTTTCTGGGCTCTATCTCTCTCACACGTGTGAAAAGGCTAGAGTTTCTGTGGCTAGAGAGAGGCCAAAGTTGTAGGTTCGAATCCTTGTCTTGACCTTGTTGACCTTGAGGAGAGCTGTTTTTCTCCAGGAAGGTCTCAAAAGGAAGACAGATTAGGGTTTCTGCCGCAGTTGCTGGAACAAATTGCTAGAGGACGAAGTTGTTGGGTCAAGTAGCTGGGCAGTTGTTGGCAGGTCGAAGTTGTAAGGAAAAGGCAATTTAAGCGAAGGTCTTGAGCATGGAAAATTTTAGGGGCTAATATTCGCAGGTGGGCTAATTTTCCATGGTTTTTTCAAAAAAAGTTTCGCCAATTTCCATTTTTTCTAAAAATGATTCGCCCAAATTTTACAATATAAAATTATTTTACCTTAAAAATTGCCAACATTATATAAAGGCTATATATAAAATCATTATAAATTTGAATAATTTTACAAATATATCAATAAATATTTTATAGTTTTCATATTAGGGATTAGCCAATGTTTTAAACTTCCAGATAATTTTCCATCCTTAAAATTTTCCCTGGTCTTGAGGAAGGGATGACTTGGTACTGGGAGAAGGACTTGGTTTAGGGATTGGGTCTCTGTATCTCATTTGAAGCAAATTCTAAGAAGAGAAGAGTTTTTGGGTTTTACCCTTGGAAGGGTTTTGCCCTGGCTGAGAGCCTATATATGTGTCCTTTTGTTGTTGTAGTTTCTTGATATTGTTTGATGAACAAATCTAACAAAAGAACATAAAGACGATAACTAAGATTCACAAGCAAGTATCAAGATTAAGAAAATAAGTTATAATAAGCTGCCACTTTACATTTTCTAACATGTTGCCCTAACATAGGAAAAATTGGGTTACTTACCCCTTTAACAAGACTATAGCCTTATAACCTACGGGGTTGGATAGGCTATTTCGTCCTCCATAAGCTATCAATTTGGAGAGAACATTATAGTCCCCCCTTCCTGATATTGCTTGCCCTCAAGCAATTGCAGATTTGGATGCTGTAAAACTCGTTCTCCTTCCCATGTGGTGTCTTCTTTCGGATGATTCTTCCATCTAAAAAATTAATCTGCCTTTTGGTTTCCTTTCTCCTACTGCCATGATTGCATCTAAAATTAACTCTAGTCGTCCTTCTTCATCTAAAGGGGGTAATTCAATAGAGGTAGTAACCTGCTGCCCGATAGCCTTCTTGAGATAGGAAACATGGAAGACATTATGAATTCTTCTTTCCTTTGGCAACTTTAACTCATATGGCACTGCTCCTATTTTCCGGAATACTTTGTTGGGTCCATAAAACGTCGACTTCAGTTTTTTTGCACCGCTCTTCTTGATTGTAGATTGCCTATACGATTGTAATCCTAGAAATACGATGTCTCCTACCTAAAAACTGTGTTCCGTTTAGTGTTGATTTGCGTACATCTTTTGCCGATTTTGGGCAACCTGCATGTTTTCTTTGAGTGTCTTAAGAATATCTTGGCTTTCTTGTATCCAATATTTAGCTAATGGGGCCCTATTGTCTCCAAAGACAATTTCAAGAAAGGATGGGGCATCATAACCATACAACGCTCAAAAAGGTGTCATCCCAATAGACATATGATAAGTAGTATTGTAACAATGCTCCCTGAGGTAAAGCCATTTTATCCATGCCTTCTTCTGACTAGTCATGTAGTTACATAAGTATCCCTCAATCCATTTGTTCATGATCTGTCAGGCCATCTGTTTGCGGATGATAGCTGGTTCTTGGGGTCAATTATGTCCTGAGTAACCTGAAGAGCTCTTGCCAAAATGCCCCCATAAATTTGCTGTCGGTAAGTTTTGAAGAATCCCTGGTGCCCAGCCGATGGTACGTCATGTGCAACCCTCAAGATTTTCTCCTTAAACATAGATTCAGGAACCAAGTATATCTTGTCCTTACAGTAAATATTATCGTTAACTATCTTATACTTGTTATCTTGGATGAGTTCACCCGTTAGAGCGCAAGCGAATTTGTTCTTGGAATATTCCATCTAGAGGTGAGTCTTCCAGTCTTCAGTAAGCTCCATGAAAGAACATGTTGCTGGTTTTCTGGAGAGTGCATGGGTTACAATATTATTTTTCCCTTTTACATATTCAATATCAAAGTCATAAGCCTGAACCTTGCTCACCCACTTTTGCTGTCGTTCATTCAGGTCCTTTTCTTCTAGGAAATGGCGTAAGTTGTTATGGTCGGCCTTCTTTATGAACCTGTTTCCCACCAAGTATTGCCCGAACTTTGCCAAAGCATGTATAATAGCCAACATTTCCTTGTCATATATGGAGTAAAGTCTCTTTGTGTCTTGGAGTTTCCGACTTTCGAATGCAATTGGATGCCCCTTCTGCATTAATACTACTCCTATTCCTTCTCCTATCACATTCTAACACAAAGGATTGATTGAAGTCTGGGAGTGCTTGTTGAAAATGGTACCAAGGAGGTGTTTCCTAGGCATTTCTCCTTTTGGCCTAGGGAGACACATTCATCATCTTTAGTCTAAGTGATATTATGAGTTTATTAATATCAAGGGGGTTAAAGTAGTTTTTATGTGGAGATGTACTAGGTACTTTAAGTTATTAAAGTCACATGTGTTTTAAAATTCACTTTATGTGAAAAAGTACTAAAGTACACTTTATATTATTAAAGTGACTTTTATATATTCAAAATGACTTTATGAGGAAAAAATGACCATGGTATTAAAACATTAAAAGTACTAGGGAGGATCATTAATAGAAAGGGGGACCACATTAAAAAGGAGGTCAAGAGGAAATGATCTCCACCCATGATCTAATGAGCTGTCTCAGCGATTAGATCTAAGGGTTAGGGTTCTCATCTTATTGAGAAGACAAAAGGGTGGAAAAAGGAGATATAACCTCATTATTCTCATGAGAGCATTGAGGAGATGAGCAAGGAGAAAGGAGGAGTGCTTGAAGAAATTCTACAGCAAAGAGCTAGGAAGGAGACCACAGTTCGATTCTCTTGGAGGCTGTGTCTAAGCCAAGGAGGGAGTTTAAAGATTAAGAAGACAGTCACAGTCAACCTTAATGCACAGGTCAAGGGTCTCCTTACTACTTATAGGCAAGTTCAGTCATAGTTCAAGTGGGCAGGAGTTCTGACAACATTTTTTTCTTTGGTAGCGCAATTCTAGGATAGTTAGCGAGATTCTCGGGCTACAGCTAGCGAGAATCTCAGACCTATTCTGAGCCTATTCCAAGCATAAATCAGTGTGGTCTGAAGGTGCTGTCAGATTGTGTATTTGCTCACACTCCACGGAGGTTGCAGTTGTCAAAGATCTGTGCATAAATGCTGACGCAAGAGCCCGAGTTTTAAGGAAACTGTGACAGTCAACGCGGTTCGATTTTCTGTGCTGAAGGAGCAGCCTAGAGGCCAAGTTTTTTGCTGGAAGGAGAGGACTGTGTGAAGGAATATATCAACCCAAAAATTTCAGTGTAAACGATACTTCAGAAAAGCTTCTTCAAGGGAGAGATAAGTAGAATCTCTTATGTATTTTTAGTTGTAAGAAAATTTCTAAACAAGCAAAATAAAATTCTTCTCCAGCGCTGGTTTTCCCCACTTTGGGGTTTTTCCAAGGTCAAGTTGACCAAAAATATGTGTGTCAAACTTGTGTGTGTGCTTGCAATTTTCTCTTGTATCAGTTGTTAAAAAGAAACGGTAGAGTAGCTCTTTGTTTTCATGTAAATACTAATCTGATATAAAATATCAGTCATATGTTTTATGATGGGTTTGGGGATTAAACCATGCAAAACTTGAAAATTAAGTTGGGCTACAACATCCTATAATTTTATACAGTGCTAGTATTGGACATGAGCTCATTACTTCCTTGAGCTTATTGAGTGTCTTTTTTGATTCGTCGGTCCACCTGAACGCTCATTTCTTAGTCAAATCCGTTAATGGTGAGCTTAGTTGAGAGAAGCCTTTGACAAATTGCCGGTAATAGCTACAAATTCTGAAAAATACTCTCAACTTGGTCAAATTCTTAAGTGTTGTTTAGTCCAATATTGCCTGAATCTTTTCCTGATGTACATCCCAAATTAGCATTTTGATGCCTTGGCATAAAACGATTATTGTTGCATTATGCTCAAAATTTCATCCAAGTGCCCCGAGTGATCTTCCCATGTCCTGACTCCTGCTATATATGAGAAGTGTCAGACTTTTAGAACCTAGCATCCGTTATTCAGTTCCCAACAATTAATAAGCTAAATGAATACATGGCCAAATTCCTAACTCATAAGAATATAGTGGAAGTAAAAAATTACTCGATCTGAATCACACACACATAAACAAATTTCTACCAATTACTAGTTCTTCATTAATAAATTAATCACGAAACTTACTTGGGATCCTGTACTAGGGATAATGGCACAATTGAGAAAATGCAATACTAATCACCAGCCTCATTGCATTCTCTTAGACCCAACACACGCTCACTGAGAAGCCTCTCTCAATCTTGTGCTAATGTTATGTGTCTTAGCACCTCACATTAGGCTCAATTTATAACTTTCCTAGGCTAAGATTGACTGCCAAAATTAGCTTGTCAAGTTAACCGAAGACAAGTGACTTTACTTTAGTTAACTATCCTATCTTTAGCTTTCTCTACTTTAACTCAAGTACAAGTCATAAATTTAGCTTGCGTTACATGCACATCACATCAACATGCGTGCAACTCACTTGCACACTTTGCATGTTGAATGGAAGCTCTTAATGAGGCAAATCAAGGTCCTTCTAGTCAAGACACAAGACTAGAAGTACCTTCCGAGCTACAAAGCTAGAAGTACTCTAGAAGAACTCCTCCACCTGGATTTTGTCTCCAAGCCCATCTCGGTATCTTGTAGTTGCTCCCTCGACAATGAGCTCGTCCCTCTTGCCCGATTTGAAGCCTAAGGCGAGAACTTCTGTCACATCCAACCATGCTACAAGGATCCTACTCTTCCTGGCAGTACCTAAAGAATCACTCTTCCTCACCACCTGCTCTCTCTTAGCAATTGACACTGATCCTATATCAAAGATCTGTGAAACACCGATGGAGTTGTCTAGCAAAATTCCTCTATATCCAGCATCCTCCAAGACTGATATTGAGAGCACATGTACCATCAACCCTGGAACAAACAACATCCCTCTCTCTTCTAGAAATCCTCTTGACTCTAGCTGGAATCTGACACATCCAACCCCCTTCACTGCATGCGCTAGCTCCACAACTCACATGGAACATTGACCTCATCCAGGTCATGTGACTGGACGCTCTACTTTCCACTAGCCATAACCTACTGTCCTCATACACAACATTACTACTGTAAAAAATACAAGCAACTAGAGAAAATTCTTTCTCTAATTTCTTCGTGAAGTCATCAATCTCAGTTGATGCTGATGCAACCACCTGATCCTCCTCCTCCTTCTTGTGTGGACACTGGATCACATAGTGACTAGTCTTATGACATGCAAAGCACTTCAGTTTGCTCATGTCCTTCATAGAAGTAGATCCCCCACTCCCCTTTACTTTACCTTTGCCCTTTCCAGCAAGAGAAAAATTTTCCTCACCATCCTTTTGCATCATGTTGGCCTCCAGTTTTGGAACGTCTCCTTGTCTCCTCCTGTGCGAAGTCATCCCACAATCTATCCCAATTGGGCAGATTTTCCCGTGCGACGATCCCATCAATAAAGGCATCCCACTTCAGAGGAAAACCACTCAAGGCTGATCTTACCAACTCTTCAGTATCAATAGTTTCCCCCACTGCTGCCAAATCATCTCTAATCTGAGTGATCCTGGTTAGGTATGATGCAATAGTGTTAGTTTCAGACATCTTTGCGTTTCTCAATTTCTCCTTCAACACCATCTTCCCGTTTCGGTTTGTCCTCTGGTACAACTTGGTTAAGGATGCCCACATCTCATAGGCATACTTCTTCCTCGTCACATGAGCTATAACATGGTTTCTAATGGAGTCCAGGATATTTATCTTGGCCTTCACGTTTATCTTATTAAACGCAACCACCTGAGTAGGATCTACAGGAATTGGGACAACCTTCTCCACGATGTCCCACAACTCCTGCTCCTTAAATAACAAAACAATCCGCTTCTTTCACGTGCTAAAATTTCCTACCCTGTCCAACCTGTCCTTGTAACGTACCGTAGTAGTCATCTCTGTCAAACTGACCAACAATCAATTTTCTCACCTTTTGCATGCTGCCTGTTGCCCGGACTTCCTACACAGTTTCCATGGCTGCTCGAAGCCTTCTTGCTCCTTGCCTAGAAATCACCCGTGTTGCCTAAACACTTCAGTAGTCTTGTAGTGATTTTTTTTTTTAATTACCCTACGTGCTTAACCTCGATGACTGGCTCAACGTTTCTCTTGCAATATCTGGTTACTCTTTCTTTGCTCTAATGTTTTGCTACCTCTACGTCGACTTGGCCTCAACAAACTACTTCCTATCGACAGTCGACTCTCCTTGCGTCGACTGTGTTTTTTGGCTTGACTATGTTGGTCCTTGTTTAGCTTGTTTCTCGTGCTTGTTGGCGGCTCAACCCGTGGCCCAAGTGTGGTAACCTGATACCAATTTTATGCTCCCTATCCGCAACGATGTTCCTTTGGCCCGATCTTCTTGCGCGCCCTGATTTGTAATATCCCTTTTGGGATATTTTATAATTTTTTTCGGAAAATTAACTCAACCAAAATTTTTCTCCATTAAATTATCATGCATTTAATAGAAGATTGCCATGTATAAAACATACAAGTACATGCAAATCCATAACACCATAATGCAGGAAATAACTCAACTTTATTATAATATAATTGGGGTTACATGCTGAAATGAGAAATAGCTGAGATAACTGAAATAGAACTGGCCTCAAGGATCTGCTACAATACTGCGCTGGCCTCCCAAAACTGAATTGTCGTACTCTCCCTCCGCCAACAGTTGCCACTGAATCAACTGGAAATCAATGAAGCACCAATTGAGGATCTGAATGATCCTCACTCCAATATCCCTGAAGCACCATGAAACTCTTGAATGAAGTCTCCTCAAGAGAGTTGGGTTTCCGTCCAACACCCGTCAACAAACCCGAGGGTTTCCGTTCTAGGGCTACCGATGGAGAAGAGAACCGGGTTCTCAACCTCACATACAATAAAATATATCAAATCCAAGGTATTCCTCAATGGCCTTCTCCTTTTCTTTTATAGATCTCATGGATCCTTCTAGAGTCTTATTTTATTATTATTTTAATCATGGAGCACTTTTCCCTCTTAATTTCCAATTAAAATATTCCTTTTTAATGTCGGAAAGGGTAAATCGGCTACCATGTCTCCTGTGGTCACTAAAAGTCATGTCCAACCACCCCATCATATAGGTATTCTCGTCCCGGTTTCAACGAGCTATTACACTAAGGTGTTCTATCACGTATTCCTCTAGGAATGCCACCTTGAGCTTAATTAATTGAGTTAAGCCCAAATATAACTCATTTTTCCGAAAGTTGTTGGAATGCATCAGAATGAAAGACAAACGGTGCGAATGATGGAATATATCAAGCGAATGACACTGGTCCTCATAGAAATTCCTCAGAACTCCTCCAAAAAGCCCTTGGGCCCGCTGATGACACCAACCTGTACCTGTGACCTGTCTGTTCCCATCTCTGGAAGTCCATTCTAACCCTGTCTAGGCGACAAAAAAAAAAGGAATATTACAGACCTTCCGCCCCAAGATTTCTTGCGCTCAAGCAATCCAAATATGTGGGCCACCCTGTTGGTCCGATGCAACTGAGACCCAATGCCCGGATCCCATACAAACCCCTGGGCGCTGCTATGCTCCTGTGGCAAGTCACCCGCAACATACCCCTTAATGCCGGGATCCCAAACTGATCTCTCCCTGCACCTATCATCAATCAATCCTCTCGGGTTCCAACGTCACTGTGGCTAATCATCGCTCGAATCCCATGGCTTGGACTGCGCACTACCTCTGGCTATAACTGCTGCCCCATGAAGTGAAGACCACCAACAAGCATCAATGCTCCATGACTCTTGCTGTGCTATAGCTCTGATTGTGTAAGCTGCCCCACCAACTGCATACCAACTCATCACCTCTCTCCAATCCAACTCCTTACTCAAGCTCATGCTGACCCTGCTTTCCCAAAGTCGGGATGGAATGCTAAAGAACTGTCGACCTATGCCCCACTGCCAACTGGAAGCTGCCATAACTCTCATGCCTAAGGCTCCCTGCTCCGCTATGCTCCCTATGCAGAAGATCGTACTGTCAATAGGGCACCAACTCATGATCTCCCGCCAATCTATACCGGAAGAAGAATCCAATGTAGTGACATCAGCATACGGAACACGTCTGGAGTGTTGTCGCCAGCCGATACTCAACTCATGCTGCTTTGTCCCTCCTGACAACTAGAACTGCCTGAAAAAGAAGGCCCCTCTCTCTATAATAGGCCAAAATGGGCAAGATATGCTGCAAGCCCCATCGATGTACTCCTGGAAAGTGCTGCTCCCTGAAAGTATCACAGCCCTGCTAACTGTATGTGCATCTATCGACACCTTATCAATGGGTCGGCCCAAAGATGGATGCACCACCATCTCCAACAACTCCTCCCTCTCCTGATCAGAAATGTCATACTGTTGCTGTCTACTAGCCTCCCGCAGAACTATCGCATCAACCTCCAACATCTCTCGAGGACAAGTATCTGCAACTATTGTCCTCGTACTAGATGCCCGTGCATCTATCTGCTCCTCTTCAATGGCTGACCCCAAGGTTAGCTGCATATCCATCACAGACTCAATGTGTGCCTCCATCTGGCTGTCCCCCCAAGGACTATCATGCACGATGTGCATAGCCTCCTCCTCAGCTGACTCATGCTCCACCATATGTTGCTCCGGCTGAATCATCACAAGTGACTCATCATCCTGAATATATCCCATAGAGTCCCCTGATTGCTCACTTTGCACATTGGAATACAAATGCGGCCTACTATAATCAACTCCACATGACTGCTCATGCTTGCCAGAAGCATCTTCATATGACCCCATGGACTCATCCGAAGAAGAGTCCTCATCCTGACATACATAAGGAATGTCCTTCTGCTCTACCTCTGCCACCTCATCTGCATCTCTCAAGCATGAGTGGTCAGGTCCCTAAGGTTCTTTGCAGATGAAGCAAAGTCCCTTCCTCCTCAACGACAGGATGGACTGCATGTGTGCTATCACTGTGTCAGGATGATGTCTCCTAATGCTGAAGAAGCATTGGAACATCTGCAGAATCAAGCCATCACACTCAAGATCAAACATGACCTCATAAGTCAGGGTCATGGCCATGACTCCTAAAATCTTAAGCTTCTTCCCAAATGTAGAGCTTGCACAGTTGTCCAAGTCTCGAAAAGTCTCTACCATCAGTTTGAAAATTCTCTTCATAACATCATCATTGTAGGGAGGAAAGGGTGCTACTATCTTCAAAATATCACCGAAACAAGAGGCAACTATAAGCTTGACTCCCTCACTTGGATGTTCCAAGAATCTGGCTTGTACCAATGCAAGCATAGATGGCTCCAAAGCCCAATTTAAACTCCAATCAAATTTCTCTACCTTTGAAAGACAGGATTCCAGTTTCTCCAACATGGGAAAGTCATTTTCTGATCTTCCACTCTTTAAGTCCGTCCCAAGTGCATAAAGCCAATTTCCCACTTCTTTCTCCTTCTGTAAATCCTTCGGATGCCTTTGTTGGAGTAAACTATGTACCTTCTTGGAGAAGGGTCTGTTATTCTGCTTGGGTTCTTGGTCCATAGAAGCATTGTGGTTTAAGGCATCGAATGTTGTGCTGTTATGTGGGTTTATGAGGTGTTTTAAAAACCCCATTGTTCAACAACATATATGGAAGTAACAATTGTTTAGCTAAAATTAGTCAACCATGAACATGACAATAGAAAGCTATCACATCAGCATGTGAAAATACAGATGTACTCTAGAAGCCAATTCTACTCACCCCTCATGACATTCATTGACCACTACAACAATAGTTTTTTTAACTTAGTACACACCATATAAGCAGAGGGTAAATACTGACAGCAAGATAGAAAAACTCAGCTCACTACACTTTATTGATTTCCTACCACAATGATAAAAATAGCTTTTGACACCAACTCCAAAAACTGGCCAAATTTTGTTATATGATAATGTTGTGGTACAAAATAGTTGGAGAAAATACACCTGGACTTGCACAAGGCAAGCTACAAGCACCAGGTGATGAGTGCAAGCAAATCCAACCGCTCCAATAGTAAGCTCCTCCAGAAACTGCGCTGCTGCTCCATGACTACACTGCTGCCTGACTTTGGCCTCTGATTTACCCACTGAAAACTGCTCAGAAAATTCTAGGAATTTGGGAAGTTGATTCTTGCTCAAAACCCAGAAAAACCCATAAAAATATTGGGTAGATTTCAGAAGATACATAAAGCCCCAATTTAGTGCAAGTTTCCAACTATGCCCAACTATGCACACTGCTCCAAATAAGATAAATTTGTACCACAATGCTCCTACACTTTAGTTCAACAAGTTCACTGCAAAATCACCAACTCAAATGAGATAAATCTCCTGCAAAACCTTCGAAAAATAAACTTGTTATGACAGTTAAACTTGGCCCCCACAAATAAACTCAACCCCACAAATAAACTCAGCCCCAATAGATAAATCTGGTTGTGGCAAATGAACTAGGCTCACGCAAATAAATTAGGCTCCAACAAATAACTTAGCTCAACAATTGATTTCGGCCCATCAAGATAAATTCCCCACAGAAGAATAATGTTGGCCCTGCAATATAAATTTTGCCTAGAAATATAAATTTGGCCCAGCAAAATGCTCTCCGGCAGCAATTCTGCACTAGCTGCTGCAATGGATTGGCCAAAACACCCACATCTAGTGCTCAGAAAATTCTCAAAAATTACTCTCAGACTCCTCAAGCCAATCCGACCAAAACCCATAAATGGTTTGGCCAAATCACGATCCTCCAAAATTGACCCCAATAAGCCCTACGCTCTCCCAGTAGCTGCTGAATGCACTGTCTACACAATGATCAGTGAAATACTCAACAACCCTCCAAATGTGCAACAAATAATCCCTCTTGCACTTCCTCTATCTCCCTCAACAAACAAAGCTCAAATGGTTGAGACCTTCCTCCACAACTAGGCTCAACTCTCCTCCTCTGCGCTGGTCCAGAGACTGCCACATTGCTCGAGAAATAAAATGTCAATCTCAGCCCTGGAGGTTCACCTATAGCTGAAAAGATAATGAACCGAGGTTCACCTATAGCTCTCGTAAGCTAATGAACCTTGCAACCAACAACAAACATAAGAACTCAACTGCGTCCTCCAATAATGCCTCAAAATAATAAACCATCGATCTTCCTTTGAAATTGAGCTGCAGTAAAAACCTTGAATTTGGATTTTCCGGTAATTTGGGTAGTAAACCCTCAGGCTGGCAAGATCACCAACTCTAATACCTCTGTAACATCCCTTTTGGGATATTTTATAAATTATTTCCGGAAAATTAAATAAACCAATATTTCTCCATTAAATTATCATGCATTTAACAGAAGATTGCCATGTAAAATAAAACATACAAGTACATGCAAATCCATAACACCATAATGCAGGAAATAACTCAGCTTTATTATAATATAATTGGGGTTACATGCTGAAATGAGAAATAGCTGAGATAACTGAAATAGAACTGGCCTCAAGGATCTGCTACAATACTACGCTGGCCTCCCAAAACTGAACTGCTGCACTCTCCCTCTGGTAACAGCTGCCACTGAATCAACTGGAAATCAATGAAGCACCAATTAAGGATCTGAATGATCCTCACTCCAATATCCCTAAAGCTCCATGAAACTCCTGAATAAGTCTCCCCAAGAGAGTTGGGTTTCCGTCCAACACCCATCAACACACTCGAGGGTTTCTGTCCTGTTGATACCGATGGAGAAGAGAATCGGGTTCTCAACTGTTGATTTTTGTAGCATCCGGAAGTGTTCCAAGTCTTAAACTTTGCAGGGAGACTTGGACATCCGCATTCCAAAGAACCCAGAGACCACTTGTGGAAATTCCACTCGGTTCATGACTTATTAAAATAATTAATTATTTTAATGAAGACCCTATGTCTAAACTTAGGGAAATGAAATAATTAAAGGGTATTAATAAGTCAGAGTGTGAATCTTTTAGAAAACATGGATCAAGTCAAGTTTTAATCTTAACCATTGATTAATCTTCTAATCTGAGCCGGTTGGTTCTCCAACGAGAAGATTATAAAAGAAGGCTTGAGGGTCATTTGGAAAATGAGCCGAGCATACACTCAGTACCCAAAGGAGATCAATTCTGAAGTAATAGAATTCGATTTCAGTGGGAGAGTTGCAGGGCGAAGGGTTTGCAGAAGCAGAAGGCGGAGGGAGTCAGTAGTGATCGAGATTAGGGACAGAGGGTAGCAGTGGGCCATTGGAGGCAGCTTGAGGTTGCAGCGCAGAGAACCCACGCAGTCCCTACGCAGACTTACGCAGTCCAACGCTGAGATTGCGCAGAGAAACACACAAACAGGCACAGGAGCCAGTAGAGGCTGATTTGGGTGTCAGAGAATTGTCCGAGGGAGTCGAAAACTCAGTCACAGGTGTTTCAGATTTTATTTTCCATTATATTTCCTTGTAAAGATATCATTTGTTGAAGAATTAATAAAACCGTCATCTGTTGCAACGGTTTTCCCGCATTGGGTTTTTCCGGGGACAATTGTCCAAAAATAATTGTGTACATGTGATTGATTCTGGTGCTTATGTCCTTTACTGTTTATTTCTCTGCATATGTATTTGTGAATGTTGCAGTAGTATTTATTTCGATATTTGCCAGAAGATTTTTGAAAAATAACTTATTGAAATAATAAGTAGGAGGAATAAATCTATCACTGCAACTGTATAGTTTTTAGATTGAAAATTTCACATGGTATCAGAGCCAAAGATGAGTAACAGGAAGGGAGAATCGACTGGTGAACGAAAGTCTACTATTGTAGCAACAACGCAGAAGGGTTCACGCAGTTCTCCACGAAGAGAAAGAAGCATGACAGAATAGATGGATCATGATGTCTTTGTTTTGGCATCTAGACTTGAGGAAGAATTTGCTCGTGTATGAAGCACTGCTTCTTCTGATGTCTGGTATATTGACAGTGGAGCCTTTGCTCACATGACTGGAGTACAGGATTGTTTTTCCGACTACCAAGAAGAGTAGATGAATTTCAAAATAACCATGGGTAATAAAGCAAAATGCACTCTCGTTGGGAGAGGTACTGTAGTTTTTCAGATAGAGGCTGGAAATGGAATCCGGGCCACTAATGTACTGCATGTTCCGGGTTTTGGGATGAACTTGCTCTCAATGTCTTAGCTTCAAACCGAGGTTATGATGTCTACTTTATTGGCAATAGAGTCTACGTCAAACACCCCAATTGGAGAGTCTACATCAAACACCTCAATTGGAAGAAGAAGGCACAGATCAGGGTAAGAAGCAACAAACTTTACAAGTTGCAGCTTGAGTCTCCAATGGCACTGGTCGGTAGCGCATATGAAACGGACTTGAATGAGCTATGGCATAGAAGAATGGGGCATTTGCATCATGGGGCATTGAGAACTCTTTAGAAGAGTGTCACAGGTGTTCCAGAGCTGAGCACTAAACGAGACGATGTCTGCAAGGGGTGCGTATTGGAAAAATATGCCAAGGCAGCGTATCAAAGAAACAACAATAGGGCCAAGGGTGTAGTGGACTTGATACACTCAGACATTTGTTAACTAATGTCAACTAGAGCTCTTAGTGGTGCTGAGTACTTCGTCACCTTCATTGATGACCATTCCAGGAAAACCTGGATCTACTTTTTGAAGACCAAGGATGAAGTCTTCAGTCGGTTCAAAGAGTTTAAGGCTCTGGTTGAAAATTTGACAGGGAAGCGGATCAAGGTATTGCAATCAGATAATGGTGGTGAATACATAGATAAAGAGTTCACTGGATTCTGCGCAAGGGAAGGCATCAAAAGAAAGTGGACAATTCCATACAATCCGGAGCAGAATGGTGTGGCAGAAAGGAAAAACAGGACTATTGTTGAAGCAACAAGAGCTATGTTGTATGATCAAGACATGCCCAAATTCCCGTCGGCTGAAGCATGTAATACAACTGTCTACATTCAAAATAGGACTCCTCACGCTGCACTGGGAAAGATCACGCTAGAAAGTGTCTTCATTGGAAGTAAGCCTGAAGTGAGTCACTTTAGGATCTTCGGTAGTACAACTTACTGTCATGTGCCCAGTGAGAAGAGGAAGAAGTTGGAGACGACTGCAAAAAAAGGGTATCTGGTAGGATACAGCGAGAATGCAAAGGCATATCGCATCTACGTTCCTGATAGTAGGAAAGTCGTGGTGCGAAGGGATGTGAAGTTCATGGAGGAGAAGGCCTTCAAAAGATCTCGCGAGTTGCCTTCTGCTACGCAGCCTGAGGAAGAGCCTTTGGTACAATCCCAACAACCAGCAGTAGAAAATTCAGTTGCCTCTCCAAGGCATAGGGATCCAAGGGACGTGTCTCTCGAGGATTTGCAAGAGGGAGAGCCGGTAAATCCACCCACTACTAGTGGGAGAACGAGCAGGGAACTTCGACAGATTTTGAAGGATGCAGAGGACTTTGTCGGAATTCCCCGAAATGAGAAGAGACAGCGTAAGCAACCTGAGAGGTATCAAGCCTTGGTTGCTCAAGTCGGAGAACCTTCCAGTTTTCGGGAAGCAGCTCAGCACTAGGTGTGGGTTCATGCAACAGTGGAAGAGTACAGTTCCATCGTGACAAATGATGTATGGGAAGTGGTCCCCAGACCTCAAGAGAGATCAGTTGTAGGATCCAGGTGGATCTACAAGATCAAGTATGCTGCAGATGGCAACATCGAGAAATTTAAAGCGAGGTTTGTGGCTAAGGGGTATGCTCAGTGTTAGTCATCAATAATTTTTTCCTTTCTATAGATGACTAAATGCTTATCCTCGATTTCTAGAGACAAAATTCATGAATATTGTGAGTTCTGGAAATATTACTGCCTTCATTAGCCTTAGGATAAATTTTTCACTATTTTACTATTCTGTTATGTCATGGTCAGCCTATCACTCCCAGAAGACCCATCATGGGCTCATGCCACTCATTTTCCCTGTGTTTTTCCACCTCTGACCTTACCACTTTGTTTTGACTTGCCTAACCTTTACACTTCCACCTTGGGTTGCCAAGTAGCCTAACCTTTTCCCCTATTCACCAAGTGCCTCAAGCATTGGTGGTCTCAAGCTACCTCTCTAGGCTCTTTACATAAGTCAAAATCAGTAATTTTGGGTTTGCAATGCATAAAGTTTATCATAAGCTCTGTTTTACACCTAAAGACCCCAAGTCAAGTTTTCAGCCAAAGACAAGCCCAAAGAGCCTCCCACTAGGTCATCTAGGGTTTCATAGGTTATAGGATTGTTTTGGTGTTGCAAATCACTGCTTTACATGTGCCAAGAAGATGAGATTAAATGGAAAGGAGGATCAGCACTTGACTATCCAAAATAGATCAAAAATCCTTCAAGAAAGGCCTCCTTGATCAAGATAGCATTCTGCAAAGGTATAACTGTGCATCTTAAACATTTATGCAGGAATGATTGAGATGGCTATCATGCAGAAAATGAGGTAAGGTAAGAGGCCAGTTCCTCACTAAAGAACATCTACAACAAAGAAAAGAAGGCAGGCCTTTGTTTAAAGAGAAGGAGGGCTTTTAGGACTGATTGGCTAAAACAATGTTGCCCAACAAAAAGCCAATGCAAAAGGCCACAAGGACAAAGGCACATCAACACAACCAAGCACAAATTGAAGATTTTTAGAAGTTGTAAATAAATAAGGGAAAAAGGTGAGGTGAACTAAATAGAAATGAATGAACTTGAAAGGGCTATAGGGAACTTAGAAGACAACATTAATTATTTTTCTCTAACAACCCTAAAACCTAAAGTTTTGGAAGGATAAGCAAAGTAACTGAAATAAGGATGATGGGCCTTCATCATGACAGCAAAAGGTTAAAGAAGATATCAGAAGGTGATTCCTAGTGTTTGCCAAGGCAATAGTGCTTCACTGCATCCAAGGGAAGAATGCAAAGAGTATCAAGGTGAGGAAGGTCAAGATTTCAAGTGTAGACAATTGCCTTCAAAAGGTCAAAGGAGTGAAACTATGAGTTCTGGGTTGCAAGGTAAAAACTGACATGAGCAGGAGTTTGCTGTTGAGTAACTAAAGTTGTCTAAATCCAAACCATGACAAAAGAGACCAAAGCACTGTGTCATAGGCACCTGCAAAAATCAAAATGGTCAAGGGAAGACATAGCATGGTAGGATTTACAATCTTTGTCAAAATGGACATATCACTGTCAAAATCAGTAAAAAGGTGAGGAGAAACATGTTTTAAGGTCACTAACATCCAAACATATCAAAAAGGGATGAAACATATTTTGTCATTTTCTCAATATAGAAAGAGGTTTCTGACAGTGCCAAGGCCCTCAAAAGATTAAAAAGACCTCTCTATCTCTTCAGCACACCCTCACCAAAAGAAGAAAAATCACTTTGGCAAGTTGCAAATCACTTGCAAAAAGGGTCACAGGATATCGGTGAAACTCATAAAGTGACAAAAACAAACTTAGCAAAAGTGTGTTTTCTAAAAAATTATTTTATCTTTCAAAGGGTATAAAGGCTCCTCAGTTATCTTTTCAAACTCACTTGTCATTTTTCAGAGAAAGAAACCCTTTAGGAGAATTTTCTGAGATTTCGGACAATTTCTGGGCCAAGTCCCTGGCTGCGCAAATACCTTGGCGCTATGCTAATCGCATTTTTTCCTGTTCAAAATTACTTAGCGTTGCGCGAATCGGGTGGTGCTACGCACAGGCGAGCACGACACCCAGTTTCCCCTGCCGGCGCTGCGCACAGACTACACGACCCGCCCGGCGCTACGCCTAGAGGCCTGGCAGGCCTGCACACGCCCGACGTTGGGCTCAGACCAGAGGCACAACTTGCCGGCATTGCGCCCACAGGCCGACCCGACAGTGCGGGCAGGGCGCTGCGCTAATGCAGAGGACCTCCAGACTTGCAAAAAATTTGCCCAAAGGCTCAAGGACACCCTCAAATTGCCTCCAAATACCTGCAAGCAAGTAAAACTGGTAGGTGCCCTATTTTCTCCTCTTCCCAAGTGTTTTTACCTATTTGATGGCTATAGAATGATTAAACCCTAGTTGTTCAAACCCTAGGTCTTAAATGCATATTAAATCTCTGTTTTTGGTCTCCATGAACAAATTGGTTGTCATTTGAGGGAGAGTGAATTAAGGTTGTTACACCTCATCTCAAAATAAGCCCTCTTTCAAATTCAAGCACTCATTTATACCCTTGCCTTCATATCATTCATCTGCAGAAGCTGCCCTCACCACTATTTTCATTTTGCTCCTCCAAACCCTAGTTTGTTCACAAACAGTTCCCACCACCATGTCAGGTGCAGAAGACAGTAGCAGCAGTGACAAGGGTCAAGGGCCCATGAGGCCAAATCACAAGGGAGGAAAAGTGAACAGATTTGAACCCCAGAGCACAGTAGATATCACCTCGTCTCCCGTGATCCTCTCATGTTTCCATAATGTGGGATGCTTCCAATTTTGTGAGAGAGTCAAACAAGTGCAGAGCCATCCAGAGCTTACAAGGCTTTTTATCTTTAACTTGCACAACAAACAATCAAGCCTTGCAGGGGTGGATTTTGAACTATCAGTAGATGTCATCTCAAATACTACTGGTATCCCTGCTGTTGGTGAAAAATGGTTTAAGAAAGCCAAATTGGACAAGGATTATTATGAGCCATTTGTCAAGATTAGGTACAGACAAGGCTGCAAATTTGTTTTTCCCTTCTCACACCTCAAACAGAGATTTGCAACCTTGATGAAAGTTATCATGAAGTACTTCACCTGTGAGGGGAGATACTCTAGGCTTTATTCCTACCATCTTAGACTCCTCATGCATTTCACAAGGGTCAAGATGCTCAACTTGCCCTACTACCTCTATAGAAGTATGGACAAAATGTCTTCTATTGTCCGGAGAAGGAGTCCTTCCCAACAAATGCAAAGTGTATTTCACCATTCCTTGATCAAGATGGTGGTATTACATTAGTTGGAACAACAGGGTATACCTTGGGAGGTATTCATAGCACATGAAGTCTTCACAAGCCCACAGCCTCCTCATTAACCAAACTTGCCATCCTCATCTATACAAGTGCCCTCACCTCAAGGAAACCTCCCTTCTTCCCCTTCTCTTAATGCATCAAATGAAGAGGATGAGAGTGGCAATAATGAACAAAGTAATGACAGTGAGGGTAATGGTGCAAATGAGTCAGCCCAAAGCATGGAAGAGAGTGAGGATGATGAACAGAGTGATGACAATGAGGAAGAAGAGAAAAATGATGATGAAGAGGAAGAAAATGAAGAGGAAGAAGAAGGGAATGATGAAAGTGAAGGAGGGGCATAAACAAAGAATGAAGAGAAAAACAGTGAGCATGACAGTAAGCAAAACAATGACAATATGCAAGAGGATGGTGAGGAAGATGAGGAGCTTGACAGTCAAATGAAATGAGCATTGATGATGAAAAGGCAGAAACAGAGAATGAAGAAGAGGACAATGACAAAAATGAAGACAGTGAGGGACAAGACAACAAAGAGGAAAATAGTCATGACAGTCATGACAACAATCAACCCTTCAGTGATCATGACAATGATGACAGTGCAGAAGATGAAGATGAAGGTAACCCTAGTCATGATGACAATGAAAAAGGGGAAGAGGCTCATAGTCTAAATGATGATCACAGCCATGACAAAGAGGCCAACAAAATCACCATCACACCTCTTGCATGCACATACCAGAGAGGGCCAAGGCTAGTGTTTGCTGCCTCCAAGAGGCAAGGGATCATGCCATCTTCCTCAACTCAAAAGCTTGACAAGGGCAAACAAAAGATGGAGAAAGGTGACAAAGGTAGGAGAGGCAGGCTAACTAAACAAAAGCCCCAATTCATTGACCTAGACAGTAATAATGAAGATGAGGAGATGGCCACTAGAATACTGCTCCAAAGCAAAGATACACAAATTAGGGAGCTGGAGAGAGATTTTGAGATGGCTCAACATATCATTCAGTATTATAAGAATGAACACAACTATTTTAAGAAGATAAAAAGGGGCCTTGCTCTCCAGAAAAAGATGACCAAGCATTATGCAATGAAAAACAAACTTTGTTGTGCCAAACTCAAAGAGGCCCTCATTGAAATCCAAGCACTAAAAGGAGGAGAAGACCAAGCTAGACTTGGAATTTTGGCATCAGCTTCCCTACAGATCTCTCAAACCCCTTGAAGAAGACCTCCACCAATTTTGAAGGAATTTGGGCAAGTTTTTGTTTTTTGAGAATTTGAAGGCCTATTAGCGCAGCACCACTGGCGCTACACTTTTCCCTCAGGCATCCTTAGAGGGAAAACTCTACATTTTTGGATTCCTCATGGCTAGCACATTATGCTCACCAAATTTCAGAGCAATTGGAGCAGTTTTGTCCCCTCAAAAGGTCAAAAAACACCTCATTTTTCATCATTCTGTCTCCTTTTCAGGCCTGGCGCTGTGCTTAGAGCAGTCTTGGGGATTTGACTTTTTGAACAGGTTACAGGTGCTCAATCAGAAAACCAAAGACATATCTGGAAAGAGGACTCAGCAAGCTTTCCAACGAGTCATCACAGAGCAAAATCCGACATCTGGAAGGCCCCTAAAACTTGGCTGCAACAGGACCTATTTTCTGCCTAAGGTGGCGCTGCGCTTATGGACAACACTGTGTGTTTTTGGCCAAAAAGTCAACAAAAGACACAAATTGATGGCAAAATGATTTTTGAATATTTTATTGGGCAAATCACTCCAGATTTGACTGAGGAGTTATGTTATTTTTCATTTATTAGCTTAGATATTATGTGTCTTCGGCCTTGCATGGTCTTCAAGCATATAAATGACATTTATGATGAAATCAGGGTTTCTAGAAGCCTCTTATGGTTCCCACCTCCTCACTTGCTAAGATAAATAGAGCATGATGATTCCATTGTAAAGGTTGGCATTTGATGAGCTTTGAGAGCAATACATGGTTTTTATGTGTTTGAAGAAGAAATTGGTCTTGTGGAGTTTATGAATGCCTTGTTTTGATTAATGATGAAGGAGGATAGTTTGCAGGATCCCTGAGCTTGGTTATTGGTGAAGTGCTTCTCTCTTATGTTATTGTTTTCTCATGTTTTCATTATGTTTCCATCTTTCTATACTGCAGTAGAACATAAGAGTATAGGTTAAGAAATGTTCTTTGAGGCACCTTAGTCCTTCCTGTTTCTACTGTCTTTGTGTTTTCCTCTGCTGGGTTTGTTTAAGGAATTCTTCGCTGCTCCTTAGACCTCCCTATGCTTGTTTATTCAATGAATGGTTCAATACAGTAGTTTCAAATATGTTTTATGGTTAGCCTTGCCTATTTAATGCTATTTAAACTCTGTTTTGGAATCTCTCTTTGAAGTATTACTTGTTAGGTTTTAGCCAAAGAGGCCATGTTTTGATCATGCCCTTTGTCCATGCTTAAGAAGTTGCCTTAAATTTCTTTGTAGCTTGATCATTGATGTTTAGGCATTCCCTCTTCATTGATTAAAGTTATTTGTTATCTTGAATGTTTTCTAAACCTTGAAAGTGAAATCACTAGAAGTTAAATGAGTTTTTTGCCTTATATATTTCATTGGAATGTTTGTCTTGAATGCTTGTTTGCCTAAGTTGAATCAAAGAGTTACTGGTTTGCCCTGTCTATTGATTACTTCTTCATGTTAATCAGTATTTGAGACTATCTTGTTTAAAAGTATATGTTTAAGGATTCTTTACTACTATGTTCACAAACTTATTGTTCACTTCACTTCACACATACCTTAAGGATCCATTTAACCATGCTAGATTTGCCCTGTTATGCATCTTGTTTCATTGTTGAGATATCCATGACTTTCATAGACTCCATAGCCCAATGATTGGAGACCTCTCACTCCACCTATTCTATTGGACCATCTTACCCAACCAAACAAACAACAAACCCTATACTTAACAACTAGCCTAAAATCAAACCCTAAAGAAAAAAGTTCACATCCTTTGCATATAATAGAGAGAGCCCTCTCCGAATCCAGGAAGGCTAGGTCCTAGGACTCCAAAGACTGGTCTTATGTTACCCTGTGCATTTGGTCTACCAATCTGCTAAATCACGGGACCCTAACACTCAAAAGGAAGGAATTGACTATGAAGAAACCTTCGCCCCACTAGCGAGGTACACCTCTATCAGATCCGTGATATCCCTTGCTGCATAGATGGGATGGGAAATTCACTAGATGGACGTCAAGATGGCATTCTTGAACGGGGTGATAGAGGAAGAGGTGTATATAGAACAACCAGAGGGCTTTGAGACACATGATTAGAAGACTCATGTGTGCAGATTGAAGAAAGCGTTATATGAACTGAAGCAAGCTCCTAGAGCCTGGTATGGTCGAATTGATAGCTACTTGCAGAAGATGGGATTCGTCAAGAGTTATGCAGATCCCAACCTCTACTATCTGAGAGTAGGGAGTGAGCCGTTGATACTGGTTTTGTATGTAGATGATCTATTCTTGACAGGATCATCAAGGCTCATCACAGACTGCAAGAAGAATTTGGCTGAAGAATCTGACATGAAGGATCTAGGACAGATGCACTATTTTATGAGGTTGGATTCTGGAGGTTTGGCAGCAGAATGGGGAGATATTTCTTGGTCAAGGGAGATACACTACAAAGATTCCGAAGAGATTTCAGATGGAGGATTGTAGACCCATGACAACTCCAATGATCACCAACTGGAAGAAAATCGACACGTCCGAAGATGATGAGGCTGATCCTACGCTATATAGGCAACTCATAGGGTCATTGATGTATCTGGTAAATACAAGGCCAAACATCTGTTATGCTGTAAATACCCTCAGTCAGTTCATGGTGGAATCGAAGAGGGTTCATTGGGCAAAAACCAAGCATGTTCTCAGGTACCTTGAAGGAATAGTCGAGCTTGGATTGAAGTACACCTGTAGCAATGATGTCAGGTTGAGTGGTTTCACTGACGCAGATTGGGCTGGAAAGTTTAGTAGATCGAAAGAGTACCGGTGGGTACTGTTTCAGTCTAGGATCAGGAATGACTTCTTAGTGCAGTAGGAAACAGAAGTCCGTAGCACTGAGCTTAATAGAAGCAAAGTATATGGCAGCCAGCAGAACTTCGTGTGAGGACATATGGCTTCGAAAACTGTTAGTGAACCTACTCAAGGAGAAAATGGAAGCGACCAACATCTTATGCAATAATCAGAGTTGCATCAAGCTCTTTGAAAATCTTGTGTTTCATGATAGTTCAAAACATATTGACATTAGGTGTCACTTCATCAGGGACTGTGTACAACGTGGAGCTGTTCAGTTGCAATACACTTCAACAGGAGAAGAGGTGGCAAACATCCTCACGAAAGCTCTAGGGAAGACTAAGTTTGTCTACTTCAGAGAGAAGATGGGGATGATGAAGAATCCCTTCCAGTAGCAGGAATGGATATAATCAGTATTTAGAGGGAGCTATAGTACAAATGCAGCAGTGACATTGGCGGTGTCAAAGGCAGCAGTACAGAGGACAACAACGTAGCAGATGAGGGGCAATGTCTAGAGATTAGCAACATAGAGGGTGCTTCAAAAGCAGAGCAGCATGCAGCAGACAAATTGTTGGAACACCTTCCTTGCTAGGAGGGAGTGTTGATTTTTGTAGCATCCGAAAGTGTTCCAAGTCTCAAACTTTGCAGGGAGACTTGGACAACAACATTCCAAAGAACCCATAAACCGCTTGTGGAAATGAAGACCCTAAGTCTAAACTTAGGGAAATGAAATAATTAAAGAGTATTAATAAGTCAGAGTGCGAATCTTTTTGAAAACATGGATCAAGTCAAGTTTTAATCTTAGCCATTGATTGATCTTCTAATCTGGGCTGTTGGTTCTCTAATGAGAATATTATAAAAGAAGGCTTGAGGGTCATTTGGAAAATAAGCTGGGCATACACTTAGTACCCGAAGGAGATCGATTATGAAGTAATATAATTCGATTTCAGTGGAAGAGTTGCAGGGCGAAGGGTTTGCAGAAGCAGAAGGCAGAGGGAGTCAGTAGTGATCGAGATCAGGGACAGGGGGCAGCAGTGGGCCACTAGAGGCAGCTTGAGGCTGCAGCGTAGAGAACCCATGCAGTCCCTACGCAGACTTACGCAGTCCAATGCTGGGATTGCACAGAGAAACACATAGATAGACACAGGAGCTAGCAGAGGCTGATCTGCGTGTCAGAGAATTGTCCGTGGGAGTTAGAAACTCAGTCTCAGGTGTTTTAGATTTTATCTGCCATTATATTTCCTTGTAAAGATATCATTTGCTGAAGAATTAATAAAATTGTCATCTGCTGCATCGATTTTCCTACATTGTGTTTTTCCGGGGATAATTGTCCAAAAATAATTGTGTACATGTGATTGATTTTGGTGCTTATGTCCTTTATTGTTTATCTCTCTGCATATGTATTTGTGAATGTTGCAGTAGTATTTATTTCGATATTTGCCAGAAGATTTCTGAAAAATATCTTATTGAAATAATAAGTAGGATGAATAAATCTATCACTGCAACTGTATAGTTTTCAGATTGAAAATTTCACATCAACCTCACATACAAGAAAAGATATCAAATCCAAGATATTCCTCAATGGCCTCCTCCTTTTCTTTTGTAGATCTCATGGATCCTTCTAGAGTCTTATTTTATTATTATTTTAATCATGGAGCACTTTTCCCGCTTAATTTCCAATTATAATATTCCTTTTTAATGTCGGAAAGAGTAAATCGGCTACCATGTCTCCTCAGGTCACTAAAACTCATGTCCAACCACCCCATCATGTAGGTATTCTTGTCTCGGTTCCAACGAGCTATTACACTAAGGTGTTCTATCACGTATTCCTCTCGGAATGCCACCTTAAGCGTAATTAATTGAGTTAAGCCCAAAAATAACTTAGTTTTCGGAAAGTGGTTGGAATGCACTGGAACGAAAGGCAAACGGTGCGGATGATGGAATATATCAAGCGAATGCCACCGATCCTCATAGAAACTCCTTAGAACTCCTCCAAAAAGCCCTTGGGCCCGTTGATGACACCAACCTGTACCTGTGACCTATCTGCTCCCAACTCTAGAAGTCCATCCTAACCCTGTCATAGGTGACACCAAAAAAAAAGGAATATTACATGATTTCTTTCTGCAACTTGGTCCCCAAACCTTTGCTTCTATGCACAGTCGTGATGTCCTCTGCTATGCGTTCTACTGTGTCGGGTGTCACTATTTCCTCCGTTCGTCTACGATTGGCTCTAATAACATTAAGGATGTTGTCGTGCACAACCGCTGGATCCTTCGCAACCTCCTAACCTCTGCGCTGGTCGATTGTCTGTCCCTGCATCCACTGGTCTCCCTGTTTTGCGCTGATGAACGCGTTTTTTTCTTGTCCCTCCTTTGGCTCGAGCTCCTCTGTTGTGGCCCGATCTATTTCGCTGGATGTCGATTGGCTTGCCTCTCGCTATGTGTGCCGTGGCTGCGACTATGTTGACTGCCCTCTGTGACTGCTACCGACGGCTGCGCTGTTAGCCACCATGACCCCACACTCGTTTTTTATTTTTATTTTTAAAAGCCTTTCTCCTTTTTTATGTACCTTTTTTTTTTCCTTTGACAAAAAAAGTTTGCTTATAAAAAAAATTCTGCTCGGCCCTTTAAAATATCTCTTGCTGCCTTATATTTTTTTCTTTTTCCGTTCGTATGGTCTGAGCTCACCTAGCTCCGAAGATTCGATATGAACCCTAACCTGTAATTCTAAGATCGATTCAAAGTTTGGGCTCTAATACCATGTTAGATTTTCAGAACCTAGCACCCAGTATTTGGTTCCCAACAATTAATAAGCAGAACGGATACATAGCCAGATTGCTAACTCATAAAAATATAGCGGAAGAAAAAAAATACTCGATCTGAATCACAAACACACATAAACAAATTTCTGCCTAATCACCAATTCTTCATTAATAAATTAATCACGAAATTTTCTTAGGCTCCTGTACCAGGGATAATGGCCCAGCTGAGAAAATGCAATACTGATCACTAGCCTCACTGCATTCTCTCGGACCCAACACATGCTCACTAAGAAGCTTCTCTCAATATTGTGCTATTGTTATGTGTCTTAGCATCTCACATTAGGCTCAATTGATAACTTTCCTAGGCTAAGATTGAAGGCCAAAATTAGCTCGTGAAGTTAACTGAAGATAAGTGACTTTACTTTAGTTAACTATCCTATTTTTAGCTTTCTCTACTTCAACTCAAGTACAAGTCCTAAATTTAACTTGCCTTACATACATGTCAAATCAACATGTCTGCAACTCTCTTGCACAAGGTTACTTGGGAGCGGGAGCGAAAACGCGGAGCGGGAGCGGTAGCGCCATTTTTAGAAGCTTCCGGTTCGGAGTGTTTCCGGGAGCGTTTTTATATATATGTATATATTTTTTTATATTTTTTATATTTTGATGCATATATGTCAACAAAAACATGTAGAATGATGAATTAGACATAAAAAAACATAAAAACATAGATTGAATCATATAACATCAATCATCTAGAAGTTATAATCTTCATCAACCACGCCCACGAGTTGGAAGCATACAACATATTGACTCTTGAGTCTCGCAAATCATCAATCTGAAGGTTTCAAGCTTTCAAAATTCAATATATAACATTTATCATCATTGATTTTAAATTTCAATATCTAACATTTATCATCATTGATTCATTGATTTCAAAATTCAATATACATTTATCATCATTGATATATAACATTTATCATCATTGATTCAACTGATTTCAATTTCAATATACATGTTATATGTGATTCATTGTTTAAAATTCTAATATATAACATTTATCATCATTGATATTATATAACATTTATCATCATGATTAGTTGAATCACATATAACTTTGTGACATCATGATTCCTTAATTCATAATGACTTGTAAACAGTAAACTTATAAATGCCAACTTCAAAGTTTCACCTTTCAAATTCAAACTTCAAACTTAAATTGTCATTAAATATATGAAATCAGAAAGAGTCAAGTTTCAACTGTTCAACTGTCAACAACAAATAGGAAAGACTAGTAAACAACAAATCTTTTATCTCTTGGTGAATTCCATACCCGCTTGAAATGTGCTAATTTGTCGGCCACACAGGAAATGGTGGTCTTCTATTTTCGGAGTACCACGACCATATTAGAAAGGTGAAGGCGGATACAGGAACAATAGTGTGATATCGACGCCATGGCAGTGCGCTGCTACTCTGAGATGGTGGGTGGCCAGTGTGAGTAGTCTTCTTGATTCCTCATCATCATCCCTAAAAGTTAAACTGAATTCTTCCATATGTATGGTATCAGTGTATCATCCTTTGATTGCTGTCCCATTCTGCTGTGATGATCCTCATTCGCCCGATCACAATAATGGCTCAACAACCTCAAGTTATAATGCACATAAACCAAGCTTTCAGCTCGGTTTTCATTCAGCCTGTTTCTTCTCACATTGTGTATAAAGCTGTAGGTGCTCCAACACCTCTCTGCAGAAGAAGTGTTCACAACCTATGAGAGAACCTTTTTAGCCAACTTTGGCAAAAGTCCCATGCCGCCATATGCTTCCCACCATGTGAGAGCATCAAATCTGTCCCTGTCTTCCATTGCATGGAAAGAACCAAAGTTAGCAGTGCAACTGAAGTATTTGCCTAATTCAAGGTGCAATCTAGCACACTCCTCCCTGTCAGGTACCAACTTGTCCAATGCCTTCATGTACCCCTCTTGTACTTCTGGATTTGTGTGAACATAGTTATTAAAACCGGAACCGGTGGACCTAATGAATTGGGTTTCTAACCGGAACCGGTCTAACCGGGAGCGGTCAGATCTCAATGAACCGGTTTTAAAAAAAATACATTAAATAATTAATTTTTAATAAAAAAAACTATTTTTAAGATTTGCAACCATGATTCCAAGCCAATAGAGACAAAATATGCAAAGTTTGCTCATTTATATACCATGCAAAGGTGAATATATCAAAATGGCACCGAGTGCAATACATATCATCGAAAAATACATAAGCAATGAGGCTCCAAATGGCCCATAAAGTTCAAAAACAATGCTACAAGCTATGAGGCCATTGGCCTAATACAAGACTACATATTAGTGATCAACAACATGATCACTCCTCATCATGATCAAAATCATCACCACTACTAGACAAGGGATCATCAACATGAGCTACATAAATAATATGGCTCAAAGTTTGAGAACTCCTAAAACTCCTCTACAACTTTAGTAGTAGTAGTAGTAGCAAAAATAGACATCAAAACTACAAATCACTGAGCAACATGGTCTCTCATGAAACTCATCATTGATTCATCACTACTAGAAATGGGATCATCAACAAGAGATACATAAACATCATCTAGCTCAAAGTCTTCAGACTTGGATTGCTCAACCTTATAACATGATAGAAATTGAAAAGTTTAACATGCCTAACCAATGATTTTGGTTTGAGTGAAGGGTTCATCTCCTCAACCTTAAAATGCGGTAGAAAAAGATTAGCATGCCTAACCAGTTGTTTTCCTTTGATTGAAGAGTACATCAAGGTTCTTAAAGGACTTCATGCTCTTGATCAAATGCCAATATCATACCCTTACACATGATAGAATCAAATGGAAACATTGCAAATTCCCACACCATGAAACCCTGAAAACCATTAAGTATAACGATTTTAGTGAAACTATAGATTCATGTTCTATAAATATCAAAATCCCAATGAGAGTCAAGACCCTTAAACATCCTGAGTCATTTCATGGTAATGTTAAAAATTTAAGTAAAAGGATGACATCTTTTTACTTTAAGAATTTAACATTACCATGAAATGTCAATGCTTCCCTTACCTCCACATCAGCCCTAAAACCCATTTCTGGCCGTGCGTGGGTCCGCGTAGGGAAAGAGTAGCTAAATGAACCCCCCCCCCTTATAAGCAAATCGTTTTTTTCATTGAAAAAAATTTCCGCCTGGCGGGAAGCATTTTTTGTTCCGGGGAGCGTTCAGGAGCGAACACTCCCCGACCGCTTCCAGCGTTTAAAAAACGCTCCCGAAGCGTTTTTTAAATGCCGAAAGCGCTCAGGGAGCGTTCACTCCTGAGCGTTTCCAGAAACGCTCCCAAAAAGGCAGGGAGTGTTTTAACAAGTTCGGAAACGCACTCCTGAAAACGCTCCCCTCAAGAAGCGTTTTAGGGAGTGCGTTCCTGAATGCTCCCAAAACGCTCCCGCACGGAGCGCGTTTCGGGAGCGGGAACGAGGGGGGGGGGGAAGCTTCCCCGCAACCCTGCTCTTGCACACTCTGCATGTTGAATACATGCTCCTAATGAGGCAAATCAAGGTCCTTCTAGTCAAGGCACAAGACTAGAAGTACTTTCTGAGCTACAAAGCTCAACAAATTTTGAAAAATTCTCTCAACTTGGTCAAATTCCTTGGTGTTGGCCAGTCCAATATTGCATGAATCTTCTTTTAATGTATATGGCACTATCCGCACTCCTCTTGCGGGAATTATGTGTCCTAGATAGAGAATCTCCGTCATTCCAAATTCGCATTTTGATGCCTTGGCATAGAGCGGTTGTTGTTACATTATGCTCAAGATTTCATCCAAGTGCCCCAACTGAAATTCCTATGTCCTGCTTCATGCAAGATTGGAATGTGGCGAGAGCACTGGTTAGACCAAATGGCATGACCAAAAACTCAAAGTGACCATAGTGGCATTGGAAAACTGTCTTCAACACATCTTGCCCTCGAACCCGAATTTAGTGATAACCTGATCGCAGGTCAATCTTTGAAAACTATATTGCTCCATGTAACTCATCGATCCTAGGGATAGGATACTTGTTCTTGATGGTATTCTTGTTGAGTGCCCGGTAGTAAATATACATCCTCCATGCCTCATCGTTCCTTTTAACCAGAACCACTGACGAAGTGAAC
This sequence comes from Pinus albicaulis, assembly GCA_034641835.2. Lineage (NCBI taxonomy): Eukaryota > Viridiplantae > Streptophyta > Pinopsida > Pinales > Pinaceae > Pinus > Pinus albicaulis. The sequence continues at coordinate 564,637,343 of CM076582.1, forward strand.
AAACTTGAGCTGGGTCTGATATGGCCCACTTCTAACCATTCCTGGATTTCCTTTTCTATCTCGTCCTTAAATTTTTTTGGGTGTCAATATGGTGTAGTGATTATGAGTTTGGCCCCTTCCTCCAACTCTATAATATGTTCAAATCCTCTTTTTGGAAGCAATCTTGGAGGAATATCCCCAAATACTTGGCCATGCTTGTCTAACACTCGCTGAATGTCTGTTTTGTACTTCTGGCTGCCACTGCTGGGTGTCTTTTGGCTTGTAATCATGCATTCAACAATATATGCTATATCTCCATGCCTAAATTGATGAAATTCTGAAGTTCTATGCTGTAACAATCACTAATTACAAAATTTCTTTATGCTGCAATATTAGATAAGCAATTGTAGATAAAACATAAATCAAATGCACAATAGAAGACAACCAATAATACAATGAGACAGAGAATTTAGGTCCAATGATTAGGGAAAAACCCATAAGGGGAAAACCCAACCAATTTCTTCTTCTATTAGAAATCAATTGTTCAGCAAAGATACACAGTACAATGAGAGATCAAGAGAATGAGTAAGTTCACCCAAATCCAAACAAGCTGTAGCATGAATATCACTGGTAGTAGCAGCAGATGCACAAACTGAATCAACCTTCCCTTCAACTGAATAAACACTGAAACAATGAAGCACTGAATCAACCTTGGCTCGTCAAGTCCCGCTCTTACTCTTCAAGACTCTCTCTCTCTCTCTCTCTCACACACACACACACACACAATTCTTCTCTAGACACATATATATAGGACGAGCAATGAATCCATGCCATAAAGGAGGAGTAACTTGCATGCCTTTAGGAGTGTCATGCCAATTTAGGAAATGTAACTCATGCCATTAGGGAGGTACGCATGCCTTTGTAACTTATGCTTTTAAGAGAAAGTGTAACATATGCATTAAAGAGTGCGTAAGAGGAATCTTTTATGACATGCTTTTATTGAGTGTAAGAGAGTGTAAGGGAATATTTTATGACGCACTTTATTGAGTGTAAGAGAGTGAAGAGAATGTTATTGAGAGCCATGATTGAGTGACTTGAATTTCTTTTTAATAATAATATAATAGTATCATAAGAATAATAATAATAATAAATTGATGATTAAGTCGAAATTGAACTATTACGATTGATTGATGATCAAAAGGGATTTTCCATCAACAATACTTGATTACCAATTGAAGCAAGGTGATTCACTATTTTTGGAAAGTCATACTTGAGACTTTCTATTTTTAGAATTCTATTTTTAGAAATTCATACCCAAGCTGCCAAATTATCAACATAAATATGGCCTCCATTCTTCTGGTGGACACAACTTGTGAGCTACCATTTGCCATGCCTCTCAAAACCACCTTATTGCCATTGGGGGCTTTAAATTCCATTTCCATTGCTTGGTAGTCCATAATGTGCTTTCCCAATGAATACAGCCCTTGAACCCCCAATACCATATTGATATCTGCAAGATCTATTACATAAAAATCAATAGTGAAAGTATAATTACCAAGTTTTATGCTCAAACTTGGAATCATTCGTGTGCAATCCAAGCTGTACCCGTCTGCTACAATCACATCAAGGCCTTTGAACTCTTTTATGGGAAGTCCTCTCTTTGCTACCAATGCTGCATCAATGAAGTTATGTGTAGCTCCTCCGTCAACCAATGCTGTGATGTGTTGTCCCTTGACGACTCCCCCTGGTCCTGAAGGTATAACACCTAATGGTTCCAGATAGGGACACAATCTTAACTTGTGGTTGGTTTTTCTTCTCTTCACATGGTTTCTCCTCTTCTTTAGTTCCTCATGCGATTGTTCTTTCTCTGGGATGCAAGGCTTATCTTTTGGGGTGGGCTCTCCTTTTTTGTCCTCATCGTCAGAGACCACTTCGATGTAGTGGATCTTTCCCTTGCCTAAACAACGATGCCCTAGCTCCCATGGCTCCTTGTAATTAAAACATAACTTCTTTCACCTTAGTTCGCTTTAGGTTTCCTCATCCAACTTGTCCCTTTTGCGACAATCTCGTTGAAAGGGTTTCTTCACCTTATCTTTCCGAGGGATGAGAGGCTTTGACGGGGCTATAGATTTGGTTGCTGCATTTCCCATGTCTCGAGTCTTCTTGATGGCTTCCTAAGGGGTTGCGGTATTGAATGCCTTGACCTAGCCTTGTAGGATTTTAGCTAGAGCCTCTGTGAAAAGCATGACTAATCATTCTTCAGATATGTCTACCACCATGACTGCGATTTGTTCGAATTCTACAATAAATTCTTCGTGTGATCCGGTTTGTTTGAGTTGTGTCAATTCTTTGAAGTGTTTGTTTGGGTTTTTTGATCAAATTTGTCTATCAATCTCTGCGTAAAATCTACATAAGAAGTGATGTTTGCATGCTCCAAAGTGACCAGTCCATGTTACCACTAATCATGTGCGTCTCTTTCTAGGTGTAGTGTCGCGAATTCGATGGTGTCAACTTCTAACATATGGTTGAATATGAAGCAGGTGTCCAATTTTTGCACCCAAGGCCTTGCTAAACATTTAGATGATCCATCAAATGAGGGGAGAGAAAGTTTACTTACCTTGCGCATTAGGTCAGAATTTCATTGTTCACTAGGTCTGTTATGGAATCTGATATTTCTATATTCCCGGAAAGTTAGGGCTACTCAAGTGTTTTCTTCCAGTGCTGCATACTCCCGAAAACAATTATCAAAGAGTTTATTTAGCTTTGTTGCTTTTGGAGCTGTCGTTGCTTGATTATTTATAAATTGAGGAAGTAACGGTTTGTGACTTTTGCTGCTGGTTTCCCTAGTATTAGTGTGCACAGGAGGACCAAGATTATGGTGGTCCTATTGTTGTGAGTAATGTTTAGGTTTCCTAGGAGTTGAGCCATTCGCTGATTGAATTGTTGTTTTCCTTGAGCTAATACCTAAGTTATATCATGTTGCCCTTGAATCAATTGCTGTCAATGTTGTTGTCCTTGCAGTAATATGCCGGTGATTTGTTGCTACCCTTGGAGTCTTGCATTTAGCAAGATGCCAAGATCCTATTCTCCTTGCCCTACTCTATCACCCATGGTTGAACAATGGGTGTTTCTTTTCTTTCTTACTGTGACGTTGCTGGTATTCGCTGGAAGCATACAAGGCTCATGAACTCACAAGCTGGAAGGATGCTTGTGCTTTGATACGACTGTAATATTTAAAGGAAATTTCTGCCCTAGATTTCTTTTCTTCTTCAATAACTAGGGTTTCAAAAAATTCTCTTTTGAACAAACAATTCAATTCAACACAAATAATATAATTCTCAATAAGCAGTACTGACTTTCAATATGAAATAAACTCAGCAGCTAAGTCACAGGACATGTCCTCCAGGGTCACATGTCCCATATTTCATGTGTCAGACATGAAAAATGACCTAAAATGTGTCCAATATGATTTTGGTCGTGTCCTTCGAAACATAAAACTTGTCCTCCGTTTTTGAAAACGTGTCCTAGGATATTTCAAGATAGAGCATCTTTTCTTGAGGTGGAGGAAGGCTTTGTAGAGTTCTCCACTAGCACTAGGAGATTTGGCGGGTATGATGTACTTGGAGATAGGGGGGTCAAAGATGCCTATGCGTGGTGGGCAACTCATGGGGCAGCATGCCCTATTCTACAACAATTAGCCTTGAGGGTCCTCTCTCAAGTTACTTCATCTACTTGTTGTGAGAGGAATTGGAGCACTTATGGGAATCTATATAGTTTGAAAAAGAGTAGGCTTGAGCAATCCAGGGCGGAGACAATGGTGTATGTATACACCAACCTTCATCTTATTTACAGGCAGAAGCAAAATTGGTTGAAGGGCAAGACAAAGATGTGGGATGTGTTTCCTGATGATATGGGCTTGGACGACAGAGTTGAGTTGGCGTTAGCAAACATGGATCTTAATGACCCAGTGCTAGAGCTAGTGACTTTTGATGATGAGTCTCTTGAGGGGTCATCCTCCACACTAGCAAATGCAGCAGGTGTAGGAGATCTTGGATTGGGCATAGAGGAGGAGGATGGAGTAGGGTCAGATGGCAGTGGTAGTTATGGTGATTATGACATGGAGGAGGACATGGACTATTGATAGAGTGATGAGTCGTGGACTCGTGGCTAGTGACGTGGTTCCTACTTATTTTGTATCTACTCTTTTGTATTTTCCAGTGGCATTCCCTCAATATCTATGTAATACATTTTGATTTTTGATGACTTTATGGAAAATGTGCATTTTATGGTTTTAATGGATAAGTTCTTCTAAATTTCAAGTTATTGTTATGGTTTTAACTTTTAAATTTTAATGACTCACGAGTCATTGACTATTGTTGTGGTTTTAATGACTATCTAGTATTTCTTATGTGCTTGTATACAAATAAAACATGTCCCTCGTGTCCTGTTTCCGAGGTCACGGTGTCTCATGTCAAATACTCGTATTTACGTGTCCTCCGTGTCTCGTGTCCTCGTGTCATGTGACTTAGCTCAGCAGTATAATCCAACAGTTCCTTGAACCAGTACAGTAGATGTAATTTCGAAACAAGGCCCAGTCAATCCAACCATACAACAAAGATCCGTTTTTTACGTGGAAATTGACAAACACTACACAAATTCAGTTTGCCCTAATTGCCTCAGGCCTATATGTCCTCTTTCTGCCTTGACTGCTTCAACAATTTCTGGTCTGTTGCAAATTCACAGTTCCTCAGAACCCTCTCAACTTAGTGGCAGAGCTCACACTCCATCTCAGGACTTCGGAAATGTGGATGCTGCTTTAGAAAACCTTTCGTCTTATCTCAGGGGTATCAAATGGTAACTTTATCCCACGAAGCGAATCCAAAAACAGTCTCGCTCTATCTCAGAAATTTGGATTCCAGCCTTACGAGTCTCGGCTTTGCCTCAGATGCTGAATTAAGAAATCTCGGCTGCCACAGGAGGGTTACAACCTATTGAGAAAAAGTTTGGATTTACAAAGATTTGGCCCCAGGAAGTTCTCTGTTCAATACTTTAGTTTGTCCACAATAATGTCATTTAGCTCAGGAGAAGTTTTCTCTTATGTACTGCAGGGAATTGTGGCCTGTCTTAGATGATTCTTCACAGAGATTTGATCACCAATCACTATGACCTGTCCAGACATTAACGTTTGAGGAATTCGTCCAACCTTACAGACTTGCCTTGAGTTCGCTTGCTGTTCCTTGGATGATGAATTTTCTTCTTGGCAGAACAAGCATAAGAAAAAGAAAAAATAACTAACTAGGGTGGAATCTTTCACCACAGAAATTGGTAGAAAAGAAAGGGGTCTTAAAACCCTCAGAGTTCCAGCTCTAGAAATCAGATGATTTGATCCACAATTGATGATGTCTCATTTGATCTCAACCCTCTTCTATTTATAGATTTTCCGTGCGCTCCAACAATGTGAGAGGTTGTGTGTGCAACCTTTAATTTAGCCCTAGCTGACCCAATTCTTGCCCAATGTTGCCCCAACATAGGAAAAATTGGGTTTCTTACTCCTTTAACAAGACCATAGCCTACAGGGTCAGATAGGCTATTTCGTCCTCCATAAGCCATCAATTTGGAGAGGACATTATAGGCCAACCTTCAATTTGTCGGAATTAAAAAAGTTTCCTAAAACTTGCCAAAGAATTTTAAGAAAAATCTCATGTCATATCTAAACGTCATCTTTCATGAGTGTCAGCTTAGATAAGCGCTGTAGTTGTTGTCTTTCTGGGTTGTCCACACTACTGGTGACAATATTGCATCCAAAATCTATTTGATGAATTCTTTGATAAACCTGCCAAGTCCAAGCCCATTTTGTTTCTGACAAATTTCGGAGCCTCCGTGTAGATAATAGACAACGTCCTTTTCTGAAAGATGTGCTCCCTTGCACATGTGCAAAAAAAATGATTTCATGGTCTCCCCAAGCACCCTTAAGTAAAAAAGGGAATGGGTATTTATGTTGCTAAAAAACTGGTTGCGGCTTTATCCGTAAAGCCTTGATACAACCTGGATTCGTCTATAACTAGCAGCAGAGAAATACAGAACAGATTTAACCCATACATTTGGAAACTAAAATATAACAGAGTTCTCCTGCATCAAAAGTAGCAGCTATAAAATCTGATAAAACTATCCTCGAAGTAAAAGATGATGACAAAACATACTATAACTTTAAATTGAAAAGAAATCATTTAAGACTTGTGACGGAATCCACTCGACTGACTGCTAGATCCTTCCATTGTCCCACGATTACCGGATCCTTCTGGAAAAATCTCTTGAAGGGGCAGATTTACATCGATGGTGATTGGAAGAAGCAGGTCCCAATTAGTTGTGAGGGCTCTGTCCAGCTCATAGATTCTCACTTTGAGAATGGTGAGTGCACTTTTGAATTCTTGCTCCCAATCTCTTCGAGCCAAAATGTGTGTTGCTGCCTCCACATATAGATTGCTTTTAGCCTTGTTGGCTTGCTAAAAGTTCATTTCAGCCTAACACTGCCACATGTATGCCTACTCTAAGGCCACCGCCGTACTCACCTTCATGTCTGCCACTTGGAGCATTTTTGCACACAATGCTGGACTTCCTCAACAACCCCTATGATACCCTGTAATGTCCCCAATTAATTAATTTTTCTAAGATGAATTTCTATTTTGCAATTGGGCGTTGGGAAATATTTGGCATGTGAACTTAGGAAAAGTGGGTGGAGGGAAATCCCACTTAATTTTTGGAGAGATGGAGGCCACCAACATTAGAGAAAATGAAAGATTAAATTGGTAGAGGGACCCACATGAGGAGGGACCCACATGAGGAGGCAAGAATAAATTATAAATAGAAGGAGCATAGAAGCTATTGGGGCCTTTTGTTCACTCATCTATTTTTTTTTGTTGCTCAAGCTGTTTCGCTGGGTCACAAGTGCTGCTTAGCACAAAGTTCTCCAAGGGGAGAATTCACCCTTCTTTCGGTGGACTTCGAGTGCCACCCTAGGAAGGCAAGCTATTGTTACTTTGGTGAGAGGGTTGTGGAGGATTGCAACACATTTCAGCAGATTCCTTTAGCCAATTTGTACTCTAGGGAGGACGCAGTAGAGGAATCTTACCACTCATCTCAATTAGCTTTCGAGGGTATTTTTCCGGGAGAAAATCAGTGGAGTTGCTTGAGGGAGAGCTCAGCCTTTGAGGAAATTTTTGGAGTTGGAGGTGACTGCTATTGAGGGGAACGAATTTATCTTCCTAGGGCCTGCGCAGGGGGTCACTGGACAACATTTTTGTGGAGTTGGGTTCAACTATCTTGTGTCGGGATTTGATGTAAAACCTCTCCTCTACATCCGGGAAAATTTCCTAGACCATTCCTATTGTAGATTGAGGAGAAATAAGGAGAGCTTGCAGCAGATAGAGCCACTAGGGACGCAGTCTCTATTGAGGGGGCATAGCACCAATTTTGGGTAATTCCAGGAGGTCAGAATTAGCGCGAAACATTTCTGGGTTTTGATGGTTAGGAGTCAAGGAGTTGGCTCCTAATTTTGCAGTATTTTTGGGGAAGTTTTGGTGCCCCAAACAACAGAACTATTTGGCAGCCAGTGGGGAGGAGAGGGTTGAAATTTTGGTTCCCCGATGGTCGGTAGAATTTTCAAAAAACCCTTTCTGAGTTTTTCTGGGTTTTTGCCAAGGATCTCAACTCTAATTTTGTAGAATTTTCTGGGCAGATTTGAGGGGTCAAATCAGGGTCTCAACACATCTAACAGTGCAAAATTACTGGGCCAACACAAATTTCTGGAAGATAAACTCATGCAACAGTTGGGCATTGACATATCGATCACATGAAGCTTGTAGCTTGCCTTGTGCAAGCCCAGGTGCACTCCTTCTATTTCACATTGTACTCGAGCAATTATACACTTAACAAAATTGCCCATTTGGCCTAGCTGTGGGTAACCAGTAAGATCATGGAAGATTCAGGTATGTAGGCACAGTGACTGGTGAAACCGTAGACAGACCCATGGCTCAAGGGAAATTTAGTATGCAGGAATTTTGGGGTGGAATTCGTTGGAATGATGAGAGGCTGACCCAGTTGAGGAGGGTGACAAACCAGACCCATCCTCATCCTTACAACAGAGACACTAAAGGTACACACACTGTGGGGGTGCAACCATCTACACCATGTGGGGTAAGTCGACAGAATCAGGACATCAGATCTCCTCGAAAGGAGCAGGCAGGACAAGGACAGTTAGAAGGTGAGACTAGGGGGTGCTTTTGCTGGTGGAGACCTGGCTTTAGATATTAGGAGCTTGAGCATGATGTTGAGAGCCCATAGGATGGTGAGGAGCACATCGATATACCCAGTGTGGCGCAAGAGTCATCATTGTTAGAGACCTCTTTGATAGCCCCAGTTGACACCTTGGTGGAGCGGATAAAGCCTACACCCATAGAGTCTTCCGTTGAGGAGGTGCCACCCATGGATGAGATGTCGACAATTACTGAGGTATCCGGAGTTGTGACCGAGTTTACAGGTGATAGATTCCCACGACAGTTTCATTAGTTCCAGGCCGACCTTCTAGCATTGAGAGAGAAGGCCATGACAGTACGAGAGGCCATTTTGTAGCAAAACGAATAATTGGAGGGCATGAGTCAGCGGCCAAATTGACTCACGTTGGGGAACGATTGTATTCCCTACTGGTGTAGTTGGAGTGCATGTTGGAGCGTTGGAGCAGCCCTCTTCAGGCATACATAGACGAGGCTGGTAGGACTGTTAGGTTACCTTTTCCCATTGGAGAGATAGGGACGAAGCTACCTAGTCAGGTTTCATGTGTTGACTAGGATAGCGAGATGAGACGTCCTGAGTTGCATAGGGTGCAACATCTGCATGTTGGGGTTGTTTTATGTGCAGGAGTTCATGTGTTCGATCCCTCTCTTGGGGTTGGATGGCCAGAGATTTTGAGTTGGTACCGAATGGATTGGGTTATGGAGATGGTAATGGACTCGGGTGTAGCTCAGTAGGAGCTTCTAGGCATCGGGGATGTCGGAAGCTCAGACTGGCATTGGGATTCAGGAGGGACTACCTATCATTTCCCAGGTATGTCGGTCGACTATGACCTGGATGGTATAGTTGACCTAGCAGCTGAGCACTTACATTCGCTAAGGGAGTTTTGTTCACCACCAGTGACCAACCAGCTTATGGGCAAACTATTTGGGTTGTCTTGGTTTGATGGTTGTGCATGGAATCACAGGATGATCAACATACTCTGGCAGGAGTTTGTCGGAGGAGGCATTAGTAGGCCACCGGACAGTGCCTTGTATGGATGTTGAGTCGTATTAATCACTTTTAAATGACTAAGACGGTACACATAAATTATCGACTAGGAACGTCTTTTATTTCAATGGTGGTTGTACTGTCTGTGCCGAATCATCATACCAGAAGCATAAATAAAACAAGGAGAAATCGTTGTTGAACCAATTATTGAAATTAACACTCATGCAGGAATAAAAAGAATCTACAGGAATGTAACCACACTTCAAATAAACCAGCATCTAGCGCACCACACACTAACTACACCAGCTGGTACCTCTAATTGGATCTGTGTAGCAATATGATAAATACCTGAAATTGAAGTAGATCTACTTATAACTGACACAACAACAATAGCACTCCACGAATATGCAAAGACATAAGATATAATACAACTACCTTTCGATTGCAATCCCTGCTAAAGAGGAGGGCCCTTCCTCCCTAGCAGGGCGCAGGAAGAATTGAGAACTAAATGAGAATTAGATCAATCAACACAAGTAACAACAACAACACGATACTCTGTATTATGGTGATAAAAAAGTTACAGAGTCAAAATGGCTATACTATTCCATGCTAACCCCCTGACCTTGAAGGTCTGAGTGTTTATATAATAATTACATTTCCAAAAAGTGAGGAACAATTTAGTCATGAGAATCTCCCATGTTGATCGAAATAAAGTAAATATAGTTACAACCGATTCCCTTAATCAAAATCTTGAATGGGAAAACATTGATTTCAATCAAAACTGCCTGAAGTTGTTATTCTAAACAACAATACATGATAACTCCTACAACTGTCGTTTGAATATGACAACTGTAGCATACCAACTTTCAAAGATAGATTAGCATTCGGTATCTAGCAATACACAAACAACAACGCAACTGTAGCAGCAGATCTGTAACAACATCACGGTATAACAACAAAAGGTGTGACAACCAAAGTGTTGACGTTGCGTGTAGTAGCAACGCTATGTAACAACATGCTTCCAACTGTTTCTGTGCGCCTGTATGTCCCAGGTCCCTGTACTTGAAATAGTATCTGAAAGAATAGCAAAAGGCCAAAGAACTTCTCCCAATGTTCATCCCAGTTAGCCACAAAAAAGGAACAATACATCGTAATAATTAACAAGAATGGCGAAGTAATGAAACAAGGTAGAGTTATGCTGTTTCAAGGTAAAGGAAAGGAAAAAGGTAAGTATAGCCCCCAAGTTGAAGGTCAAAAAGGCAGAAATGAGGGAAGAAAACGTAGGAAATGTGTATAAGAATGACACCCAACATCTCCCCCCAGCTTAAGTGCTTGCATGTCCTCATGCAAAAATATCAGCTCCCCAGATTATACCTCCTATGCAGGTCGGTTAAGTCGTAGGTGCCAGCTATGTCTTCGTTTGGAAGCTTGTACCCCTGAGTAGCAAACAACTGTCTTGGCCAGGACTCTTCTTCGTGACTGCTCAATGCGTAGTGGTCTTGGTATTCTTCCACTGGCAACCATATCAAAGGAAATCTAAATTTCAATCCAATCCAGAAGGTGCCACGAGATTTTACCATTCGGGCATATTCTGGTATACGTGTAACAACAACTACGAAATTTTGGAATACAAAAGGATCCCCTTCTTGTAACTTGGCACTACTTGCTTCGGTGCGTTTGAGGCACCCTGTTAGCGCTCGACTCTTCATCTGTGCAAACCGATTGAGACAGTGTAGAAATTTTAGACCCCACTTCGGTTTTCAATTTCACCTTGTCACTCCCATATAGTTAAATGCCCATTCCCATAATCATACATTCAAAATTTTGGAAATGAAATTATTCTTTGAAAACAAAAATTCAGGAATTTCAGTGCTGGAAAATGCAGAAATAAAACTTAGAAAGTTATAACAGCTACACAGAAAAATAACACGCTGATTTTTGGTTAATGTGACCCTGGAAAAACCCCCTACAACTCTTGGGGAAAATCAGTTTGAGAGCTCTTCTTTATTTTTGATAAAATGCTTTTACAGTGAAACAGAAATACACAGAAAATTCTAGCAACCAAACAAATACAACTTATCTCGTTTTCCGTGCTTAACCTCTGCCTCAGAAAATGTGCCAATAGTCAAAACGGGGACAACATTAAATGTTGTACGGACTCCTTGATTTTTGTGCCCATAAAACACAACAATAAATGTTGATGTACTGCCTCCTCGATTTGTGTGTAGAACAACAATAAATGTTGTTGTATGGCCTCCTCGATTTGTGTGGAGAGGGATAAAAATAAATGCTGTATGATTCCTGCCTCGATTTCTATGGACAAAAACAATAGTATGTTGTACGACGTGCCTCGAAATATGTGCCAAAAAATCAGCAATAAATGCACCTCGAAATCTGTTCCAGAACTGTTGAATCACTGCCTAGGAATGCATGCCAAAGTTGCTGTACGGTTCTCCGCTTGAAAAACGTTCGAATCGTCTTGAACCGCGTGTAACCTTGCCGTATGGATTTGTCGATCGTCGCTCGCATGTGTGCCAAGGTTCTCATTTCTTCTTCTCTACATTGCTCAGAAAATATACTTGCTCTCTCCTTCTCCTTTTCTCAATTTTCTCATGAAACACTGAATGACCTTTTCTCTTCTTTTCCTCCTTTTACCCTAACCCTAAGTGACTTTTGGGGAATCCATAAATCCAATGGCTGAGATAGCTTTAGATCAAGGGCTGAGATTAAATGTGCATTTAATTCTCACTTTCTAATTTTTAATTCACCTCTCTTAAACAAAAACCCACTTAGCCTTTTATTTCCATAGTCACGTTTTCACTTTCTAATTTTTCATTGACTTTAATAAAGTCACTTAAAAATTAGATTGTAACTTTACCACTTATAAAGTCACTTTAAAATTATATTTGACTTTACCACTTATAAAGGCACTTTAGGAGAAAAGTACAAAATACATTTGGACACTTTTCCCTAGGCCAAAGATCGAAGCCTTAGGGAACCACTTGTCCTCTAGTACCCAAATTTTAACACTCCCTCTTACCGAGAAAAGTGTTCCTCACCACTCCCATCTTGTCTCTGAAGAAGACATGCTTGCCCTGTGGTAAGGATTTGGTGAATATGTCCGCTACCTGCTCATCTGTGGGAATATACTCAAGCTTCACAGCTCGCTTCTGAACATAGTCTCTGATGAAATGATATTTGATCCCAATATGCTTTGACCAGTCATGAAATACTAGATTCTCCATGAGTTTAATCACTCTGGTTATCACAGTAAATCACTGAAGGTCTCAATGCCTAACCAAATAAGCCAAACAACATCTTGCGAAGCCATATGGCCTCAAAACTAGCCAAACTGGCTACTATGTACTCTGCTTCCACTGAACTCAATGCAACTGACTATTGCTTCTAGCTGAACCACGACACAACTGTAAAACCCAACCCAAAATAACACCCAGAAGTGCTCTTCCTATCAAAAGCACAACCTGCCCAATCTAAACCAGTGTACCCTGCCAGTCTCACTCCATCTACCTGTCTATAATCCAAACTAAAATCCATTGTCCCCTGCAAATAATGAAGAATGTGTTTTGTAGCAACCCAGTGCACTCTCCTAGGCTCACACATGAACTAGCTCATCGTGTTGACTGCAAAACATATATCTGGTCGAGTGTTGACCAAATACATCAAAGAACCAATCAACTATCTATACAAAGTACGATCCACCAACTTAGTATCTGAAGCGTGAAGCTTCTTCCAATTAGTCATCATAGGTGTCGACATGGGTTTGCAATCCTCTGTGAAATCTACTAAGAATGTCCACAATATACTTCCCCTGTCCCAGGAAGAAATGCCCCTCCTCCTGCCACACCTCCAATCCCAAAATGTAATGCATCAAGCCAATGTCCTTCATCTCGAACTTTGAAGCAAGATCTCTCTTGCAGCCCTCTATGAGTCTCTCTGCACTTGTAATGACCAAGTCATCCACATACAACACTAGAATGAGAGGCTCCTCACCTACCACAATAAAGTATAGGTTCGGATCTGCATCATTCTTTGTGAAACCCAACTCTTGCTAGTACGTATCAATCCTCGAGTACCAAGCTCTAGGAGCTTGCTTCAGGCTATAGAGTGTCTTCTTCAGTCTGCATACATGGGACTCCTTCCCATGCACCTCAAAGCCCTGCAGCTGCTCAATATAAACCTCCTCTTATATGAAGCCATTGAGAAATGCGGTTTTCACATCCATCTGGTGGATCTTCCAATCCATCTTTGCTGCTATCGATATAATGGAGCGAATGGAAGTAAATCAAGCCACGGGAGCGAAGGTCTCCTCATAGTCAACTCCCTCTACCTGTGAGAACCCTCTCGCCACAAACTAAGCCTTGAACTTTTCGATGCTGCCATCTACAACATGATTTATCTTGTAAAGCCATCTGGAAGTAACCACCGATTTGCCTTCAAGCCTCGGCATCACCTTCCAAACATTGTTCTTCATGATAGAAGAATACTCCTCCTGCATGGCCTCTCTCCAGACTTGCTGGCTAGCTGCCTCCTCATAGCTAGAAGGCTCAGAATCAACGATGCTAGTGATCATTGCCATATAGCTACAATTCCGCTAAGGTGGTTTTCTCTCTCTAACCTGTCTCTTTGGCCCAGCAACAGATGTGGCCTCTCTCAACGTGTCTTGAAGCCACTTGGGCTTCCTCTTCCCTGAGCACACTTCTCCCACCGGAGTGAAAGAATCCTCATCCTCATTAGAAGCCTGAACTCCTGAAGGCCTGCCAACCGACCTCATGCCTGAACCTGTGCTTGTAGATCCTAAAGTACCATGTGAACTGTCCATCAGTGGACTACCCAGTGAATTGCTATGCGGACTACTCTGCATGCTGCCCGAAGCACCACCCATCTAACTCTGAGAGCCACTGCTCACTGATGGACCCGATACTGTAATCGGTGTGCCTCTTGATCTCTGTCCTCTGGATCCCTGTGACTGACTCAACTGCTCCTGAGGGTCTGGTGAATCCAGATACTCTAACTCCCGTGACCTCCTGAAAGCCTTATCCTCCTCGAATTTCACATCTCGCCTAACAACAACTTTCCTCCTCGCAGGAATATAAATCTGAAAGGCTTTCGAGGTCTCACTGTAACCCACAAAGATGCCCTTATCTGCAGTGGGCTCTAGCTTGGTCCTCTTCTCTTTGGGAACATAGGAGTATGTAATGCACCCAAAGATATGAAAGTGACCAACATTAGGCTTCTTCCTAGAAAAAGTCTCCTCCAGAGTTACATGCGTCAAGGAACGATGTGGACTCTTGTTCTGCATGTACACAACAGTGTTGTAGGCCTCTGCCCACAAAAACAAAGGTAACCCTTGATCATGAAGCATGGCTTTGGCAACCCCAATGATGGATCTGTTCTTCCTCTGCGCAACCCCATTCTGCTGGGGATTGTAAGGAACTGTGTACTCCCTCCTGATGCCTGCCTCTACACAATAATCAATAAACTCACCAAGGGTATACTCCCCTCCATTGTTCGACCTGAGGGCCTTGATCTTCCGACCTGTCTGAGTCTCCATAAGAGCTCTGAACTCCTGAAACTGCTTGAAGACCTCACTCTTGGTCTTCAAGAAATAAATCCAGGTCTTCCTGGAGTGATCATCAATGAATAAAACATAATACTCATATCCACTCAAGGATACATCAAACATTTGACCGCTCACATCGGTATGAATCAAATCAAGAATCCTTGTCGATCTGCTGTCACTACTGGGAAAAGGGGATTTGGCAAACTTCCCCATAGCACATCTTCTGCATGTATCAAGGTGATCAGAACTGAAATCTGGCACACCTGTGGTGATCTCCCGCAATGTCCTCAAGGCCCCATGATACATGTGCCCCATCCTGCGGTGCCAAATCTTGCACAACTCTGAACTGCTAGATCTGCAACCGGTACTGCTAGTCAATGCCATCAGGGGCTAGAATGAAAACTTGTACACCTTGGCATGGCGACAGCAATCACTCTAGCTGAATCAGCTGGAGTGCCCCTAGGATATATAAGCACCTGCCCTCTCCTAAACAACACCTCATACCCTCTGTCCTCCAATGCTGAGACAGATATAAGGTTCTTCTTCATCCTTGGCACATATAGAACATCAGACACTTTCAAGGGAGGTTTGGGTACCCTATCAAATGCCAATGTCCCCACACCGACTGCTCTAACAATGTTGTCATCTCCGAGTACTACTTCTATATCAGTGCCACTCTCTGAAAGCTCCAAGAAGTACTCCTGGACTCCTGTCATATGACGAGAAGCCTCACTGTCAACATACCAAATACCTGAAGGTGCTTCGCTAGTGGAGGGAAGTGCACACTCTCTCTGAACATGTGTGGCAGGTGATCTAACACTAGTGGACTCACAAGCTATGAATCCAAACTCCCGGTCAAAACTCTCCGAAAAGTCCTTTATCTCTGCTGATGCGACCATGGTCTTGTCCTTTCCCTTCTTCTTCTTCTCCGGACACACAACTGCATAGTGTCCCAACTTTTGACAATTCCAACATTTGACTTTGGAATATTCCTTCTCCTTGTTCACCTACTTACCTTTACCTTTTCTTTTGTTCCCACCACCACTTATGGAAGCTTGCTTCTTTCCTTTGCCCTTCTTGCCCCTTGCTAACAATGCTACATTGTCATCCTCCTCCACCTGTTTGGCTGCTCCAAGATGGTTTTTTCTGATCTCATTATGAATGCAATCATCCCACAACCTCTCCCAGTTGGGAAGGTTCTCCCGTGCAACAATCGCATCCACAAAACTCTCTCAAGTCTTGGGAAGACCATTCAATGTAATCCGCACCAACTCAGTGGGTGGAATGGTCTCTCCAACAACTGCCAACTCATCTCTCACAGAAGTGATCTTTGTGAGGTACGCTGTAGCACTATTAGTCTTAGTCATTTTGATGGCCTTCAACTTCTCCCTTAGGACTATTTTTTTGTTTTCATTGGTGCTCTGGTAAAGATTGGTCAAGGCTGTCCACATCTCATGTGCATGTGTCTTTCCTCTCACATGAGGAATGACATGGTCTTTAACACCATCCAAAATCAATCTTTTTCCCTTAGCATTCTTCTTGTTAAAATCTGCCAACTGAACAGGGTCAACAGGCACTGCGACTGGGTGTTGTGTGGTGTGAACCATTATGCCCCAGACTTCTGCCTTCTCAAAGATGCTTTGGATTCTCTCCCTCCATGCACTATACTTGCTCTGCCCATCCAACCTATCCTCAACCGTCAAGCTCAAAGACATGCTTGCTGTCCTAACAAATTGAAAATTTCAAAACTGTGGTAAAGGTTCAGTTTTTTGTGTAAAAATAGCTTGCTGTCCCAAACTGCACTTTTCAGCTACCCAAGCTCTGATACCATGTAGAAATTTTAGACCCCACTCCGGTTTTCAGTTTCACCTTATCACTCCCATATAGTTAGATGCCCATTCCCATAATCATACATTCAAAATTCTGGAAATGAAATTATTTTTTGAAAACATAAATTTAGGAATTTCACAGTGCTGGGAATGCAGAAATAAAACACAGGAAATTATAACAGCCACATACAGAAAAATAACACACTGATTTTTGGTCAATGTGACCCTGGAAAAACCCCCTACAACTCTTTGGGAAAACCAGTTTGAGAGCTCTTCTTTATTTCTGAAAAAAAGTACTTTTATAGTGAAATAGAGATACATAGAAAATTCCAGCAACCACAAAAATACAACTTATCTCGTTTTCCGTGCTTAACCTCCGTCTCGAAAAATGTGCCAATAGTCAAATGTATGATAATGCTATACTTACTCCCTTGATTTTCGTGCCCAAAAAACACAACAATAAATGTCATGTACGACCACCGATTTTGGCGTAGAACAATAAATGTTGCCGTACAGATCTCCCCTCACGCCTATGCGCAGGGACATCAATAAATGATGTACGATTTTTACCCCGATTGCGGGCATTGCATAACAATATGTCAGACGACGGTTTTGAAGACAGTGCTAAAAATCAGCAATAAATGCACCTCAAAATCACGGAACTAATGTACGATCGCTTAAGAATGCGTGCCAAAGCCGCCGTATTGTTCTTTGCCTTTGAAAAACGTGCCTAAAAATAGCCTGAATCGCGTAACCTCGTCGTACGAATTTGTCGAATGTTGCCTCTGCATGTGTGCCAAGGTTCTCCTTCTCTTCTTCTCTGCTCAAAAAATCTCCTTTGCTCTCTTTCTCTTTTTCCCTCAATCTGCTCATGAAAGACTGAATTGATATTTTCCTCTTCTCCTCTCCTTTTACCCTAACCCTAAGTGACATTTGGGGAATCCCTAAATCCAATGGCTGAGATAGCTTTAGATCAAGGGTTGAGAATAAATGTGCATTTAATTCTCACTTTCTATTTTTTAATTCACCCCACTTAAATAAAGACCCACTTAGCCTTTTACCACTTATAAAGTCACTTTAAAATTAGATTGTAACTTTACCAAAGTCACTTTAAAATTAGATTTGACTTTACCACTTATAAAGTCACTTTAGAAGAAAAGTACAAATACATTTTGACACTTTTCCCTAGGAGAAAGATCAAAGCCTAAGGGAACCTCTTGTCCTCTGGTACCCAAATTTTAAATGTATTTAACTCCAATGTTCTTCTTCTCGTAGGTAGCAAACTCCGGTCCCCTCAACCCTGGAGTACTCAAAAACTTGTTAATTTCACGCCTCAGTTCAACGACCCTTCCTGGTTCTGCTCTAATCCATAGCGTTGTTTTCTTTTCGTTAGTCTCCATTTATTTCGCGGCCAGATGCCACTCGATTTGATTTCTCATGAAAGAAATGAAGGCGCGTAATTGCAGGTCTCCCATATATGAGGATACAATTGCCACCATCTGCATGCTGGCATGCTCACAAATAATGTTATGCAAAAATAGCTCGCACAACAAGCTCTGTTCATCAAAATCGCTGGCGCGAAAAACATCAAGAAAGGTGCGAGTAGAAGTACCCACATAAGGTCTGTCTTTCATGATAGCCTTCAATTGAAATATATAATAGCGCTCCCAAATAAAAATAGGGTAGGGCAGGGAAGGCTGCCTGCACCCCAACAAGTTGAGGGCAAGATCATGAAGCTTCTGCTTATCAATAGTCAAATCCCGAACCTACTGCTGTAACAACAACAGTTGTTCCTCCTGTTTCTTTGCAGCTTCTCTTCATCTCCATCCCCCCAGCTCCTCTTCAATTCTTTCTCTGCCCATTTTTCCTGTAGGGCACTTAGTTTCTTCTGATGTACATCTAGTGAGATCACTCCCTCTTGAAGGGAGAGCGCCTCATGCTTCCACTTTTGCAATTCATAGATCAGTAAATTCTTCTTGGAGCTCCATCCCTCATCGGAGCCCGATGTTCTACTACATTCAATATCAACTGTGGGTTTGACAACCTCTTTGAGGTGGGATTGCTCCACCTCAGCTGCTGGTTCTTGTGTAACAACAACGTCATAGGTGGGTTTTTGTGTAGCAGTCCTTTTATTTTCGCCTTGGTCAACCTCTGTATCCGTTGTTGGTTCCTCTGTAACAGTAGTGGCTTCTACAAGTTCTTGTATGTTGGCTTCCAGGACGATTACCGTGGGAGGCTCTTCTTTAACTACTGGTTCTTGTGGAGCAGTAGTATCTTCAGCAGGTTCTTGTGGAGTAGCCTCCCCAGGTTTTGTTTGAGTTTCCCTCGAGCAGGTGCTTTCCCGACAAACTTTGTATCCTGCTGCTAATTCTTGGAAACATGCCACACATACTGATCTTGGAATTCCCCCTGCGACTTTCTTAACAGCTTTAGCTAGGGTATCTAGCTCCGAGGCTTCTGATTTCCTAGCTTCGGCTAATTCTTGCTTCAACTTCTCATTTTCTTTCTTTAAATTCTCAATTTCTATAAGTAGGGTATGAAGTTCGTCCTTACCTGACGAGGGGGGTTCCTCTGATCAAGGTTGTTGTTCTTCTTCTTTCAGCTCCTCCGCCTCCTCCTACTCTTCAGCTGTAGATGGCGGTTCCACGGGCACACTGATTTTCACCCTTTTCTTCGGCCGTTTGTCTCTAATCGGCTTATCAAGGGGCCTTTTCTCAATTGTGACCTTAGAAGACCGAGTTCGGCTTCTAGCTTCCTCCCGACTTTCTCCCAAAGTCCTAGCCTGTTTTCCTCGACTCGTTATGGGCCTCTTTCGTTTGAAATCCTCCCAGCTCTTTCCTTGTTGGTTCAAAGAATCCAACACAATTAACTTGATGAGACCGTGATTTGTAACACCAACTTCTCGGTGTGCTGTCGTTTTGATTGCTGGAACCATATGATTGATATTTCCTAGCAGGAAGTATGGAAGGTTAATTTTCTGTTGATGCCAAAGATGGTTCAATAAGGGAAAATGATAATTAAAAACAATAGTGGACCTCCCTTCACAGATGATATATTTTATCAGATTCAAAGCAACATCTGCCCAAGGTTGGGGAAGAGACAACCTGTCGACCCCTCTTCCTTTCTTCTCAAGCTCCTCTCCTTCAAGGAAATCCTCTTTCAGAGAAGGATCATTGACCTTTCTGTTGAACCACCTTCTGCCATTGACTGACAGTGATGTTACTCAGGAAACAGACTCCTCTGTTACTTCAATCTTCAAGCCCCTGAATTTGGTCCTATACTTTTTCAGGTTTCTGGCGAACTCCATCGCAATTGATTTATCTGAAACTTTCAACTTTTGAAAATACTTGAGCCACCCTTCATCTCTAAATATTTGATACACCTCCAGGAAATTTTGCAATGCCTCAATATAATCTGGTTCGTGCCTCACTGCAGATCCCCCCATCTTGTGTTGTTATCTCGCTAATTACTTCCTTTAACTTAGTTAGCCAGGGTATCAACACACTACTCACTGTATTACAGAAACCTACTCTGTAATCTCCGAGTTGAGAATTTTCGAGCAAGGGTGCAAGAAATTCCTGCTGAGGGAGATGATGGAATGTCATGATAGTTGAGAGGTGAAAAGGGTTTTAAATTGATGGTTCATACCCACACATTATTTCTATTAATTCCCAATTATGGATAACTTTGTACTTCAAGTACAAATCCACTTAACAAGATCCAGTCATGATTGGTTGACATGGTATTAAATTTTTTAATTGTGGGATTAATGATGGCTTTAAAGGCTAACAGATTTTTCATGATTATGACGTGATTAACACCCCCCCCCCCCACACCACCCCCCTCCAACTTTAATGATGACGACAGTCCATGACCGTCAAAAGGATTGTCATTAATTTTCCATAATCATCAATTATTAGAGGATGATAATGTTACCTTTTGGGTTACGTACTTGAAAAGAAGAGGAAGATATTGATGTGATGGCATGATTTCTCCAGTGGTCGTGGTGGTCACTTCAAGCTATCGTAATAATTTCTGCATGTCAGGACGACAAACAAATTTCAAAAACGTTGTTGATAGTTGTCGGCTGTTACATATGTAATAACCAAGACAACCAATGCGTTATCCTTCATATAAAATTTATTGTTAAGAAAAATAAAATATTTTAAAAAAATGTGCAACACCATAATGTAGAATATGTAGGAAAAAGGATGATGTTCTGGGAAAAAAATGAGTGTAACAACCGCCACAAAAGTGGTTTTCAACTGCTACCAGATTGTATGATTCCACGTTGAAAGATATTTTCACAGTCAGATTCTTATTATCATAATATTTTGTTTTGTTTTTAATTATTATTATTATTATTTAAAGAGGTGTAACAGCCGCCACAGAAATGGTTTTCAACTGTTACACTTATTGGAAAATCAAAGTTTAGGCAGCACAGGGGAATGCCCCCCTGCTGCTGTGACATGAAGATTAGAGTCCGCGACAATGTTAATAAATGAATCCTTCGAAGCAGGTTGATGATATAACCTCAGGCGGTGCCCATTAAGCAGTAACGATGTCTTAGCACTATTAGTGGTAACCAATTTTACAGTCCCATTATCAAAGACTGTATCTACTTCGTAAGGACTTAGCCATCTGGTGCAGAGCTTGCCTTTGAAATCCTTGAATCTTGAATCGTACAAGAGAGCCCAATCTCCATTCTGAAATTTCTTCTTTTTAATGAACCTGTCATGCCATCTAGCTCTTTGCTGTTGAATGATCTCTGTCTGCTGAATGGCAGCCAGTCGTTTCTCCTCCAACTCATTGAGCTGATTCAACCTTTGTCTTTGTGCTGTGCTCAAATCCAAATTTACTTGTAATGCTGTTCTCAGTGTTTTTATTTCAAACTCTATGGGGAATAAATGATTCTTATCTTACACCAACTCGTAAGGTGAGAAGCCCGTAGTATTCCTCCATGTTGTTCTGTAAGTCCACAATACTTTTGGAAGTTTTTTGGCCCAATTTCTCTGGTGGCTAGTTACTGTGTTTGTCAAAATTCTCTCAATAACTTTGTTGGTACTCTCCACTTGGCCGTTTGCTTGTGGATGATAAGGTGAAGTGATCTTGTGATGAATTCCATACTTCTCAACCAACTTCTGAATCAGATGAGATGTGAATTGGGGCCCCCCATCTGTCACTATCTCTGTGGGGATCCCGAAGCGAACAAAATATCTTCAAATAGAAGTCTGAAACAGCCTGCTCTGTAGCTCTAGTTAGTGCCTTCGCTTTGACCCATTTTGTGACGTAATTTATACAGACCAATATGTATGACCTTTGTTGTGATGAAGGATTAATTGGTCCTACGAAATCCAAGGCCCACTTCTTAAAGGGTTCTAACACTAATTGAGGTTGTAATAGCATCTCGTCTGATTGCAGTGGCTGGCCCATCCTTTGGCAGCTATCACACCCTTTCACAAACTTCTTGGCATCCCGGAATATAGTTGGCCAATAGTACCCTGTTGAGAGTACCTTGTACCCCATCCTCTTGTCTGCGAAGTGCCCCCCACAGGGCTCCTCATGACAAGCCTTCAAGATATCAATAATCTCATCTTCTCTAACACAACGCCGAATCTGAAAGTCCGGTCCAGTGTGATAGACATTGCCCTCTATCCAGGAGTAAGTGGCACTCTACTGTATGATCTTTCTTTTGTCTTTGGAAGATAAATAATGCGGGAATTTACCTGCAGCAAGATAGTTGGCTATATCTGCATACCATGGTGAGTGAGTAGATATGGCAAAAAGATACTCATTGGGAAAAGAATCCTCAGTAGGAGTGCAATTATCACCTATAGTTAATCTAGAAAGAAAACCAACAACTACATTACTTTTTCCAGGTTTATCTAAAATAGTGATATCAAATTCTTGTAACAACAATAACCATCATGTGACTCTACCATTAGTAATTGGCTTATTCATTAAAAATCAAATGGCGGAGTGGTCAGTGTGTACAAATACTTGATACCCGGTGATTTAATGTCGAAACTTATTAATAGCATGCACTACTGCTAGGAATTCTTTCTCAGTCACTGTGTAATTGAGCTTGGCTGGGGTTTAATTCTTGCTAATGTAATAGATAGTGTAAGGCTTCTTTTCTTCCTGCTGGCCCAAAACAGAACCTACAGCCATGTTGGATGCATTTGTAGCAATATGGAACAATAGATTCCAATTTGGTCCTCGCAAAACAGGTGCTGTTGTTACACAGTTCTTCAACTTCAAAAAGGCTTGCTCACACTTCCCTGTCCACACAAATTCCACATCTTTCATAAGCAAAGAAAACAAAGGAGATGCAATCTTTGAAATTTTTTCTATAAATCTCCTATAGTAACTTGCGTGTCCCAAAAAGCTACATACCTCTTTATGAGTTCTGGGAGTTGGAATTCTCGAGGTTACTTCAATTTTGCAGGGTCTACCTTGATTCCATCTGCCAAGATGAAATGTCCTAGCACGATCCCCTTGGTCATCATCATGTGGCATTTTTCGGTGCTTAAAGCAACATTACTTTGTACACAACGTTCCAACACCTTTTCCAAATTGACTAATGCAATTTCAAAAGCATCATCGTAAGGTGTAAGATCATCCATGAAGATTTCAAGGCAGTCATTCAACAAATTCGAAAAGATACCTAATATTTTTCTCTGAAAGGTTGTTGACTCATTACAGAGGCCAAAAGGAAGGACTCTGTATGCAAAAGTACCCCATGGGCAAGTAAAGGTTGTCTTATCCTGATCTTCTGGGGAAATCTGTATTTGGTTATAGCCACTGAACCCGTCCAGGAATGAATTTTTTTTTTCCTGGAAAGAGTATCCAAGATCTAGTCTATAAATGGTAAGGGAAAATGGTCCTTCTGGGTGGCTTTATTGAGTTCTCTATAATCTACACAGACTCTCCACTTTCTGTTCGGAACAATGACAAGTGGAGACACCCACTGACTGTCGGAGATAGGATAGATAAAATTGGCATTAAGAAGTTTCTGTAATTCCTCTTTCACTACCTCCTTAAGTGCGGGATTTATTCGGTGCTACAATTATCTAATTGGTTTTCAACCATATTTAAGGTAAATGTGGTGAGTGCATAGGTTGGGATGGATCCTTTTCATGTCAGTGTAATCCCATGCAAATGCATTTTTATACTTATGGAACAGTTGTATCTTCAATCTGTTCTTTTCAATAGTAAAGTTAGGATTAATGTTTAAGTATTTACCTGGTTCAATTTCAAACGGACAACTGCCAGTATGCGGAGTAGTTCTCATATGTTCAATGTTTACATCTTCTACCTCATCGTCTTCCCCTAGATCTCTAACAGAAGAAACAGAGAGTGAGTTGCTAATAAAGCCATTAATGATTTCATCCTCTATTTCATATTTAAAATATTGTGCTTTTCCAAGTGTGAGGATAGGTAGGGAAAAATCAGATTTAGGTTCAAACTCGTCCCACCAGGGACTATTCAAATCCATATGGCGTTTTGCTGGGGGGTAAAGGTTAGGGTTCGTGGTGGCTTTCCCATTCGAGATCATCATAGATATAGATGTACATCTGATAAATGTGTTTGCGGTGGCTAGCCATGGTCTCCCCAAAATCAAATGATTCCCCCCAGGTTGGATTTTGTTTTCAAAATGAGAAAATCAGCCGGATATCTCCAAGAAGATACAGTAATCACCACATCTTCTAACACCCCCTAGGGTTTAACACATGACCTATCTGCTAATTCAAGCACTTTAGGTGTAGGCCTAAGCTCGTGGAGTCCAAGGGAGATAAAAAGATACTTGATCATCACAATAATGGCTGCACCTAAGTAGATTAAATTGTTGGTTATGGGTTGTTCATGAATATAGACAGTAACTGTAGGATTTCCTGGGTCATTATATTTAGTTAACAAATTTTGACCAATCATTAGTTCAAATAGTTTCCACATAAAATGGATAGTAGCAAGGTCCTTCGACTTAGTTCCAGGCTTTTTGACACACAGATATCTCACTATTTTAGCGTAAATAGGTACTTTCTTGAGAGCTTGTAACAACGGAATATGTACATCACATAATTACTTGAGAAGCTCAGATTCAGTTTGTGAGGCTGTCCCAGTTTCAGTTAATCATTGAGGATACGGAGGATCAGTTGTCACAGGTGCACCAACCCTTCCTAGGTTGGTTGTTGCAGGAGTAGCAGTCCTTCCTCAGCTAGCTGCTATAGGTATAACATTCTGTGTTGTATCGGTTGTTACATGTGTAATAGTCTCTTTAGAATCAACTATACCCCTTCTAAGTGACTCACATTCCTCGTCGATAATGCTAGGAGAATGGTCAGGTCTAAGTACTTTTCCTGATCAAAGCTGAATCTCATTGAGTCCAGTAGGAGTGATAAGGTAAGTCTGGTCTCTATGTTCTGGAATGCCTTATTATTCAGATTAGGGTTAGGTTGCATAGGTAATTAGGGTCGGACAGAAGGTGAAGGAGTTTGTAGAGGAGGAAGTTGTAACTGCTACTATATTGGTAGTGTAGAGGGAGTTGGACCTTGGCCATTAACTCTTCAATTCTGAATCTAAGGATAAGTTTGAGATGGAGGATATTGCATTGGTGGAGGGGAAGGCCATTAGTTCCAGGGTAAAGGAAATTGTGTTAAAGAAGGAGTGGGATATGGCCATGGGAATTACTGACCATTATAAAAAATATTCAAAGAACGAAAAGAGGAAAAATCTAGAGGCGTACCTGTAGGCCGTGACTGGCATGGTCTCCTTGGTCCAACGAAGTAGGAAGACTGGACCTCCATGCATGGTTCCTTAAGTACTTTTAGTCTAGGTAGTTCTATGCATCCACCAGTGGAATGCTCTAGCTCACAGATATTGCACTAGTTAATGCTATCCAGTTCACATTCTCTTTGTAGATGTTTCTTTCTGTACCGAGGACAAATATTTCCAATTCCGCTTCAGCTTCTCCTTGTGCTTTATTGACTTGTGCCATGGTAATCTGATCATATAGAGTACTGAGGAGATCGGTTTTAAAATCCTCAAATAGATTCACGATCTCTGCTCTAGTCACTCCTCCACTTGTAGACTTCTGTATCTAGACTGAAGGGTCTCGAACTGAACTCCTCCCTTTGGTCAATCCTCTCGAACTCCGCAGACAAAGCTTCATTACTTCTTCAAATGATTCTTGTGATATGTATCCCTTTCCTAGTAGATTCAAGTCCTCCAGAAAGTCATCTCCATACCTCTTAGAAATATTGTTTTTAGAATTTCTAGGGCTAAGTTACCAAACTTAGATCTTTCTAAATTGTAGTGGTATCATTCCATATAATATTCCAAGATTTCCTCCTCCTTCTGTGTAATCCTAAAGACTTATTCCTTCAGATCCCTGGTTCGATAGTAATATTGATACTTAGAAAGGAATGTCTCCTTCATTTCACTCTAGGTCTAGATCGAGCCAACACTCAGTCCCATAAACCATCTCAATGCTGCTCCTTTCAGTGTAGCAGGAAACATTTTTAGTTTTTGAGAGTCTGAAATGTAGTCATAACTCCTACATAAGACATAAAATTCGAACATAAAGGTATCAGGATCTTCGATATCCATCCCTTAGAAGGATGGAAGAGATTATAAGGGAATATTCTTCATAGGAGCTTCATTCTTTGTTTCCAGTATCAGGAATTCAAAATTAGTAATAGTATCATTAGTGTTTTCATCCCCCATAACTAAACCTTCTTGATGAGATGAACTGACCTCGGAATGTGCAGGGGATTGACTGATGGGTGAAATATCAGGTTTTTCCAGGACCAGTTGTTTCACTGCACTACTCGAATTCAAATAGTGATAATAAAGTAAAAGTTGTTCCAGTTCAGGACTTGGCTGCTCCTCGCTAGTTTCCCCTTGTCCTTCAATTCTTAAGTTTTTATCAATGGCTTCCCACTGCTGCTTCTGATCTGGGGCCTTAATTTTAGGAGTGGATATGCTATTTGAAGGGTGATGAGGTCGAGACATAGAGGATGCAGATGCCTCATGCCTTGATATAGTAATTGTTAGGTCCCTGTAATTTGTCAGATTGGCAAGACCAAATAGACAAGGGTAACACCAAACCAACTTTGGAGTCCTATGACCTAGCCTTCCTGGACTCAGAGAGGGATCTCTCTATATTTCATAAAAGATATGACTTGATTGATTTATGATGCTAATTTTAGGCTAGTTATAATGGTAGGGTTTGTTTGTTTTGTTTTGTTTGGTTGGGTAGGTTGTCAAGAAGAACATATAGAGTAAGAGAAATTCAAACCATTGGGCTATGGGGTGTGAAAGGCTTGAAAATTACAATAATGAATCAAGGGTGTTTCATAGGGAAAGTTGACAAAGCCAAATGGATCTTAATAACTTCTGTGGGAGTGAAATGGACATTAAATTGTGAGTGGAGTAGGTTTAAAGGGAAATTAAGAATCCTTTAACATATAATATAACAAGAAGAGTCTTTAAGAGCACTATGCTTAAGAAAGAATCAAAGGATAGGGTGCACCATAAACTTCTTTGACCTAGCTTTACCAACTAAAATTCAAAACAACAATCCAGAAAACCCTAGAGAGCAGGGAACTCCTAAATTCTCTAGCTATTTGCCTTCAGAGAAAGAAAACATTCAAGATAACACATTAGTAATGATTAAAGAGCGGGGAAATCCTAAATTCATTAATCAAACTATAAAAGACCTTCAAAGTGACTATTCAAGATGGACTAAAGGACAGGGCAAACCATAAACTTCTTCAACCAAACCCTAATTAGTAAAATTCAAAGAAAATGCCTTAAAAACAATGTTTTAAGCTACACCAAAGGACAGGGCATACCATAAAATTCTTTGGCTTGGCTCCATTGAATAATTTTCAAGACAAGAAGCTAAGTGGGATCAAAGAGCAATTAAGAATTCTTCAATCACACCTAGCAGAGGAAAACATATAAACAACAGAAGGTAGACAGAATTAAGGTTCCTCTCAATAGCATATCTTAATCTAAATTTTCTACTCTGTCATAAGGGAAAAGATGAAACAATATGGAAAACATAAGAAGAAAATAACTAAATTGGAATAAAATCACCATTTGACAAAGTCCATGAATCCTGCAAACGTGCTTGCTCCATTATTATTTAGTCTAAGACAATTAGAAAGCTCCAAAGCCAAAAACTCTTTATCACTCAAAGTCTATGTGATTTTCATCTCAACAATCAACCAACAACATTATGAAGCCTCCATGCAGTATTTATTTTTCAAGTGAGGAGGTAAACCCTAACTAGGGTTTCAAATGTCATTAATTACATATTTAATGCATCTTGACCTTAAAGACCATGCAAGGCCCAAGGAAAAATATCCAAAACTCATTAAATGCAAAAATAACTTCTAACATAACTTCTAAGCTAAATTTGGAGATATTTGTCCTTAAGGCCTTCAAAATATATTTTTTAATAACTTCTGATGTCTTTTGTTGACTTTCTGGTAAGGGTGCAGCGCCAAGGTACAAGGGCGCAACGCCAAGACTGGAAAAATTGCCTGTTTTTCATCTGAGTTTTGGAGTCCTTTCGGGTGTCCAAATGAGCTCCATGATAGCTCATTGGAAAGCTTGTCCTGTCTATTTTACAGATCTATATTCAGTTTCCAAAATGATTCCCATTTTCATGGTAAAAATCACTTTTCCCAAGACTGCTAAGGGTGCAACGCCAGTGCTAAAAAGAGGGCAGAAAGGTGATTTTTAGGTGTTTTTTGGCCCTTTTGAGGGACCGGTTTTACTCCAAATGATTTGAAATTTTCTAAGGATGATGTCCTTGGCATGAGGAACATGGAAATGAAAACCATTTTTCAATTTATTTCCCCAAAAAAGAGCGCAACTCCAGTGGCGCTGTGCGTTTGGCCCTTTTTTCTGCTAGCCAACTGTTAACAATCAAAATTGTGAAAAAATGTGCCAAAATTGGATTTTGCTCTGTTGATAAAGATTGGGAGGCTTGGAGGGACACATCAGCAAGAATGCCAAGTTTTTCCTTCTCCTTTGCCTCATTCAAGGCCTGAATCTTTGCAAGGGCTCGCTTGAGCTTAGCCCTCGCAATCCTGTTCCTCATGGCATAATGCTTTGCCATCTTTCTCTGCATGTTAGTGTCTCTCTTGGCCTTCTCTAGCTGACCATCTAGGTGAAAGTTTTCCCTCTCTATCCAAAACTCTCTATCATAGCTGATTTCCATGGCAAGAAACTCACTTAGAGTGAGCTTCTCTGCCAATTCTGTCTCTTTCTCTCTTTCCAAGGCTAAAGCCTTCTTCAACCCAATTGTCCTTGGCCTCTTCATAGGAAGTTGTTCTTCCTCATATTCAATGTTATCAAAAGTTCCCAAGGGATCATTTAGCATATCCTTGGCCTTTTCGGCCTCTTTCCGAGCTCTGATAGCCCTGACCTCACTGATGGCCCGCTTTGTCTCTAACTACTAGTTCTCTAGCTCAAGATAGTTGATCACATTCTTGGCCCTACCAAGATTAGCTTGAAACTCACTAATCTTGGCATCCTTGCTTTTGAGCAGCATATTGGTGATCCTATCCTCATCCTCATCCTCAAGGTCAATAATTTTAAACTCTTGTTCAGTTTCATGTGTATCCTCCTCTTCAGTGATAGGTTCTATGACCTTTTCCTTATCCTTATCAAGTTGTTTTGTTGATGTAGAAGGCATGGCCCCTCGCATCTCAAGTGCAACAAACACATTCCTGTAGCCCCTTTGGTAGGTCAAAGGAAAAGGTTCAATGTCAATCATCTTAGTTTCATCTGTTGCACTATCTCTTTCACTACTGGATGCTTTGGTGTCATGAGATGGGGGTGAAGGGCTGTGGGAAGGTGATGAAGGAGGATCATCATGAGGTAAAGGAATGTGAGTGGATGGTGATGTGGAAGGGTCATAATGGGGTGAAGGAATGTGAGTGGATGGTGATTCATGAGTATTGGTATGTGAAGGATAAGTAGGAATGGGAGGATGAGAAGATGAAGGAATATCTTGCCGATGATGGCCTTGTGGAGCAGTGAAAAACTCATTGGCAATGAATGTCTCCCATGGAATGCCTTTCTATTGTAGTTGGTGCATAACCACCATCTTGATAAGTGAGTGATGGAATAGGCTCTGCATTTGCTGAGGATAATCTCTCTTTTTCACTATGTAGGCCATTTTATCAATGCTACGGAAAAGATAATATGGTATGTGTAGCATCCTTACTCTAGTAAAATGCATAAGAAACCGGATGTGGAATGAGTAGAGGCGGGAAAACCTTCCCTCACATGTGAAATACTTCATTATTATCCTCATCATAGGTGCATATCTATCAAGAAGATGAGAAAATAGGAAGATGGACTTGTGGTGATCTTTATACCTAGGTTTTAGGTATGGTTCTTGAAGTAACTGATGTCTAGGTTTGCTTGCTTGAACCACTTTTCTCCCACACTTGGTATTCCTGTAGCATTTGCAATGGCATATATAGAAAAATCAAAGGAAACCCTAGAATGATTAACTTGTTTGTCATGTAAATTGATAATAAATAGTCTTGTTAGCTCAGGGTGGTTTTGTACTTGCTACACCTTCTCACAAAATTCAAAGCAGTCTACATGTTTGAAGCAGGAAACAGTAAGGGGAGATGCCATGAGTTCCCTTGTATTGAGGGGTTCAAATTTGTTTATCTTCCCTCCCTTATGATGATGCCTCCTTGGAATTTGGGCCTCCATACCACTGTCTTCACCCTCAGACATGTTAAACTCTGTTTTGACAACCCTAGGGCTGATGTGAAATGAGATGAAGGGAGGGTATGAAATGGAAATTTTGCAAATGAATGGAATAAGTGAGAATGAAGGGAATGGATGTTGTGACAAGCACGATAAATGGCAGCCCTAAAAAAATGTAATTTCCCTTGTTATGACTAATACTCTTTCTAGGAGGATGAAATAAGCATATAGTCAGTGATTTCAAGCTTGAAACTTAGGGTTTCTTCTAGGGTTTCATTCCATTCATTAAATGATGACCAAAATAGCTTGAAGATGAGCTCATGTTATGTACTTACCACCTTAAGATTGCTTAGATGACCGTGGCAAGAGTTTGAAGGCGATTTGGAGTGATTTGAGTGGTTAGAAGACTTTGAAACCCCTTCTGTCCAAGCGTGCAGCGCCAATGATAAGGGTGCAGCACCAAGCCTAAGCGCACAATGCCAGTTTTGAGTGCACAGTGCCTTTGAAAATGAGTAGAGGGTCTATCAGGCAAGAGCGCAATGCCACTCCCAGCGCACAACACCACTCCCAGCGTGCACCGCCACCTCCCAGGCATGCAACGCCTTAAGAAATTGTGTGGGGGGGAATTCCAAGCGCGCAACGCCAACTCCCAGGTGCACAACGCCAAGACAATTTGCCCAAATTTTGCTTGAAAACTCACAAATTATTCTCCTATAAATGCTCCTAATACTTTGCAAGGAAAAAATGATTCATATAAAGTGTAAAATGAGCTTTTATAGATAAGAGGAATTTGATTTAATTATGAAAACCCACTTTCTAATGTTTGAAACCTTTTTTCCCTTTTTCACTAATATTCTTTACACTTTTTGCTTGTAGGTTGTTGGAGTCATGAAATTTGCTTTTCTTTTGATTACTGAATCTTGACATGTTCATTTTGACACCTTTGGGATTCAAACACAAAGCAACAACTTCAAAATCTTTTGTAGTTTCCACCTTTAAAACTCAACCTTTTCACCTTCTCTGGAAATATTTCTTCAAAACCATAGGTGTCTGCCGCTCTTTTATAGCCCTTTCAAGTTCATTCATTTCTGTCCAGTTCACCTCACCTTTTTCCATATTTCTTCAATCTATTCTGATAGACTTTCTTCATGTTTGGCCTTGTGTGCTTCCGCCATGTCATTTTCCTGCAAGTGATCACTGTTTTGGCACTCAAATGGACCATCAAGTTCACAAAATATAATCATCTTCAAGACTAAGTGCTTCCCTTTCCCTTGCTGTAAGTTTTTCTCATTCAAGAATAAATAGTCTACTTCATCAATACTTTCTGCTGATAAATCTTCCAACACTCCTACAGAAGTGCTAGACTTTGTCCATTTTCCTCATTTGTAGGTTTTGAACTGATAAGACAAACTTCTTTGGAAATTTTAGGTCCTTATTGAATAACCATGTCTTGACATTCTATTACATCTTAACCAGATTCTAGCAAAGGAAAAGCAATGCCTGAAACATCCAAGGATGACCTTAAACAATGTAAAACCCTAATGACTTAGTGGGAGGGTTCTTTGACCTGATTTTGGCTGAAATTTGACCTGGAGATTTTCAAGTGAAAACAGAGTATTGCTGCATCTTATTATGCCCAAAGGGACATTAGCATGAGTCATCACTAGGAAACCCTAGATGGAAAATGGAGTTTATTGACAAGGGAAAATTGGGGCAATGAGGTTATAGGCAGGGAATGAGGATGGAAATGAGAGGTATAAGCTCATAAGGAGTTTTTTAGGAGCAACAGGGTGACTTTGAGATGGAAAACTTGATAAATAGTGAAAATAGGTTTATAAGGATAATGAAGGCAGTGAGATTTCTGAAACTCAAGATATTCAATAAATATTGTTTTCAGAAAGCTACAAACATCCTATAGTCATCTAAAGATAGTGAAAAATACTGGTGACTAACAGTAACAACTTTTTGTGGTCATGTCTTCCTATTGTTTCTGTATGAAGTGGACTTTTCTTTCTCTGCTTTTGAAATCAGATCCCCAAAAAATGTCTTCCTTCCCAAATCTGCACTCTTCTATTCCTTTTTACAACCTGTCTTTCCAGCGGTTAGTTAGAGTGGGGTGTTTTGGTTTCTCTGCTGTCCTACGAGCACACATGGACCCTATGTGTATCAATCCTCACTATAAGTGACTCTGTTCTACAATGGTGAGCCCGCCCAAGTATGTTAGAGTAATGCGCAGGTTCTTACCTCTCGTCTTACCGCCCAACAACTGTATAGATGACGACACGGTCTAAAAAACACCCAAAGCTCACACTCCTAAGTGCCCTAATGTAGCAACAGTGAGCTCACTCAAGTATGTTAGAGCGATGCACAAGTTCTTACCTCTCGTATTACCGCCCAACGACTGTTGACTAGGAACACTCTATCATCAAACAAACAATTCTGGTTGATTGTATTGTCACTTCCATCCCCGGCAACGACGCCAAAATTTTGGGTTGTATTAATCACTTTTAAATGAATAAGAAGGTACACATAAATTATCAACTAGGAATGTATTTTATTTCAATGGTAGTTGCACTATCTGTGTCGATACATCATACTAGAAGCAGAAATAAAACAAGGAGAAATCGTTGCTGAACCAATTGTTGAAATTAACACTCATGTAGGTATAAAAAGGATCTACAGGAATGTATCCACACTTAAAATAAACTAGTATCTAGCATGCCACACATTAACTACACTAGCTAGCACCTCTAATTGGATCTGTGTAGCAATATGATAAATACCTGGAACTGAAACAAATCTACTTATAACTGACACAACAACAATAGAACTCCACGAATATGAAAAGACATAAGATATAGTACAACTACCTTACGACTGCAATCCCTGCTAAAGAAGAGGGCCCTTCCTCTGTAGCAGGGCACATGAAGATTTGAGAACTAAATGGGGATTAGATAAGTCAACACATATAACAACAACAACACAATATTCTGTATTATGGTAATCAGAAGTTACAAAGTCAAAATGGCGATATTGTTTCGTGCTAACCCCTTGACCTTGAAAGTCCGAGTTTTTATATAATAATTACATTTCCAAAAAATGAGGAACATATCAGTCATGAGAATCTCCCGATTCTCATGCTGATGGAAATAAAGTAAATATAGTTACAACCGATTCCCTTGATGAAAATCCTGAATGGGAAAGCATTGATTTCAATCAAACCTGCCTGAAGCTATTATTCTAAACAACAATACATGATAACTCCTACAACTGTCACTGAAATACAACGACTGTAGCGTAACATCTTTAAAAGACAGATCAACATCCAGAATCTAGCAATACGCAAACAATAGCGAAACTATAACAAAGGATCTATAACAACATCACGTTGTAACAACAAAATATGTGACAACCAAAGTGTTGACAATGCGTGTGTAGCAACGCTATGTAACAACACACTGTAACAAGATGCTTCTAACTGGTTTTGTGCACCTGTATGTATTAGGTCCCTGTGGCTAAAATAGTATCTGAAAGAACAATAAAAGGCCAAAGAACTTCTCCCAATATTCATCTTAGTTAGCCACAAAATGCACAATACATCGTAATACTTAACGAGAATGACGAAGTAATGAAACAAGGTAGAGTTATGTTGTTTCAAGGTAACGGAAAGGAAAAAGGTAAGTATAGTCCCCAAATTGAAGGTTAAAAAGGCAGAAATGAGGAAAGAAATGTAGGAAATGAGTATAAAAATGACACCCAACAACTACCATGTCAGCTTTCTATCCTTTCTGCAATTTTTTTAATTGTTTGGGAAAACGAACAACATGCTCTATCTTCCTCATCTGAAGTCAGTTTTCAATGAAACAAATTGCACCAGATTCCTGGCGATGAGCTCTTCATTGACATTCAGTTTCCAATTGAATCTGAGCACTTCCATTTTTTAGTTTTAACACTGAGCACTTGATTAACGAACGAAAACACATAGTAAATGATCAATAATAATTAATATGAATATTAAATAATCATTCATAAGTTAATTAGTGCAAATATTGAAAAACCATAAAATATACACACATGGTTGCTTGTCACACATGGGCTTCACTGGGGGAGCAATACCATACCATATGCATTCATATTTGGGGATATATATTGAGGAAAACATAACATAATATATTGAGCATATAATAGGATTTCAGGGGTTTTTATATTGGTATATATAAAAAAATGGAGCTCAAAGTTAATGAAAAAATATAAAGGGGTATAAAAAATGCTAATGAAAAAATGGATACCTAGAATTTCTAGTGAAAGTAGGGGTTTTTTAAATTTGAATTTGTATTGGTAGGGAGTTAAATAATGTGATTTTTTGAGGCATTTTCCAATATGTATTCAAATTAGTAGTATTATTTAGTATGCTAGAAACACACATGATATGTCAGAGGTTCATTAAGTGAAACCCCTCTCTCAAAAACTTGTAATGATTTAATTATGTTTTCAATGCATGTTCGCCATATGTGTCTTGTTTCAATACAGATCTTCCTTTTGAGTCCTTTCACATTTTCAATTGTTGGTCCAGCTGCTCCATTACTCCCCTAATCCACAAGAGCTTCGGACATCTATACGCAATGAACTCACGCAAACACGTACAATGATCGAAACTTACAAGTCCTCTAACTTAGAGCACCTCTTAACATTAAGTGTGTGAAGCTTTTTGCACTGGGCCAACCCTCTTACGTTCTTTACCTTCATGCATCCATCTAACTAGAACTCTTGCAAATACCTCAATTGTTCAACCCATGGAAGATCTTCTAACTCACGTCCATCATGCAACAACAATGTCTTAAAATTCCTCAAGTCAAGAAGAGAGTGGGAGAGTTCACTTATGGGACACATCTCTACTTTCAAGCAAGTTAGTCGATTCAACCGTCCAACAGAAGCCGTCGATAAACATTTCAATTCCTCGCAATAGGATAGCCACAATGTCTTCAAGTTCCTTACGTCACCTAGGGAGTGGGGGAGTTTGCATATGGGATGATGGTGTACTTTCAACATATTCAATTGAGTAAATCGTCCAACAAAAGCTAACAAACATTTCAATGTCGGGCAACCCTCTAGCTCTAATGTCTTCAATCCAGAGAGTGGGGGAGTTCTCTTATTAGAAAACCCTCTACGCTCAACTCAGTTAACTGAGTCAGCCATCCTACAAAACCCAACAAACATTTCAATTTCTGACAATTCTCCAACCACAATGTATTCAAGTTCCTCAAGTCACTGAGTGAAGAAGGCAGTGTGTCCAGCAAAGGGCTTCCTACATACATAACTTTCAAATAGCTTAGCTCTCCAATTACATCTGACAATTCTTTTAAATTTGTGCTTAGCAATTGTAATTCTTGGAGCTACTTTTGGTGTGCTACTTTGACAGGAAATACTTCAATATCCATGCATTGGCGAAGATTAATGTTTTGAAGCGTGCTTGTATTTTCTGGTTTCACTTGACATGGTTAACTTTGAGCAATAGCTCAAGTTAAGATATTTAAGTTTAATTAAATTCCCGAAGGTCTCTGTCAGACTCTTCAGATTCCCACAACATGAGAGATCAATGCATCATAGGTTTCGTAAATTACCAAAGGAATCTGGAAGACTCTCCAAATTCATGCAACATGAGAGTTCGATGCATTGGAGGTTTCTTAGATCACCAAGGACTCTGGGAGTGACTTAATTTTTATGCATTTGATTAACAACAAGGTATTCAGTGACTGAAGACGACACAATTCTTCTGGAAATCTTAATATTTTGTATTGGTAACATTGAACATAAATCTAAATGCTAAAAATTACAACTCTTTAAAAATCTTAACCTAAGGATCTATGAATAAAAAACTACAAGACAAAAGGAAGCGATGGAAAGACCAAGCTTAAAATTTGCGCCTGTGCCTCTGCGCCCACATGGCTGGGCTCTTGCCACTGCGCTACGCTCCTACATGACCCCTGCTTTG
The DNA here is from genome assembly GCA_034641835.2 of Pinus albicaulis. NCBI lineage: Eukaryota > Viridiplantae > Streptophyta > Pinopsida > Pinales > Pinaceae > Pinus > Pinus albicaulis. The sequence goes on from CM076582.1 coordinate 564,673,746, forward strand.
GAATCCTCGGCCTTGTGCCTACGTGCACTCGTACTCGACTGGGGCCACGACCCTCTTGTGTTTTATAGCATGGTCACTCCGGAGGCCTTCCCGGGCGTATAAAAATGGCTCGAGGCTTGCACATTTGTGACCTTATATGCTCTACGAGACCCCTAAACCTCGACTTGCGAGTATCTAGATTT
>CM076582.1:564674027-564944868 GCA_034641835.2 Pinus albicaulis
GCCATAAAACTGAGCCATTTTATTAATCTGAAAATACATAGAGAGGAGTACAAGAAAATCAGAGTAAGTACACCTATCCTTGCCCTAGGCAAGTGGAGACCCTCTCAATCAAGAAATGGCTGCAACAAGGACAGCGTAATGAGCTGAAGACCTGGAAAATGGCTGATCTCAAACTGCAAACCCTCTCCAATGCAAAACGCTGTCTCTGCTAGTGACAGCGCAGAAACAGGTGAAGCACAAATCACCAAAACCCCCTGACAGATGGATCAGCTACTGAATGCTGGAAAACGCTGTTGAGCCCCTCTCACATAAGTCTGCTCCTCAGATCAGCGTCCTACCTGGTGGATCTGCCTCCTGAATGCTCAAATCTGCTGGATCTGAAGCCTCCAACCCAGATCTGCGTCCTCCTAAGTCAGATCTGCTACCAACCCTTCAGATCTATGCTGGATCTGACAATATCTCTTCAGATCTGCAGCCTCCAAGGCTGGATCTGATGTTATCTCTTCAGATCTATGCTAGATCTGACAATATCTCCTCAGATCTGTAATCTCCCAAGCTGGATCTAGTACTAAACCTTCAGATCTGCACCATACAAGACCCGATCTGCAAGTATCTGCTCAGATCTACCCTCTCCAAGGCTGGATCTATCAATATGCCTTCAGATCTGCAACCTTCTCTTCAGATTTGGACAGCGTCCTCACTCCAAGGCTGATCAGCGTTCTTCCTCCTCCCGACTGCTTTCGCTTTCGCGCATTCGGATCGCGCCCTCCTTGAACAAATAATCTCACTTCGATTAATCAGCGTCTCCTCCCTCCCGAAGAAACAAATATAGTTCCTCCCTCGAATCAAGGTGTGCCCACAAGAGGGGCCCTCTTTTCTGTGATATGCACCAAATCGCGTTACTCGCTACGAAACGAAAAGTGTACTTTAACAAATCCCGATTAGGCGGCACTGTCCCCCGAAGCTAAGGGTGAAACCAGAAATAACCTTACCAGGGCAGGCACTCGAAGTCCCCCGAGGCTAAGGGTGAGATCTCCGACGGGAGACACTCGGTTGCACTAAACAGTGCTGCAGACCGACTAAACAACCGGCGTGCTGAAGCAGACAGAAGTCTAGCTCTCAATAATAATATCAAATCATGCATGATCCAAATGAGGTGAGAACCTCTCCTTTTATAATGCCAAACTCCCTCCAAAACTTAACTGCGTCCTTACTCTCCTTTGACCTGCGCAGTTAACCTTGGGTCAGCCTAATGCCTCCCCATCATACTCATGTGGACCCCCAAGGCCCCCTCTCTAAGTTATAACGTCAATCAACTAGGAAAAGAACACTTTATTTATAAAGTGAGGTGACCCCTCTTATTTCTCACTTTATTTATTATTTCTAGCTAAAGCAGCAAAATAAAGCAAAAATGAAATATTCCAATTAGCAAGGCTAATTGGGAATATTACAGTCTCCCCCGGCAAAACGTTGCTTGTCCTCAAGCAACTGAAGTGATGGATGCTGTAAGATCTTCTCATCCTCCCAAGTGGCATCCTCATCCGGCAGATTCCTCCATCTCACCAAGAACTCTCTGATCTTCCTGTTCCGCAGCTGTCTCTCCCTGGTGTCAATAATGGCCTCCGGCTGTAACACCAAGTGCCCCTCATCATCTGTCGGTGGTAGCTCCCCGGTGACTGTCACGTGCTGGCCCAGTGCCTTCTTCAGGCATGATACATGGAAGATGTTATGAATCCGGCTGCCTTGGGGCAGTTCCAACTCATATGCAACATGCCCGATCCTACGTATCACCTTGTATGGTCCATAAAAGCGAGGCTTAAGCTTCTCTGCCCCCTTCTGTTTGAGTGAAGACTGTCGGTATGGCTGTAACCGTAGGTAGACCAGGTCCCCTACCTCAAAGTGTCTCTCCACCCGACCCTTATCAGCATACAACTTCTGCTGATTTTGTGCTGTGGCTATGTTGTCCTTGAGAGCCCGGAGGATGTCTTGGCTCTCTTGGATCCATAATTTGGCTCGCGGAGCCCTGCTAACACCAAACATCATGTCCACAAAAGATAGGGAATGGTATCCATACAACGCATAAAAAGGTGTCATGCTAATGGACATGTGGTGGGTTGTGTTGTAGCAGTACTCGCCCAGATGTAGCCATTTCAGCCATGCTCTCTGCTACCCACTGACGTAGTTACGCAAGTAGCCCTCCAGCCACTTGTTAACTATCTCCGTCTGCCCGTCCGTCTGGGGATGATAACTAGTGCTCGGTGTCAACTCAGTACCCACTAGTCGAAAGAGCTCCTGCCAAAAACCACCCATAAAACGGCTGTCCCTGTCACTAACAATGGTCTTGGGTAGACCGTGCAATCTGAAAACCTCCCGGAAAAACAGCTCTGCCACCTGTGCCGCTGTATAATGCGCCGAAATGGCGAAAAAATGAGCATACTTCGTTAGCCGGTCAACTACTACGAAGATGCAGTCCTTGCCCTGCACTGTGGGCAACCCCGTGATGAAGTCCATCGAAACACTCTCCCACTTCCCCTCTGGAATGGGAAGCGGCTGCAACAACCCCGCAGGATGGCTCATCTCCCCTTTGTTTCGCTGGCAAACCTCGCACTCCCGGACATGCTGGAGTACGTCCTCCTTGAGGCCTTTCCATGCAAATCTCTCCCGGATGGCCCTGTACATCTTGGTGAACCCCTGATGGCTCGCCAATGGTGAATCATGAGAAGCCTGGAGTATCTTCTCCTTGAGCTGAGATCCCTCAGTCACGAAGATCCTATCCCTGTAATAGATGACCTCATCGGCCACCCTGTACCTGCTATCTGCTACCTGTCCATCCAGCACCTCGCATGCAAACCTATCTTTGGAGTACTCAACCAGTAGTCGAGCCTTCCAGTCAGCGTCCAAGCTCATGAGTGATAACGTGGCTGGTCTACGGGAAAGGGCATCTGCTACCACGTTATTTTTCCCCTTGACATACTCGATGTCAAAGTCATATGCCTGGATCTTGCTGATCCACTTTTGCTGCCTCTCCTGCAACTGCTTCTGCTCCAGAAAGTACTTCAGGCTGTTATGGTCTGTCCTCACCCTGAATCTGCCACCTACCAGGTACTGCCGGAATTTGGCCAATGCGTGCATGATGGCCAGCATCTCCTTGTCATAGATGGGATAAAGCCTCTCGTGTGGAAGGAGCTTCCGGCTCTCGAATGCAATCGGATGACCCTCCTGCATCAAAACTGCCCCAATGCCTTCTCCTGATGCATCGCACTCCAGGATAAAGGGCTGAGTAAAATCTGGCAATGCCAGCACCGGACAACTACTCATCACCTCCTTGAGCTTATCAAAAGCTCGCTGGGCGGTATCCGTCCAACTGAATGCCCCCTTCCTCGTCAGCTCTGTGAGGGGTGCAGCAAGCTGTGAGAAACCCTTGACGAACTTCCTGTAGTAAGTACAGATACCAATGAACCCTCTAAGCTCTGTCACATTCCGCGGCTCTGGCCAGTCCCTGATAGCCCGGATCTTCTCGTCATGGACTCTCACCCCGTCCACTCCTATGATGTGTCCCAAATACAACATCTCTGTCAATCCAAACTCACACTTGGAGAGCTTGGCAAAGAACTGCTGCTCCTCCAGAATGTGCAAGACCGTCTCAATGTGCTGGAGGTGCTCCTCCCAGGTCCTGCTGTATATGAGGATATCATCAAAGAAAACCAGCACGAACTTCCTCAGATGATCCCTGAAAATATGGTTCATGCAAGACTAGAAAGTAGCAGGTGCATTGGTCAGCCCAAACGGCATGACCAGAAACTCAAAGTGCCCATAGTGACACCTGAAAGCAGTCTTGGGAATGTCCTGTTCCCTCATGCGTATCTGATGGTACCCGGATCTCAAATCGATCTTTGAGAAGAACCGTGCTCCTCTCAACTCATCCATCAACTCATCGATCCTGGGAATGGGGTACCTGTTCTTCAGGGTCTTTTTGTTCAGAGCCCTGTAGTCAATGCACATGCGTAATGTGCCGTCCTTCTTCTTCACCAGCACTACTGAAGAAGCGAAAGGACTGGTGCTGGGTCGAATGTGCCCAAGGGCCAGCAACTCCTGAATGGCCCGCTCTATCTCATCCCGATAGGCCTTGGGATGCCTATATGGCGTGGTGATCACTGCCTGTATCCCCTGCTCCAGCTCGATCGTGTGCTCAAACCCCCGATCTGGTGGCTGTCCTGGCGGAATGTCTCCAAAAACTACCGCATATCTGTCGAGAAGAGTCTGTAGATCAGGGTGCACCGTCCGTCCTGTATCTACTGCCTCCGAAGCCCGCAACTCTACCGCCCACTCTATATCTCCCTTGCGGAATGTCGCCTCCATGCTGTGTGCCGATACTGTCTGGGGTGGATATGTGTTCTGCCCTCGTATCTTCTCATGCTTCCCCGTCTTGGGATCATCCCACTCCATCTCTAAGGCCTTCCAATCCGTCGTGACCTTCCCCAGAGTAATAAGCCACTGGACCCCCAATATCACATTGGTGTCCGGAATGTCCACCACAAAGAAGTGATCGGTCAATGTATAAGTGCCCATCGTCACTGACAACTCGGGTACATATCGAGCACATGCCATAGTCTGATCTCCTGGTACCAAGACAGAAAACCCATCAAAGCTCTCCGTTGGTATGCCTCTCCGTGCGACCATCTGGGCATCAATGAAGTTGTGGGTGGCCCCACTGTCGACTAAGACCGAAACCCGCTGCCCGCGCACTGTTCCTCGTACGCGCAATGTCAGATACTTGGGGACTCCTCGTAATGCTGCCAGAGCTCCCCCAGTAGGTGCGAATGAGGCCCCACCTGCATCGGGTGGCGGAGGTGGTAAGGTACTCTGCGCTGCATAACATTCTCCTGCCTCCTCATCATCCAGCTCATCCTCTTCCCCGCCGCTCTCGGAGAAGACCTCTATGAAATGTGCCTTCCCTGCCGTACATTTGTGTCCCGGTGCCCACGGCTCCTGGCAGGTGAAGCATAACCGCTTCCGTCTCAACTCTCTCCTGGCCTCATCATCAAACTGACCTCGTCCTGGATTCGCCTTGGGAGGCGGGACCCTCGTGTCCTTACCCCTAGGCTGGAAAGCCTGTCTTTGGGGATAAGGTGGCCGAGTCCTAGGCATGACATCTTGTAGGTCACGAGCCCTACTGATAGCATCCTGTAGCGTAGCCGGTTTGTTTGACCGGACTAGGCCACGAAGTGGTTCTGACAGGCCCTCCAAAAACATGTAGACCATCCGAGCTGCCGATACGTCAGGTACCATCACTGAAACCCTCAAGAAATCTGAGATGTATGCCTCGGCACTCCCCGTCTGTTTGAGCTTGGTCAGCTCACCGAAAGGCTGCTCCGGATCCTTCCTGTCAAAGCGCTCCACCACTCTCCTGGTGAACTCAGCGTATGTCGTCACTGCGGAATGTCCCAGTGTTGTCAACCCATGAAACCACCAGTCCTGGGCCTCACCCTCTAAATGCAATGCAGCCATCTTAATGGCTTCCTTCTCTGGCATCTGGTTAAGATGGAAATACATGTCCAGTTTCTCCACCCAAGATTTTGCCGTAGTCTTCTGCAAACCGTCAAACATCGGCAAATGGAACTTGCTCGCTGCACGGTGGCTATCACGGTGTGAGCCACGTCCCTTCTCCTGCTCATGGGCCTTGCCTCCACACCTGAACTGGAGATAGCGATCAAAGGGCATGGCATCCCTGAACGCCTGACCTAGGCCCTGCCAGTCTGCAAAAATGGCCGCATGTTGGGCTGGACCCCCATCTCTTGGTGCTGTCGACCCCTCGTCTTCTACCGGAAAGGTAGGCATGGTGGGTCGCGTGGGTGCGGTATTGACCATCTGTGCTGTCACAATGGGAATAGCGTCTGGTATGTAGCTAGATGCGCCCGATCCTTCCCCTACCTGGAAAACCCTAGGGGGTTCTCTCTGTGAAACCCTTGCAGCTGCAAACTCTTTGGTTACCTCCTGCATGTGATGGATGAGTGTATCCAACTTCTCAGCTATGTTCTCCATTGGATTCCGCTGTTCTGTCTCTGGATCAGAATCACTTCCCCCGAAGAGACTCTTGTAGGGGTTATCTCTGGACGTCATAGACTGCTAGCCAGAAAACGTTTTTCCTAATTCCAAACTTCAAAATTTGACCCTTTTTATTTTGGCCCTTTTTCCAACTGCGTTTCTGGTATTGCAACTGCTATTGCTCTGTATGATCTCTTTTCTGATGTTATAGACCACAGGCTGAGCCAGAATTATGCTCTGAAACCACTGTAATATCCCTAAAGGGAAATAACCAGTAATAAACATAAATACACCAAACAGATATAGAAAATATAAGGCTGAACCAGATCACTGAACAATTACACATAGTGTGCCATAAAACTGAGCCATTTTATTAATCTGAAAGTACATAGAGAGGAGTACAAGAAAATCAGAGTAAGTGCACCTATCCTGCCCTAGGCAAGTGGAAGGAGACCCTCTCAACAATAATTCGCAAGCCCCACAAGGATGGGGCCCTAGGCAAAGAATGACTTTCAAGACTGGGGAAAATGTACTGATCTCAAGTATAATTTCCTCTCAATGAAAAAACGCCATTCTCGCTAGCACAACGCAGAATGCATGAAGCACTGGCACCAAAAAACCTGCATAAATAGATCGCCCATCGAAGGCTAGAAAACGTTGTTGAGCCCTTCACACAAGCCTCGTTTCCCGCATCGCCGTCTCACCGATGGATCTGCTCTCGACGTTCGTATCTCGTCGGATCTCGAAGCTTCCAATCAGATCTGCCCCATCCCTCCGATCTCGCGCCCCCTCCTATATCGATCCGCGACAAAACTCGGGATTCAGGGCCGGATCTCACAATATCTCTTCGATATCTAGCCTCCAAGGGCCGGATCCGGTGTTATCTCTTCAGATCTAGGCTAGATCTGCCAATATCTCCTCAGATCTGCAATCTCCCAAGCTGGATCTAGTGCTATACCTTCAAATCTGCACCATACAGAACTAGATCTGCAAATATCTGCTCAGATCTACCCTCTCCAAAGCTGGATCTATCAATGTGCCTTCAGATCTGCGTCCTCCTCTTCAGAACTGGACAACGTCCTCACTCCAAGACTGATCTGCGTCCTTCCTTCTCCCGGGGTCGCCGTTTTCGCTTCGTATCTCGACCGCGTTTCCCCGGAATGTGGGGCCGTCCTCACCCTCCTTGCTTGATCGGCCCTCTCTCCCGATTAGACAAATGCCCTTCCTTCCTCTCGAATCATGGGCAGCCTGGCCACAAGAGGGCTTCTTCCTCTCCAAATCTGCACCAGAAACTGCTGCTACTTGCTACTGAAACTGAAAGGTGTACTCAGAACATAACCTTGCTAGGGCAGGCACTCGAAGTCCCCCGAAGCTAAGGGTGGAACCAGAAATAACCTTACCAGGGCAGGCACTCGAAGTCCCCCGAGGCTAAGGGTGAGATCTCCGACCGGAGACACTCGGTTGCACTAAACAGTGCTGCAGACCGACTAAACAACCGGCGTGCTGAAGCAGACAGAAGTCTAGCTATCAATAATAATATCAAATCATGAATGATCCAAATGAGGTGAGAACCTCTCATTTTATAATGCCAAACTCCCTCCAAAACTTAACTCTCCTTTGACCTGCGCAGTTTACTTTGGGTCAGCCTGATGCCTCCCCCATCATACTCATGTGGACCCCCAAGGCCCCCTCTCTTAAGTTACAACGCCAATCTACTAGGAAAAGAACACTTTATTATAAAGTGAGGTGACTAAAGTGAGGTGACCCCTCTTATTTCTCACTTTATTTATTATGTCTAGCTAAAGCGGCAAAATAAAGCAAAAATGAAATATTCCAATTAGCAAGGCTAATTGGGAATATTACAGAGGAGGCAAGAAGAAATTATAAATAGGAGCATAGAAGCTATTGGGGCCTTTTGTTCACTCATCTATTTTCTTTGTTGCTCAAGTTGTTTAGCTGGGTCACAAGTGTTGCTTAGCACAAAATTCTCCAAGGGGAGAGTTCACGCTTCTTTCGATGGACTTCGAGTGCCACCCTAGGAAGGCAAGCTATTGCTACTTTGGTGAGAGGGTTGTGGAGTATTGCAACACATTTCAATAGATTCCTTCAGCCAATTTGTACCCCAGGGAGGACGGAGTAGAGGAATCATACCACTCATCTCAATTAGCTTTCGAGGGTATTTTGCCGAGAGAAAATTAGTGGAGTTGCTTGAGGGAGAGCTCAGCCTTTGAGGAAAGAATTGGAGCTGGAGGTGACTGCTATTGAGGGGAACGAATTTATCTTCCTAGGGCCTACGCTGGCGGTCACTAGACAACGTTTTTGTGAAGTTGGGTTCAACTATCTTGTGTCGAGATTTGATGTAAAACCTCTCCCCTACATCCGGGAAAATTTCCTAGACTATTCCTATTGCAAATTGAGGAGAAATAAGGAGAGCTTGCAGCAGATAGAACCATTGGGGATGCAATCTCTACTGAGGAGGATGCAGCACCAATTTTGGGTAATTCCAGGAGGTCGAAATTAGCCCGAAACATTTATAGGTTTTTACGGTCAAGGGTCAAGGAGTTGGCTCCTCGTTGGAAAGTGTAACTAGGTTCGGTCTTCATATTGACTATGTAGTTATGTATTTATGTAATGAAGAAGACAAAGATAATAAAATGTATTTTTGTTAAGCTTGCTTCATGGGTTTCATGAGCAAGGGATTTTATTATAGGTCAAAGACTTCTTCTTGATGTATTTTGAGGATTTGTCATCTTGTCATAAATGTATTAATTAGAGTCATGTATATGAAGTGTCTCTCATGTAAAGTCAGTTATGTATGCCTCAAGACCTTGTCAATTAAGCTTGAAGACATGGCTCAACATGATGCTCAAGATCAACGTTGGAATATCTCCTCAAGTCAGCCTTTGAGCAGTGGACAAGTCGACTCATATACCCCTGAGCAAGTCGACCTACATACAATTTGATAAGTTGGCCTAAAACACAAGAAGGAGAACACTATATATAGAAGGTCTGCGGTTTCATTTGAAGATAGATCTCAGACAAGTCTGTAATAAGTTCGATCAACTAAAGTGCGGAGTTTAGGACTGTGGTTTTAGCGTAGAAAGGAGACAAAACAACAAAGAAGATTTTCGGACAAGGTTTTGTGATTTAGTGCGAAGTTTCAGGATTGAAACAAATGCGAGAATAGGACTGTGGATTGATGTGTAGAGGGACAAATCAACAAAGAAGAAATTCAGATAAGGGTATGTTTTATATATGAAGTAGTAGGATTGTGTTTTAGATGCGAAGAAGGGAGACATAACTAAGGAAGGACGAAGACATTCATAGTGTGAAGAAAGTTTGTTACAAGTTCGGTTTATGGTTGCATTTGAAGAATAGGTGTAAGAAGTATGTACCACTGTCTTGGGTATAAATCAAGATAAGAATAAGGCAAGAAGAATCTAAGGTAAATTCAAGACATAAAAGGAGATACCAAGGACTAGAGACCGAGCTCTCTAAGGCTGGTGCAGAAAGGTGCAAAAAAGAAGGATCAACTTAAGGAGTCAAGGAAGAAGCAGTGACAAGGTCTTGGAGGCATACAAGGGTCAAGGGTCTATGTCATGGTCATGGTACTTGTCATCTGAAAGCCTATAAGAAGAATTTATTGTGGGTTTTCCTCTCCAAGCGGGAGAGGTTTTGGCCCTGGCTTGAAGAGCCTAAATTTGTGTCTCTTGTGTTTTGCTAAATGACTTGATGAAAGAACTAATAAACTAACAAAAGAGAAGACATAAGTAAGAAGAGTAAGCTCACAAGTAATTATCAAAGTAGAGAATTGAATTAATCACTGACCTACCAAATTTTCAAAATGGTATTAGAGCTAAGGTGCTGAAAACAAGGGCCACTTGACAAGGAGACACTCAAGGAAGTAAGAATCTAAGTCTAGAGTGAAAGTAAAATCAGTTTGCAAAGAAGATTCACTTATCAAGGAGATAATCTTTGTCATCAAAGTTTTATATTGAAGACATTGTTGGAAGATACATCATCTTTTGCTTTATCATCAAGAATCCAACGTCACCTACATTGGAAAATTCAATCTAAGAAGAAGTTCCTAACTTCATCTTCATCATCATCAAGGGAGCAGTTAGAGTGAGGAAGTCACCCTACTCAAGTAAGTATCTATGACCTTATCTAAATCTATCAAAATGACTTATTGCAAAGAGAGCAACAAATTGGTTGGGTCATTAAAATTTAATGCATGGAAGAAGATGACCCATTTGAATCTAATTGAAAATGAAGTTATGGGCTACATCGAAGGATCTACAATTCAACCCTCAAAAGAAGATGCTCAAGCTCATGCCAAATACATGAAATTAGCTCAGACCACTAGGACGCATCTCTCTGTTCGGTGCATCGCACCATCGCACCCCATGCACTCGTACAAGATAGTAGTTTTAAGGCTTCCCCATGCACCCAAGCTTAGTCTTGGGAGATGGGCAAGGTCTCTTTCCCCAAAGGTGGGGGACGAGACTCCCAAAAGGGGTGCGTCAAGGGGTGCGTTTGGGCATCCCCCCTCGAACTAGAAGCAGAGAAGCTAGTCGTAGTGCATAGTAGTTCTCTACGTCTTGCACATAGGAAGACACCAAAGTATTGGAGGGGACCGACAACACGATGGGATGTGGATCCAGAGGATAGTGCACGGATAGATGATGAGGATGGACCAGATGAGCTGCAACATGGTTTGGTTGGAAGTCCGTTGCCATCAAAGATTTATATTGAAGACATTGTTGGAAGAGACATCATCATTTTGAAGACATCATTTATCATCAAAGAGACTTATCTCGATTTTCGTGTCAACATCCAACCTTGAAAATCGTGCCAACAACGAACAAAAATTTAACAAAAAAATTACAGCATTAAATGCTGTACTTGCAGCCTCGAAAAATGTGCTGGTGCTAGAATTCGCTCAGACCTACTCAGACGGAATTGTACAACAACTTAATTTTCGAGCCTTGGAAACGATCTCAAATTTCCAGGCCACCGGATCGTCGGAAATCTTCTTCGAAATTTGAGTCACCTGCTGCCTTGAAATGCGTGCAACCTTAAGCCGACGATTTTCTGGCTTAGCTTTTTTTTTTTTTTTTTTTGTCGCTTCCTCCGCTCGAAATTTCTCATTTCTCTCCTCCTCTCTCAATCCGCTCATGAAATAATGAATGATCTTTTCTCTCCTTTTCCTCCTTTAACCTAACCCTAAGTGACTTTTGGGAAATCCCTAAATCCAATGCCGAGATAGCTTTAGATCTAGGGCTGAGATTAAATGCTCATTTAAATCTCACTTTCTATTTTTTAATTCACCCCACTTTAATAAAGACCCTCTTAGTCATTTATTTCCAAAGTCACTTTTCACTTCTACCTCTACATTGACTTTATTAAAGTCACTAGTAATGACTTAGTAACTTTATCACTTAAAGTTTTAAATTAGATTTGACTTTATAACTTTATAAAGTCACTTTAGGAGAAAAATTAAATTCTTTTGGACACTTTTCCCTAGGCCAAAGATCAAAGCCTTAGGGAACCACCTGTCCTCCGGTAACCAAATTTCAACAGTTTGTCAGGGGTGTGCCGAAGGGAAGCATACAAGGGGACCACTCCCCTCAAGTGATAGCAAGACTACCGACATTCTTCAATTATTTCATTCTGGTTTATTTGGTATATCGCCCGTAACATCCTTGGGAGGATATTTGTATTATGCTATTTTTGTGGATGACTTCTCTCGCAAAACTTGGATATACTTTTTGCAAAAAAAGGTTGAAGTGTTCAAGTGGATCCACTCTTTCAAAGCCTTGGTTGAAAATCAAACAGAGAAGCAGATCAAAGTATTGAGGACCAATAATGGAATCGAATATGAGTCAAATGAGTTCAATGATTATTGTAGGGAAGCTGGCATTAAGAGGGAGGCCACTATTGCTTATACTCCTGAACAAAATGGAGTTGCTGAAAGGAAGAATCGAACCATCATTGAAGCTACTTGTGCCATGCTTCATGACCAAGCTGCCAACACTGCCGTGTATGTTCAAATAGATGCCCACATCAAGCATTGGACTCCAAGACTCCCGAAGAAGTTTTCACTGGTAAAAAACTTGATGTTTCTCACTTTAAAATTTTTTGAAGTCCCGTATATTTTTGTGTCAAAAGAAAAGAGAAGTAAGTTGGATGATTTTGGAAAGAAGAGAACATTTGTGGGCTATAGTGAAACTTCAAAGGCATATAGAATCTATATTCCTAGTCAAAAGGAAGTGGAGATAAGTCATGATGTCACCTTTGATGAAGACGCTGCCCTTGGGAAGGTTAGAGATCTTCCCATTTCAAAGAAAGAAATAGATGAAGATGCAGGAAAGCAGGAAGAACCAGAGGATGAACATATGCCCGATGTTGAAGGTCCGATGGATCCCATTGATCCTCCTCCTAGTGAGCCTTCTTCTTCAAAATGAAGGCCCTCATGGCTTAGAGATACTCTCGAAGATGCCGAGAGACATATTGCACCGAGGGGGACATTTCGTGAAAGTAAGAAGCCGAACAGGTACTAAGGGTACTTAGTAGCCATGAGCATCACTGTTCAATCTGAGTCTGGAACGTTCGAAGAAGCTGTGAAGCACTAAGTTTGAAAGGATGCAATGAACGAAGAGTATGAGTCGATCATGAAGAATGATGTCTGGGATGTGGTCCCTAGACCAAAGGAAAAGTCTATTGTCACCTTGAAATGGCTTTACAAAATCAAACATGGAGTTGATAGGAGTGTTGAAAAGTTCAAGGCCAGGTTCGTTCCCCGAGGCTTCTCGCAAAAAGAAGGTATAGATTATGATGAGATATTTGCACTCGTTGCCCGATATACCACCATCTGTTTGATTATTGCCCTTGCTGCCTCACAAGGATGGAATCTACATCAACTGGATGTCAAAACTTCTTTCTTACATGGCTCGCTTAAGAAAGAAGTTTATGTAGAACAACTCGAAGGGTTTGAAGTTCTGGATCGAGATACACATGTATGCAGGTTGAAGAAAGCCCTCTATGGGTTGAAGCAAGCCACAGGGCTTGGTATGAGAGGATCGATAGCTATTTGATGAAGTTGGGCTTTACAAGAAGTGAAGTTGATCCAAACCTTTACTTCAAGGTTGATAATGACAAGCCTCTCGATTTGGTTCTCTATGTGGACGATCTTTTTCTTACAGGTGCAGACCCTCTCATTCATCAATGTAAGAGGGAATTGGCTTCTAAATTCAAGATGAAAGACCTAGGGTTGATGCACTACTTCCTAGGCTTGGAGGTCTAGCAAAATCCAGGCGAGACTTTCCGTTCTCAAAGAAAATATATTGTGAAGTTGCTTGAAAGATTTGGGATGGTGGATTGCAAGTCTGTGACTACTCCAATGGAACTCAACTTTAAGAAGTTATGCGGAAGTGTTGCTGGGCCCGATTTGGAAAATCCTTCTGAGTATCGTCAACTCGTGGGGGCCCTGATGTTCTTGGTGAGTTCTCGTCCAGACAAATGCATTGCTGTGAATACGTTGAGTCAATTTATGGTCGGGCCTCATCACATACACTGGATCGCTGCTAAGAATCTTTTGAGATATCTCCGGGGCACAATCAAATATGGATTGAGATACACTGCCGGGAATTTGAGGCTCCATGGATATACTGATGCTGACTAGGCTGGCAGTGTGGAGGATCGTAAGAGCACATCTGGATGTTGCTTCTCTCTAGGTTCTACTTCGATATCCTGGATGATAAGGAAGCAGAAATTGGTTGCTTTGAGCACCACCGAGGCCGAATAAATTGCAACAAGTATGGCCTGTTGTGAAGCTGTTTGGTTGAGGAAGTTCTTTAGTGAGCTATTTGAGCATGTGCTGGATACCAACGTGATCTACTGCGACAACCAAAGTGGGATTTGACTTTCAGAGAATCCTGTGTTCCACGATCGCTCCAAGCATATTCATATCAGGTACCACTTTATCCAGGATATGGTACAACGGGGTGCCGTAAGGCTCCATCACATTGGGATTGTTGAGCAGGTTGCAAATATTCTCACTAAGCCCCTAGGAAAGGTCAAATTTTTAACCTTCCGTGAGAGACTTGGAGTCGTGGACAAACCCTCCTATGAAGGTCCCGCTTGAGTTGGACATTGAGCTCTGGGAGCTCCGGGGGCCTTGGGGGTTCTTCTTGGAGCTATGAGAAACCATAGGGTGAGGTTCACTTCTCCCTAGTGGTGTGCTATGTACAGGGTGAATGGTTCACCTTCCCCTGTGATACCCCCTTTGTTGGTTGATATATGAGCAGGTTCACCTTTTCTTTTTGATGCCCCAACATACATCCTACCCATGTAGTCCGGGACTCATGGGAAGTACCTCACATCTGGCCAATGAGTTGGGAAATGAGGATAGAGACTATAGCACTACCGATGGACGCATTGTGTACTGCCATACTCTCTATGCTAGGATGCATGGTGTTCAACAACTTGATCTGGGATCAAGTCTGGTTGAGGTTCTTACCTCTAGATTGACTTTGGGTTAGTGGAGAGTGGCAAGGTCTTGTGACTCACTCTCGATCAAATTCTTCTTCATTAATTCTTCATAGTTCAGCAGAGCAGTGCAGGGATGACAAAGATGGTACAGGTTGACAGATGGATTGGCAGGTGGATTTCTTCTGAGTTGAGAGGGAGTGTTAAAATTGGCAACTAGGGCTGAACTCCACCTTGGACAACTCATATGATGGAGATGATATTTTTGTTGATCTCTTCCGAATAGTGATTGATCTAAAGATCATCTTGTTTGGATGAGCAGAAGTGAGATTTTGAATTTAATTCTCACACATGTAGAAATTGTCAAGGTCGGCCAGAAGTCTAATGTAGGCTCATAAGCCCCAACAGATGTGTCTCCACTCTCAACGAATTATATAAATATGAGATACCTCTTCCTCATTTTGGACATCATCACTCAAGACATTCTCTCTCCTCATTGGTTCGTACAAGGAGCAACTTCTCTTCTTCTTCACACATGTGGCAAGGGTGACTAGATATTTCTGAAATCACATAACTGTTTTTGGGCTAATTGCAGAGTGTTGACCAGCGTTGACCGAGGGTCAACTCAACCTTTTTGACTGTGGTTTTCAAGTAGGAAGTTCGATCTTTTTAGGCCGCATTCTTTAGCACACATACCGAGGCATTTGGAGTAGGTTGACCTGCGTTGACCGCAACTCTGACCACAACATTGACTTTTCGTTGATTGTGTTTGACTGTGATTTTCGGATCTGTTTTGGGCTGACTTGGACTATCTTTGGAGGTCGCATTGACCGAAGCCTGACTGAAATATTTAAAAAGATATTATAAAAGTACATGAAAACCTCTTGAGATCAGGAACACCTCAACATGGAGACTGCAAAAACTGATCTGTAGCTAGAATACCAATGCATCATGATGACCTCATGCAACATGAAACCACGTTGACCTAAAGCAAGCGAAGCAGTTATGATTTACATGGTTGAATCTTTTTGGGCCATTTGGCCTTTGTTAATTTCTAAATTCTCGATTTGATTTTAATTCCTAGTCATTTTTAAAACCCATAAAACATTTTTGTAATTATCGAATATAAAATACACTGGAATTTTTAACTTAGAAAAATTATATAATAGAAGGAAAAGATAGGACATCAATCCCACATAGAAAATGCTCCTCCAACTGATCTTCAATTTTATTTATCAGAACAGTGAGGGTCCTCTATCCAGGAAATTGGTCCATTGAGAAAATTAAAGGCTACAATTTTTGTTTTGTTTGTTTGTTTGTTTAAATATGAAATAAACTGGGCACCTATATGGCCTATATTGCCCTTATAAAAATCCTAGATCAAACCGTCAAGCAGCAACCCTACTCCATGAAACTAGATGTCCTGTTGTGCGAGTTGAAACTCACTCGTGTGTGCCGTAAGGTTGGATCTGCGACATGTGTGAGGTCGCAGCTCCTCCAAATCGACCTTCTCCTTCCAGGAGTGGCACGACCCTGCAAAGTCAGCTATATGACCTGCACTAGGGTGACTTCCTTGTTGCAGAAATATATCTTGTCAGTTTTTCTCTCTTGGCCTTGAGTATCACACTCAATGAGAAAATCACTCTCAAATTTCTGCCAATTGTTGTCTTTCTCTTCTCCTTAGGCTTGATTTTATAATTTTTCAGTGAGCGAAATCCCTAACCTTAATCCCCAAAGTGATGGATGGCTAGGGTTAAATCCTAACCCACTTGGGATTAATGGTTGAGATTAAAGCAAATTCACTAATGTAATTAAAATTACATTTCCTTAATTTTCCTAGCTTAATTGCTTATATCAATTAATTAACTTAATTAATGTGTTTTTTCGAAGTTGGACTTAGGTTAAATCATTAAGACAACTTACTCAATAAATTGAGCAAATTTACCCCGATCGGGGTGCCACGAGGAAACGAACGGACAGCGGTCGGTGCTACGCTGAGGTGCGCACCTGACCATCCATCCGGGATAATCACTAATGAAATGTTGCAGAAAGCCAGAGGCCTATACCTAGCACGGTCGACCATTATGGAAACTAATAAAACTTTGGAGGCCAACAAAGATTGTCAGAGAAGAATTGGAAAATGCCCCAGTTGCGGAGAGGGGTAACGAATAAAAAACAACTGCAGAGAGGGAATGTTAACTGAAGACAGTTTGAAGATTAGGTCGAAGAAGCGGAGGAAGGCCTGCAGCAACGTCGACGTCTGGTTAATTGGTATGTAATGGCTCTTGCTACCTTGGTTTCTCAATTCGTTGTTCCAGTTCTAAACAATGAAGGCGAACGTGACGATTGTATTGAAATATGTGAAGTGTTTTGTTTCTCTAATGGGATATCTTACCAGTTTGGTATGGCCTTCTGTTCTTCTTTTTTTTAGAGGTATTGAAGGGTCGGTCATTGAGGTTTGCATGCTGCCCCTCATCAATCTTGTCCTTGATATCGAACCCTACTTTAGAAGCCCATCTAGAGAAAATTCTCAGTTTTGTGCCCAACTACAAACCCAAGTTAAAACCAGAAGGTATCTCTGTAATAGCTTAAAGCTGGGTATTGAGGTAAAGTCGTATGGTTCGAGTTTACACTTAATTTGCTTGTACTGCATGAAGAGTCATTCTAGAGTCATTCTATGGTGTCGGCTTCGTGGGAAACCATCAATGAAAAGTGCCCTCAGGTTTATAAGCAGGCTTGCATGTTTAGTAATGACAATTTACAAAACCCCGACCTCCATAAAACGAAAACCCTCCTTCAATTTCTGTGTTGGCCCAGTCGTAATCTGTATTGCCCCAGTCAAGATCTGAGTTGCCCTAGTGGTTTTCAGCATTACCCCAGTCATAAACTGTGTCTGCGTTACCCCAGTCGTAATTGGTGTCTAAGAAGAGGCCTCGCTGTAAAATAAACATGCAATCTCCTCTCTACAAGATGGTCTCTGTATTGAACATACTTACCATACATACTACTGGTTGCGTGGCAACGATTGAGGCTCCATCTGTTTATATCGGAGTAGAGGGTTCCACCAATGCTCACCCGAATTATGTTATTGATTTTACTCTGCCATATACAGGATTATCTTACAGTTTTACAGGGGGATCTGTCTGTCAATCTCTCATGGCAAAAGGACAACCCAGGAAATGAAAGGGAACAGGAAAAGGAAAGCAGAAGCAACCAATTCAGAATGAGGACCCAAGCAAATGCGGAAGGAAAACTAACAAAGAAGTTCTGGAAAATATATTCAATCTTTATGAAGCTGGAAACCCAACTCAAATCCGCAATACAATTCAAGGATGGGAAAGAGAGTGCAACTATGATGATGAAGATATCAAACAACAGGAGGCAACCATGGACTTCCTCTGTGACCCGGGGAATACAAGAGGAAGGTTATCTCTTTTCCATCAATCTGTTAACACTTACTGGAAACTCAAATGTGTCTTGGTGAAGGCCATGACAAGCATGTAGGAAACGGAAGGAAACCCAACTGTGGTTTCAGAATTGCAGTGGATTAAACAGGAAATCCGAGAAATTGCCATGTCTCAGTATCATGCTGCAACAAGAATCAGGAGGATTGAACGTCAACTTCAAGGAATCAGCAAGTAGAGGTGTCGGGGTTCTACTGCAAAAGACCCGGTCCAATTGACTCTTCTGATGGGTGACATTTGCTTTTAATAGTCTTGAATGATTTTTGCGGCAAGTTTTTATAGCTTTTGTTTAAACTGCAACTTTTATGGACATAGCAAAGTAGATATAGCGGCAAGTAGAAGGAAAAAACCAATTCCAATACTGGATGGCTTTTAATTCACTTAGGTGGCCAACAGGCCTGGTTTCCCTCGGGCAGGTTGAGGCTAACACATGCATCAGAACTTGTATAGCAACCTGTTTTTTTGATAATAGAAAATAGAAAGGCTCTACGAAATTCACAAAAAAATAAAAATAAATTGAGCAAATTTCTTGAGGAGGGTTTGGATGATTCCTGCATGCTTTACACCTAACCAATGCAGAAATAATTGTCCACTGCTGCAAACATCAACAACCTTTCGGAAGGAAAGAGATAAAGATGGAGTCAATGATGGTAAGGGAGGTTCGACATGTTGAAGAATGTAACTAGGTTCGGTCTTCATAATTGTATTTGAGTCATAATGGAATGTACTTATGAAAAGAATGAAAATAAAATTTTTGTTATTATAATTATGACTTATTAAAGCATGGGTTTCATGCTTGGATCATATTTTATTAGTCAAAGTCCCCATTGAGGACTTCTAGGATTTATATTGAGTCATTGTACATTTAATAAGGCCCTTCTTGGGCTTTTGAATCATGTTAAAAGATTTATTATTGAGTAAAATAGGTCATTTGTCACCTCCACACCAAGTCGGCCTCAAGAAGGGCAATTCGACCTCACCAAAAGCCTATATATTGAAGCAGTTCGATTGATTTGGAGCATACACTCTCACATAAGTTCGATACATAACAATAAGTAGCTAAAAAGTGCGAAGTTGGAAAAGAAGGAGAAAAGTTGCAGGGAAGGTATAGATTGAAGTTTTGGGCCATCTATCTCTCACACGTGTGGACTTTCTAGGAAGATCGAAGTCTATACTGTTGCATCGAAGCTATTGCTTCCAGTTGATGCTAGGTCGAAGTTGCTGCTGCTAGGTCGAAGTTGCTCCTGCCAGTTGTTGCTGCTAGCTCGAAGTTGCTATCATCTGCAGAAGGAGGAAGGGGATAACTTAGTGTGGAGGAAGTCTGTGTCTAAGTCAAGAGTCTTGGATTATCTCAGGAAACTATTGAAGGAAGAGTTGTTGATTGGGTTTTCCCCTATATTGGGGGTTTTCCCTGGCTGTCTGCCTACATCTGGTGTCCTTGACCTTCATGCTATTGTTTTGGTAATTGCTTGATGAACTAAGGTAAAAGAAGAACATAAGAAAGTTAATAAGAACACAAGAATCTTACAAGTAATTATCAAGTATAAGAAAATCTTTCTGCCTTTTTGATTTTCTAATGCAACAAAGGAGGTTGATTCAAGTGTTCGAAGTTGTAGAGGGGCGATTGCAGAGAGAGAGAATTGAAGAGACTGAGCCTAGTGACAGAAACAAGCTTGCTTGCAGGGAAGGTGAATGCAGAATAGAGGAAGTAATATATTCTTTTAACCTTCGAGTCCTTGAATAAGGTCCTTCTTGGGCTTTTGAATCATGTCAAAAGATTTATTATTGAGTAAAATAGGTCATTTGTCACCTCCACACCAAGTCGGCCTCAAGAAGGGTAATTCGACCTCACCAGAAGCCTATATATTGAAGCAGTTCGATTCATTTGGAGCATACACTCTCACACAAGTTCGATACATAACAAGAAGCAGCGAAAAAGTGTGAAGTTGGAAAAGAAGGAGAAAAGTTGCAAGGAAGGTATAGATCGAAGTTTTGGGCCATCTATCTCTCACACGTATGGACTTTCTAGGAAGATCGAAGTCTATATTGCTGCATCGAAGCTATTGCTTCCAGTTGATGCCAGGTCGAAGTTGCTTCTGCTAGGTCGAAGTTGCTGCTGCCAATTGTTGTTGCTAGCTCGAAGTTGCTATCATCTGCAGAAGGAGGAAAGTGATAACTTAGTGTGGAGGAAGTCTGTGTCTAAGTCAAGGGTCTTGGATTATCTTAGGAAACTATTGAAGGCAGAGTTGTTGATTGGATTTTCCCCTAGATTGGGGTTTTCCCTGGCTGTCCGCCTACATCTGGTGTCCTTGTCCTTCATGCTATTGTTTTGGTAATTGCTTGATGAACTAAGATAAAAGAAGAACATAAGAAAGTTAATAAGAACACAAGAATCTCACAAGTAACTATCAAGTATAAGAAAATCTTTCTGCCTTTTTGATTTTCTAACGCGATAGAGAAGGAGGTTGATTCAAGTGTTCGAAGTTGTAGAGGGGCAATTGCAGAGAGAGAGAATTGAAGAGATTGAGCCCAGTGACAGAACCAAGTTTGCTTGTAGGGAAGGTGAATGCGAAATAGAGGAAGTAATATATTCTTTTAACCTTCGAGTCCTTGAGAATAATAAAGAGTCTATTAGATTTCTAATACCTAGCTGCTAATTTAATAAAAATTCTGCGATGAACAAACTGAAAACTAAACTCCAAACACTTTTACTAAATCTGATGAGTATTCTAACAAATAATAGCGACAGAAACTAAATTCACGAATAAACAAGCACGCAATAAACAATACACTAGAATTTACACAGAAAACCCCAATTGGGGAAACCTGCCAACTTGTGTGTTCTGTTATTATTCTGCTCAGCGAAAATCACAGAAAATTGATTACAAATACTGGGAAAAATTCCCCTTCAGTTCACTGTCCCTCAACACACTGTTCCGTGTCTTTCTAACCAACTCGGCCTATGCATACGCATTGTACGGACTCGTACAAACTATTCTTATTAGCCAATCTAATTAGCCAAGCCTGTGCCCTTCCCTTCTTATGAAATCGAATTGACCCATCAACTCAAGTTGAACTAGCCCATCAACTCAACTCGAACTACTGAGATCTATTTACTTTTTGACTATAGGAAAATTAGTCAAAATTAAGTGAAAATATAATTGCGCCTTAGTTTCACTCGTGGGTCCTGTTGACCACTCTATGTCAATGACCCCATAGCAGTACACCCCCATTTTTGCAAATGGGATTTATCATGTTCAAGGTGTTCAGGCCATTCAGGTTTCATCATTAGTCGATAGTTTTGTAAAAGATGTAAACCCACTCTGCATGTTTATAATGTAAATGATCTTAATAAGAACATCATGTATGTAACAACCTAGGTAGCCTAGTATTTTGGTAACGACTTCTATCCTAGGAGGTTTTTCGTCTCATTGATTCATTTGTATTTCTTGACACAAATGATCGGCTGAGTTTTTCCCTCCAACCTCACCTCAAAGCTAGGGTGGATTTTGTCGTCAAGATACAAAGTAAGCCCTAGTGTTTTCTATCGAGTCTTTGTAAAAGTAATTTGGGAATAATCCTAGCTAATTGGCTAGATTATTTTATTATAGATTACTTGGTCTGCTAGATCATATTTTGAGTCTCAGATTTGGGTAGATTTTTGAGGGTCTATAATGAATGGGTTTTCACCCTTCATGTGTCAAATTGTAATATCCCGTGTAAAATATTTTAGTGCATGGTCCTTCATAGTTAGACACCATGGCTAAAGTATTAGAAGGTTGGAAAAATAATTAATCCCCTCCTGAGTCAATTAATTAATTTTTTTGGCAAAATTAAATTAAAATTATAAGCCAAAAATTAAATTAATTTGAGGTCCTAGGAAAAATTAATTCTCCAAATTAAAAATTTCGTTGGTTCTAGAAATTTTAATTTTTGGAGGTCCTCGACCAAGGAAATATTGAAAATTTCAAGAGATTTTGGACCCTTGGGCCTTGGTAGTTAAGTCAAAGTCAATTTTTATTTTTGAGTTAATTAAAAAGGAATTAAATGAAAAATCCGAATTTCCTCAAAAAATAAGTAATTTCGACGGACGAGATTAAAAGATGATCAAATATTTTTCGATGGTCGAGATTACTTTGACGGGGATCAAGCCAGCTAGCTGTTGGAGAATAAATCTATAAATTAGAGGTCTCTGTCCATTATTTGAGCATCTGATCATTGAGTCGTGCACTTGCTCTGAAAAGCTCTTGTAACTTTTGCTGAATAATAAAACACAGACTTTGGGGTTTCAGACTGTGGTGTTCCTTTTCAGACTTATGTGGTAATATCGCTTTTAAATCTCTGCTGCTTTTATTTGCATTTGCTGGTTAATAGCCTTTGAGGATTGATCTGTGCACAGGTATCTTGCACAAATTTCTAGGGTTTTTAGATATCATTTTGGTTTGATAGAAGTATCAGGTATCCATATTTCTTGATAATTTTATGGTTATTTTTGAATCTCTATTAATTTAAAAATCAGACCTGAGTGTGCAGAGGTTACTATTCAGGATTTGGGCGTTTGGGGAAATCCTCAGCTGGATCAATCGACTCTCAGATTTCAAAGTCTGAAAAGCCCATTATTTCTTAATTTCTAAAAGTCATCTTACAAAATATTTTACTTGCAAGGTTTTTCTTAAACTTGTGCCTCCTTAAATTTCCAGTTTATTTCTTTTAAATTGTGCAAAATGGTTTAAATCTGGCTAATAGAGGGCCTTGATTTGCTAGATTTGTAGAATAGTATTGTATATTTGTAAGTATCATTATTTTTCTAAAACTCACTGGGGTTTAGTGTTTAATATTTTTGTACATGTGTTGGGTTTCTGGTTTTGTGCAGGTGATTCTGGAAGGTTTTCAGAGATTTTTTTAAAGATCCGAGCCAGATCTGGGCCCTAGAGGGTAAGATCTGGTCCCAAGATCAGATTACTTGCAGATCTGAGCAAGACCTAGGCCCTGGAGGGCAGCATCTTGCCTCATAGTTAATTTCTTTTTTTTTTTTGCAGGAGCATTCATTTAAACAAATTTTAAAATATGAAGTTTTTTGGTTGAAATTAAGTTGCTGGGCGAAAGGAAAAATTTGAAAATTTATGCACCAGTGGGCCTGCATTTTTCTACTGCCTGAAAATCCATCCTTCGACTTTTGCATCCTCATTCCCTCAGGCTGTACCATCTTTTGCTCCCATCCGCAGCCTTTACTTGCGTTTTTCCTCCATTCTTCTCCAAATTTCTGCGTGAACCCTCAATCCGCTGCCCTAGCTCTCTCCCTCATTTCCAGCGTCTACCTCTGCGTGAATCTCCCTCATCGCAACCCCTTCTTCCTCTTTCGCGCATCCTTTTCCTTCATCTACACTGCCATTTCCTTCCTCGCAACCGCTTTTCCTTTCTCCCCTCGCTGCCTAAATCTTCTCATCCTCCCCGTGCTGCCATTTTCTCCCTCCTAGCGGAGCGTTCCTTGCCTCCCATTTCTCACGTTGGGTGCATTAGCTGCGTGCCCTCCTCGCCGCCATATTCCCTTTGGTCCTCCTCTCGCTCGGACCTGCGCACAACAAACTCACGCATATATCACATTTCATTTTTAAATTTTTTTTTTTTTTCTAAATCTTTCTAAAGTTTAGTTTAAATTCTAATATTTCAATCTTTTTTTAAAGTTTGGGTTAGTTTAAAATTTCAATTTTTCATTTCATTTTTCTAAATTATAGGTTAGAATAACATCAACTCATTTTTTTAAAAAGTTTAGTTTAGTTAATAAAAAAATTCATTTTCATTTTTTAATTTTAGTTTGGGATTAGATTTAATTTATTTAACATTGATTTTCATCCTTTTTTTTATTTGTGTAAAGTTTTTTTTTTTTTTGGTAAGCTAGTTAGGTCTATTCACATTCAAAAAGTTACATAGATTACATCGCTACCTGAAGAGGCAGAGTATTCGGACTTGCCTTTGGCACAAAATGATTCTCGCCCTCTGGGAAGGAATTTACATGGGAGCTATTCAGAGGGGAGAAGTCAAAAACCTTGACAGAAACAGAGAGACTGAAGAATTGAGAAGAGCCAGAAAAAAGGCTTTTAAGCCTCGAGTACAATAGGAAAAACATTGAAACAGAGAGAGCCAAGGTTAACGCTGAGAGGCTATGGCGCAGGGGAGTGCTGCACTTCCACTTCATCATTCAGGTAATCCTCAACGTTAATTGGTCTATCCAGGGTGCCTTCCCCTAGACCGAAGATGTGGTGACGCAGCGATGAGGGGCTGGCTTCCTGGTAGTCATCCTTGGAGGGAGCCTCCTCTTCAATCTTGGGACCCTGGCAATGGCGCACCATTGAACTGCGTTTTAGCTAGGCGTAGTGGGGAGAATTGCGATCAATAAATCACATATGATGGACTTCCTTCACATACACAACAAATTTGTCAAATAGAGAGTCGATTTTCTTTTTGAGCTCCTTACTGGTGTTCTGATGCTCCTGCAATGCAATAGCCAGAAGCGTTTTCGTTTGCCAGTGCAGATCGATGCTATGGCTGTATAAATTCTCTCGGGCTCTCGTAAGGCTTGGATCCGGAATCCAACGAAGAGAGGTATCGACCGCTTCCGTAGGCACTGCCCTTCGGCGGATGTGGGCTTTCGACTCCATGTCTGCAATGCGCCGTTGCAGGATCTAGGGAGTTGTTTCAACAAAGGTGCGGGCAACATTTCTAGCAGAGGTCTCGGCTCTAGTTACGGGTGGGCGAGAGGGGTTGGCCTAGAAGGCCTAGCGACCGCAACGAGCGGGGGGAGGGGGATGAGGATGAGGGCGCCTTGGAGCCATGGAGATGGGACAGAGATGAAGGTTGACAGAAGAGGCGAGGAGATGAGAGGGGACAATGCTGAGACGCCAAACGGGGCTGAGCAAAGAGGCAGCGGAGAAGCCAAATGAAATAGAGGGTTGTGAAGTGCAAGGATGGGGGGAGGGGTATATGAAGGTGTTCGCGGGAGGCAAAGGCCTGGGAGGGCGGCTGGAAAGCGTGCCAGAGAGGCGAGTTGATACATGCGGGGGATTAATTCCTGAGGTGGGATTGTACTGGAGTGAGCGGATCGATGGAGAGCCATCGTACTGCTTAAGCATGAGAGGGGAAGTGTGAGGTGTGGTCATGATGACTGAAGTAATTGGGAGGGAGAGCCGAGGACGAGGAGGCCGTGGCCTGCTGCAGATCTTGATTGCTGATGCGAGTACAGTTTGTTTAGACAGATGGCTCCCTAATTGAATTATACTCCATAGATGTGAGTCTATTGGTGTCTCCCACTCCAGTATTTGCAAGGAAATCGACAACATTTTTGGCCTTTCTTCGGACTGCCACGAAGGAGATGCCTTTGGCATCATCAATGTGAACTTTGATCGTCCGACGAATTTTACTGAGGCACCAGCATTCAGAAACCTGCCAAACGTTGCGACCTTGCTGAAGTTTCTGACAAGTTTGGGTAGCGATATTTGTGTAAAGTTTAAATAAAGTTTGGTTCTATTATTTTTTAAGCATAACTTTTTATTGTGTTAATTTGTCCAACATTAGTAAAGTTTTTAGATTAATATTTAAATTTAAATTTTAGGCATTTGTATTTACATTTCAATTTTCTAAAGTTTAGTTTAGTTTTTTCCTTTTTATTTTTTAATTTTGTAATGTTTAACATTTAGATTTAAATTTTAGTTTTGCATTTGTAATAATATTTAGTTTTTTTTTTTTTTTTTTTCTAAGTTTTGGCTTAACGTTTTAAATTTAAATTTTACTTTTTAATAACATTTAGTTTGTATTTAATTTGTATAAAGTTTAGGTTTTCATTTTTTTATTTTATTTTAGTTTTAAATTAACTTATAATTTTATGCAAAAGGAAACTTTTTAAAACAAAACAAAAAGTTTTAAATTTTTAAGCTTTTCAAAAATCAAAACTCAAAAAAATATTTCATTTTTCTTTTGCCTTTGTGAAAAACTTCAAAACAAATTTAAATTTTCAGATTTTTGTTGTCCCATAAATATTTCTTTTCGAGATTGCTTTCAAGGATCATCATTGAGGTGTAAAGCTCTTAAGCATCAGGGAAATTTTTCTTAGTCAAAGGGAAATAATTTTTTTTAAACATCTCTAAAGTTTGATTATAGAGAAATTTTTAAAATTTTTAGTATTAGAATGTTTTAGAATATCATTTGAGTTTGGAAGTTCTAAGCATTTTAATTCCGTGCTCTCTCATGGTATCATTTTTTAGAATTTAAAGTGCTTAAGTTGTGCATTGGGTTTTAAGTTATTTCGTGCTTAATATCTATTGAGATCATTCGTCGATTATTTTTACTACAGCTATGGTTTAAATTGACTTGAATTAACATTGCATGATAAACATTGAGAAATCTTTCAAGTAATTGTTACATGTTCCTTATTTCCTGAATTGAATGTCTCTAATGCATTATCTTGAGGGTGATATTAGAGAGCTGTGAAGATATCTTTGTTCTCTTTGAGCTATAATTGCATTGGAATAATAAGCTTATGATTTGATTTAGAATTACATTGTGATATTTTTATACATTGTCGAAAAGCTTATCTTTCAGTTTTGTGAAGTGAATATCTATTTGAGCAACTAAAATACTGTGGTGTACATCTCTTAGCTAATTGTTGCATAAGCGTTTTTGTCCCTGAATCTAGCTTCATCCCCCTACAATCTCTAATCATCTTGTGCATTTGCATTTTAAGTTAGATCTGCATTATTAAAATTTACTTCTAGGCATAAGCTTGGTCGATAGAGAGAGGTACTTATCTGTCCTTACTTAAGAAGCCTGGTTCTAGTAGCACTTAAAACGGTGACCTTGCAGTCGTCAGAGCCACAACTCTCTGCAGCACCGCAGGCACCGGGTATGTTAGATTTTCAAGAGAGGTATTGTTAATCACACCCTAGTGTGCTTCACCTTAACATCTCTCTACTACTTCCTATAGAATCAGGCTCAATATAGTAAGGGTTGAAGGGTTTGAACTTAAACAGACATTTAACTAAAATTAACCAAGACTCCTTGCATCCCACATTAGTCTTAGGATCTGCATTTCATATAGGATAGTTGTTCATTCTAGCAGTAATTGTCTATTAATTACTTGGTATTAATTTCATAACGAGATAGTTGACTCCATAAGGCACTGGTATCAGACATTTAATCTAATCAAATCTATTAAATCTCGTTAGATCTAAAACAAGTACTTGGTCGCTTGACTGTGTCTCCTAAACTGGTTGGTTTCCAACCTGTTCTCTCTCATTCCATTTCCATAGGGTCTACCTCCCTTAGTCTGCTATAGGGAGATAGCTTAAACAAAGAGATTGGGGATCAGGGTGACAACCCCTGATCTGAACCGTTGTCGCAGTGCCTAGACATTCTGTGCAAGAACATTTTTGGCGCCGTTGCCGGGGACCAATTTATTGGACTTTAGCTTTACGACATTCATCTCTTTCTTTCTCTTCATCTTTCATCTTAGGTGTTTGAGTTAGATTTCTGTCCGGGTGGCGACTCCATTTCCTTCATTTTCTACAAGAGTTTGTATTAGGAGACATCCAAGTAGCTTGGTTAATCCTACTCCAGATCCTGAAAAGGTTCTTAAAGCCTGATTACACAAGCTTTCTTCTCGTACACTTCTTGTTAATCTCGGGCAAGAAGCTCTCTTTGATATCCATTTGCTCTTCCTTGATCCTGTTTAGCAAGATATCATGGATATCTATGCCTCGTGTAACTTTGCTAACATTCAAGGTCATCCCAATAATTTCCCTCAACATGGTATGGATAAGTTACCTTCTTTTCAGGGAAATAACGCGGTTAGTGTCAAAGCTCACCTAAGTGCATTTACGGGTTGGTGGAATAAATGGGCTAGAAATGACAATTTCGAGGATGTAAAGATGAGCCTTTTTATTCTTACCTTAGAGCAAGATGCTTTGGAATGGTTTATTGAAAACCCTGATAATTCATTCGATTCTTTTGAATCAATTCTGAATGCCTTTAAAGATAAGTTTGGAGATAAAAGGGAAGATAGGCATTTGGTTAAGGCTATCAGTACCATAAAAAATAAAGAAAATGAAACTATTGAAGAATTTAACAAGAGATTTAATAGTATTCGTAGGGAAATATCTCAAGATCATAAACCTCCTGATAAATCTCTTCTGGATTTTTAGATTGATGCTTTGAATCTTGATACCTCATATTAGTTAAGACGTGCTAAGACTGCTGATTATAAGGCTTGCCAAGTTTTAGCAGAAGAGCTTGAAAAGGATAAAAGGGCATTAGGGAAGTCTGAGATACCATGTGGAAGATCCTAAGAGACCTCATAATGAAATAATTAAAGGACAATCTATGCTATCAATGTCTAACTTCGTAGCTCCTTTGGATGATGAGTTTGATAAAAAGTTTGAGGATCTAAAGGATAGAGTATGGTACATGCATTTTGATGGTGCATCATCTAGGCATGGTAAAGTTGTTGGAATTGTATTAAAGTCTCCCCTTGGTCATACTTTCAAATTTGCCTATAGATTGGAATTCGAAGCAACCAACAATGTAGCTGAGTATGAAGCCTTGTTGTTGGGTCTTGAGTTGGCAAAGGCTTTAAGAGTTAAGTTGCTTAGTATCAAGGGGGACTTTGACTTAGTTATTATGCAGGTTAAAAATAAGTTTGCATGTAAAAATCAAAGATTAAGGAATTATCGAAATGCTGTATGGGATGTTATGGAACACTTTGATGCTCTTAACCTTGAAGCTATCCCAAGAGAGAAGAATAGTTTGGCTGATGAGCTCGCTGTGGCTGTTTCTACTTTACAATTATCTGATAAATTGATCAAGGATAAGATAAAAATGGAAATTATTTTTAGACCTTCTGTTCCAGATAATTCAGAGCATTGGCAAGTATTTAATGATGAGAAGCAAGTGATTCTTTTTCTTTGTAATTTGGATGAGTTTGAAATTTTTTGGATAAGTTCTAGGATGGATCTGATGATCTTGAAGATATTATAAATCCTACCCCCAGGAGTGTTGTTTCTTTAGAGCAACACTTTGATCGACATGATGCCACAAGGATCAAAGAGGAAAATAAAATGGATTCTGGTGAATTCATTGAAGTAAACATTGGTACCTCTAATGAACCTAAAATTGTCAAAATTGGTAAAGGTACTAATGATGAAGAAAGGAAAAAGTTTACCAATTTACTTCTTGAATATAGGGATGTTTTAGCTTTTTCATATGATGAGTTAAAAGGATATAGGGAAGATGTCATGCAACATACTATATGTTGATTTATGGTAGTATCGGATGTGCTCTAGCCTTGTAATTTTGTATATAGGCTAAGACACATGTATTCCATAATACCCAAAAAGGATTTTGGAAAATTCTATTTAGAGATGGTTTAATTAAATTAATTAATCGTTTTTTAATGTTTTCCTAAGTCTAAACTTAAGGAAACTGATTAATTAAAGGGTATTAATTAAACTAAGTGTGAAACTTCTAGATAAAGTCATGGATCAAATCCCAGTTAATCTTAGCCCTTGATTATGTTTTAATCTTGGCCGTTGAAGGGTCAACGAAAGATTATAAGAAGGAGGGTGAGGAGCCTATGGAAAATACACTGAGCATTTGGCATTTTCGAGCTTCTGAGAGAGACACAACTTTTGATCAAGATCGAATCACTAAGGCAGGGCTGGCTAGGTGATTTTGCTCTAGTGATCAATTCCAGAGAGGGGCAGATGCAGTAACTGGTTAGGAGGACCAGGAGTAGATTTCAGAGAGAGGGGCAGTAGTGACGCGGTAGAGGCAACATAGTCATCTGGAGGGGTGACGCAGTCCATGAAGGGGATCACGCAGAAGTGATGCAGTGCCCTCTAGATGTAGTCTAAAGATAGTTGGAAGCTGAGGTTTCTGAGCTAGGAGGGCCAAATCTCAGTTCCAGATCAGCATGATTGTTGTAGAGGAGGAGGTGACGCAGTTCCTTAGCTTGTCCACGCAGGCTTACGCAGTAGTAGCGTAGGCATCATGCAGAGGCAGAGAGGGGCTTCACCAGCGCTGCTCCGGATCAACTAGGGACTTGCAGAGTGAGGTATATCTCACATTTCTTCTGTTGCCGAGATTTTCTTTGAAGGGTGAGCCGGATATTGGCACCCTAGTTGTACTCAAGATTTTTGCTGCTTAATTATACAAGACCCTCAGATCTGCTACACCGACTTTTCCAAGTTGGGTTTTTCCGGGGACTTAGTCCAAAAATCACTGTGTCAAATGTGGATGTTTTTCATTGTATTTTGTTCAGTTTCTTTTAGCACATAGATTTATTCCGCAGCAATATTTGTGTAGACTACTTCAGTAATTACTTCGATATTGCACTGTAATGAAATAATTATGAAAAATAATAGGAGAAGTAATTCAATTTTGTTGCAGTAGGAATCGAGATTTAGGATTTTTTCACATGGTATCAAAGGTTATTCAAGCTGAAGTGCCGGAGAAACAAAAGTGAACCAGGAAATCAACGCTGAAGGGACTGGAGCTGCGTAAGCAGCAGTAGACTACCCTAGTAGTTACGCAGTCCGAACCAGGAGAGCTATCCAACGCAGAGAAAGCTCCCTCTGAGAGAGTTGACAGAGGGGTAAGCTATTCCAGTTGTAGAAGAGGTAGCGTAGCAGACCAGCGTAGCTGAAGGACGCAGTAGCTGCACAACAGTGAGTGCTGGTGCATAAGCGTTAGAAAATTTCTGAAAAACATAGTTGGTGATTTCTTGACCTCAAAGAGTTCTCTTACTCAAAGAGACTCAATTTTTCTCGTGCAGCAGCAGTAGCGTTGACTTACTCCTCAAGGAGTGGGTGAGTCTAGCTGAGCAGCGGGTTAGAGGGAGAAATCGATAGTTGAGGAGATGGCCAGCAATGGATTGCGTGACCAAGATAGGTTGGAGGGTGCCTCCAACTATGTCATTTGGAAGTGAAGGATTCAGTTTCTCCTTGATTAGCAAGATCTAAAGACCCTCATTAACAACACAGTTGCAGAGCTGCTGGATGCATCACATCTGAGAGCCTTCAAGAAGAACATGGCAAGAGCCAAATGATTGATCCTAGATGGCGTAAATGATCACATCGTACCCCACATAGCAACAAAGGACACTGCTAGAGAAATGTGGGTAGGGCTAGAAAAACTATATCAAGGATCTTCAGAGCAGCGGAAGATGTATCTGGAGGAGAAGATGCGTAACACCAGGATGAAGAAGGGAGAGCGTTTTGAACCTTAAATTATCAGCTTACCAACTCCTTCAACATTTTTCCACTGATAAAGATGTTGTTCAAAATTGAATTGATCAGATTATAGAGTTGGATGAAACTCATAGGAAAGCCTTTGATAATTTGTGTAAAAATCAATCTAACATTAAGAAAAGCTTTGATAAATCATCTCGATCTAGATCTTTGTAGGTTGGAGACATGGTATTACTTTGGGATCGAAAGAATGAAAAACCAGGAAAACATAAGAAGTTCGACAGTTTGTGGCTGGGACCTTACATTATCCGAGGCATTGCTAGACCCAACTCATATCCCCTGAGCATGTTAGAAGGCGAACCACTTCATTTACCTGCAAATGGCCAAATGGTCAAGTTGTTCTTCAGAAATGACATCTGATGCCATTGGGCATCCTTTGTATTGTATTTCAAACCTTACACCTTGTCCTTTCAGCATTTCATTTTGTAGTTAGATTAGATTTATTTTTCATGTTAGTAGAATAATAAATGATAGAAGAGATTCTATTTTTCATGCACTTAATGTTGTATGATGAGTTTTTGGTGGACGCTACTTATGTGTTTTGCTTGGATGCAGATTCTGGATTCTCACATTCCTTCAATGAAGCAACGTGTCCCCAAGTAGAGTCAGATGTTGACCACTCTGTGTCAACGACCCTATAGCAGTACACCTCCATTTTTGCAAATGGGATTTATCATGTTCGAGGTGTTCATGTCATTCAGATTTCATCATCAGTCGACAATTTTTTAAAAGATGTAAACCCATTCTGCATGTTTATAATGTAAATGATCTTAATAAGAACATCCTGTATGTAACAACCTAGGTAGCCTAGTATTTTGGTGACGACTTCTATCCTAGGAGGTTTTTCGTCTCATTGATTCATTTGTATTTCTTGACACAAATGATCCGCTGAGTTTTTCCCTCCAACCTCACCTCAAAGCTAGGGTGGATTTTGTCATCAAGATACTAAGTAAGCCCTAGTGTTTTCTATCGAGTCTTTGTAAAAGTAATCTGGGAATAATCCTAGCTAATTGGCTAGATTATTTTATTATAGATTACTTGGTCTGCTAGATCATATTTTGAGTCGCAGATTTGGGTAGATTTTTGAGGGTCTATAATGAATGGGTTTTCACCCTTCATGTGTCAAATTGTAATATCCCGTGTAAAATATTTTAGTGCATGGTCCTACATAGTTAGACACCATGGCTAAAGTATTAGAGGGTTGGAAAAATAATTAATCCCCTCCTGAGTCAATTAATTAATTTTTTTGGCAAAATTAAATTAAAATTATAAGCCAAAAATTAAATTAATTTGAGGTCCTAGGAAAAATTAATTCTCCAAATTAAAAATTTCGTTGGTTCTAGAAATTTTAATTTTTGGAGGTCCTCGACCAAGGAAATATTGAAAATTTCAAGAGATTTTGGACCCTTGGGCCTTGGTAGTTAAGTCAAAGTCAATTTTTATTTTTGAGTTAATTAAAAAGGAATTAAATGAAAAATCCGAATTTCCTCAAAAAATAAGTAATTTCGACGGACGAAATTAAAAGATGATCAAATATTTTTCGATGGTCGAGATTACTTTGACGGGGATCAAGCCAGCGAGCTGTTGGAGAATAAATCTATAAATTAGAGGTCTCTGTTCATCATTTGATCATCTGATCATTGAGTAGTGCACTTGCTTTGAAAATCTCTTGTAACTTTTGCTGAGTAATAAAACACAAACTTTGGGGTTTCAGATTGTGTTGTTCCTTTTCAGACTTATGTGGTAATATTGCTTCTAAAACTCTGCTGCTTTTATCTGCATTTGCTGGTTAATAGCCTTTGAGGATTGATCTTTGCACAAGTATTTTGCATAGATTTCTAGGTTTTTTAGATATCATTTTGGTTTGATAGAAGTATTAGGGATCTATATTTCTTGATAATCTTATGGTTATTTCTAAATCTATTAATTTAAAAATCAAATCTAAGTGTGCAGAGATTACTATTCAGGATTTGGACGTTTGGTGAAATCCTTAGCTAGATCAATCGACTCTCAGATTTCGAAGTCTGAAAAACCCATTGTTTCTTAATTTCTAAATGTCATCTTACGAAATATTTTA
Source organism: Pinus albicaulis (assembly GCA_034641835.2). Lineage (NCBI taxonomy): Eukaryota > Viridiplantae > Streptophyta > Pinopsida > Pinales > Pinaceae > Pinus > Pinus albicaulis. The sequence goes on from CM076582.1 coordinate 564,707,399, forward strand.
CTTGTAGGGTTTTTCTTAAGCTTGTGCCTCTTTAAATTTCTAGTTTATTTCTTTTAAATTGTGCAAAATGGTTTAAATCTGGCTACTAGAGGGCTTTGATCTGCTAGATTTGTAAAATAGTATTGTAGATTTGTAAGTATCATTATTTTTTTTAAACTCACTGGGGTTTAGGATTTCATATTTTTGTACGTGTTGGGTTTCTGGGTTTTTCTTGTTTCTGGTTTTGTGCAGGTGATTTTGGAAGGTCTTCAGAGAATTTTTTTTAGATCTGAGCCAGATCTAGGCCCTGGAGGGTAAGGTTTGGTCTCAAGATTAGATTACTTGCAGATCTGAGCAAGACATAGGGCACGGAGGGCAACATCTTGCCTCAAAGCTATTTTTTTTTTGTAGGAGCATTCATTTTAAACAAATTTTAAAATTTGAAGTTTTTTGGTTGGAATTAAGTTGCTGGGTGAAAGGAAAAATACGAAAATTTATGCACCAGTGCACTTGCATTTTTCTGCTGCCTGATAATTCGTCCTTCGACTTGTGCGTCCTCATTCCCTCAGGCTGTACCCTCTTCTTCTCCCATCCACAACCTTTACCTGCGTTTTCCCCTCCATTTTGCTCTCCAAATTTTTGCGTGAACCCTCAATCCGCTTCCCTAGCTCTCTCCCTCAATTCCAGCGTCTACCTTTACGTGAATCTCCCTCATCGCAGCCCCTTCTTCCTCTTTTGCGCATCCTTTTCCTTCATCTACACTGCCATTTCCTTCCTCGCAGCCACTTTTCCTTTCTCCCCTCGCTGCCCGAATCTTCTCATCCTCCCCGCGCTGCCATCTACTCCCTCCTAGCCGCGCGTTCCATGCCTCCCATTTCTCACGCTGGGTGCATAGCTGCATGCCCTCCTCGCTGCCATATTCCCACAGCTCCTCCTCCTCTCGCCCAGACTTCCGCACAACAAACTCACGCACATATCACATTTCATTTTTTTTTTTTAAATTTTTCTAAATCTTTCTAAAGTTTAGTTTAAATTCTAATATTTCAATTTTTTTTTTTTAAAGTTTGGGTTAATTTAAAATTTAAAATTTTCATTTGATTTTTCCAAAGTATAGCTTAGGATAACATTAACTCATTTTTTAAAAGTTTAGTTTAGTTAATAAAAAAATTCATTTTCATTTTTTACTTTTAGTTTGGGATTAGATTTAATTCATCTAACATTGATTTTCATTTTTGTTTATTTGTGTAAAGTTTAAATAAAGTTTGGTTTTATTATTTTTTTAGCATAACTTTTTATTGTTTTAATTTATCCAACATTAGTAAAGTTTTTAGATGAATATTTAAATTTAAATTTTAGGCATTTTTAATTACTTTTCAATTTTCTAAAGTTTAGTTTAGTTTTTTCATTTTCATTTTTTAATTTTGTAATGTTTAACATTTAGATTTAAATTTTAGTTTTGCATTTGTAATAATATTTAGTTTTTTTATTTTAGCTTTTGTAAAGTTTTAGCTTAACATTTTAAATTTAAATTTTACTTTTTAATAACATTTCATTTGTATAAGCAGAAAAGTGCACTCTGACTGGGCGATCGAGGAGAGGGGGGGAAGACTGAGTCCTAGGGTTTTGGACAAACCCTGCAACGACTTTGGTTCTGGTGCAGTCTGCCACACCAGTGACATATTTTCCCCCTTTGGCATCGAGATCAGTTTGCCGCCTGCCTTTACTTGATGACTCTCCCATCGAGGGGGGGGGGGGAATATGCCTCCCCCCACATGCAATCAAGAAACTGCTAACTCTGAATCTACATAGATTCTGTCCTCTGCCACTGCAGAGCACCAGAATGATACTTCAGCCAAGCAACAAGACAAGCCTTAAGAGCCTATGGACAATACGGAGCTGCCAAAGGCGACCTCTGCTACCTGTCGACCCATTGCGGCAGAGCGTCCTAAGATAGACCTGCCAAACTACGTATCAATGCCCAAATACAGTACATGAAAGATCATGCACTCATAGGCAAATTTGTCGGCTTCTGGCCTACTGAGAAAGCTTTGCATGGTTGGATAGCCTCCAAATGGAAGCCAAAGGGACATGTCACCCTTCAGTTAGGGCCAAAAGGATTTTTCAATGCCATTTTTAACTGTATTGAAGACAGAAATCGAATCTTAGATGGAGGTCCTTATTTTTTCAACTTAGCAGGCCTTTATCTTAGAGATTGGGTTGAAAGATTTAATCCAGATAAAGAAGACTTCAGCTGGACACCGGTATGGATAAGGATGTACTCCTTGCCCTTGGAATATTGGGATGAAGAATCGCTAAAGGACATTGGCAATGGATTAGGAGAGTTCATAAAGATTGCAGAGAAAACCAAGCTCAGAAGATACACTTCATATGCCAGAATATGCGTCTACATGCATTTGGCCAAGGCCCTCACGGATTCGGTAAGTCTTTATCATGATGAATTTGAATGGATACAACCCATAGATTATGAACATGTCCCCTTTCGATGTAGAAAATGCCATGCTCATGGACATATCTTTCGGGATTGTCCTTTAAATCTCTCCACCAAACCTAATGTCACCATGGAAACCTCTGATGCAGAGGGGTTTACAAAAGTTCCCAACCGCAAAAAGCATCACAAGAAACACCCATTTGCCACCAAGATCCCCCATCATTCCCCCAACATTCCTTCAACCAGTAACAACTCTGATATCCTTGCAAAGCAAATACAGCCTGATAGTGATCCTCCAAGTCAACATGAGATATCATCAATGCCATCCACCTCCACTCTCTCTACTGATCCCCCCACATCTCAAAAAATTTCAAAAGCTCCTCAAGAAACTTTAAACCCCATTCCTAGTCTTAGTAAGGAAACAGATCTGGTAATTTGGCAACCTAACAACATGGATATAGATGGCTCAGCTCCAGAGGGTAGTCATCCCAACCACATGGAAGAGGAACCTGAAAGTATTGATTTGGGAGATTTGGACATCTTCGGTCTCGAGCAAGCTTGTAAAAAGAAAGAGTATGACAAAATAATTGCCAGACAGATAGAAAGCTTAGAGGTGGTTCTCTTTCGAGCACAACAACAAAGATCATTGGGCATACAACCAGGCAGTCATTGGGATAGCAAAAATATTCTTAAAGAAACCAAGAAAAGGGGAAGAAAACAGATCTGCAAAGAACCATCATCATTGGGGAAATGCTGGTGGAATTTGGAAGATATCCCAAGGTGACCAAGTTTTACCAGCCGCTAGTCAATAGTTCTCAATGAAGCTCACCTCTTGGAATATACGAGGATTAAACAGTCCTATGAAATACAGAATGATTAAAAACATGATTCAGCACGAGAGACCTCAAGTCTTTTTCATGCAAGAAACCAAATGCAATAGTAACACCCTAGGCTTCATCATCTCCAGAGCTTGGACAAGATTCCATTCTGTTGCTGTTAATGCCTCAGGTGCTTCTGGTGGCCTAGCTATCGCATGGGCCCCGCGAGCAATCTCGCTTACTGATGTACATGCCTCTCACAACCTCATTCAGGCCACATTCCATCTCATAGGCTCCAACATTCATGGTCACCTCACCAATGTCTACTTCCCTCAAGACCCTTCGCAAAAAATCGCGCTGCTCAACACTATGGAAGCTCTCAATTCAAACAGAACTCATCCACTCTGGATCATGGGTGGGGAATTTAATATGATCACCAAGCTAGAAGAGAAGAAAGGAGGATGGGCCAAGCTGGAGTTGGAAAGCAGCCACTTCAAGGAATTCATCCAAAGAAACTGGCTAATCGACCTTCCTTTCTCTAATGGCATGCACACATGGAACAATAAGCCTTCTGGATCTCAGCAAATTGCTTCCAAGCTGGATCGCTTTCTCATATCGGACAATGCAATTCACTTAGGAGGAGATATTCACTCCTCCATTCTGCCACTTTCAGGCTCTGATCATTGGCCCATTTCACTTCAATGGCTGAGACCTGGGGACTCCACCAAACGACCCTTCAGATTTGAAGCTTTTTGGCTCACACATCCTGATTTCAAATGCATGGTTACCAATGCTTGGAAAAACTTCACTCCTCCTGCCAGCTCCAAAATGTAACAATTCCAGCAATAGCTCAGAAACCTCAAAATACAGATCAAGAAATGGAATCACTCTACTTTTGGGAACATTTTCCAACAACAAAAAGTTCTAGAACAAAACATGTCTGAGCTTCAGCAACGTATAATCAATGAAGGAAGAACTGAGTCTCTAGCAACTCAGGAAAAAAACCTTCTCACTCAGCGGGAAGAACGAAGAAAACAAGAGGAAATCCTCTGGAAGCAGAAATCTCGAATAAGGTGGGTAAAAGAAGGGGAAAGGAATACCAAATTCTTTCATCGCTCAACCATTCAAAGAAGAATGCATAATAGGATCACTCAGCGGCAGAACCAGCATGGAGAAACGCTGGAAGAACACGAGGATATATAGAGAGAGAGCTCCTCAATCACTTCAAAACTGTTCTTCATGAGACCCAGGAGAGCAGACAACCAACAATAAGCAAGATCCTACAACACTGTTGGTCAAGGTTGTCATTGATGTCAATATGGCATTAACCGAGATGTCAATATTCTTGAGATGTCTGGTTCAAGATGATGATGTCATGCCATCAATGAAGATGTCAAATCACGAAGAAGTCAAATCACTAATGAAAGAAGCCCTAAGAAGTCTTTGATCTAATGTTGCATGCACTTGATGATCTATAACTTAACCCTTGATGTTATGTGATGATGTCATACACTTAGATACTTGATGATGACATATGATGATCATGGTTGGAGATCATTTGAGGGTTGGAAGACTATTTTCGAGTTCTCCTAATAATGCTGCACTATAACATATCACTGCACCATTATCTGATGACATGAGTGATGCACTCATTGTTGGACATTACCATGATGACGTAATGTGGAGAATACAATGAACACTAATGAAGATTGACCTAGATCCGAGCTTGAGGCAAATAAAGCAGATCTGACTTATGTATATTTAGCTTTGAGTCACAGCCCAACACAAAAATTAGCCCAAACATTAAACTTTTATGTCCTCTCGACCTCCTGTAATTTTTGTGCCTCCTAACTATGTTCTTCACCGAAAATTGTTGATCAAATGAAGTGTTTTAGATGTCTATATACACTGGTTTTGGAGTTTTATGAATATTCACGTCGGTTGGGTGAAGGAGTATGAGCATACACAAGTCGGCTCAAGTCGGCTAGGAAAAAATATATATATTTTTCAGCTTAAAAATTCAATTTCTCACAAACTATTGGGAACTATTGGGAGTTTGAGGGCAAGTAAGGTCTCATTAGAAAGAGGAAAAAATCCTCTTTAAGATGGTGTAGGATTCATTTGGAAAGGATGCCTCCAAGCTGTCCAAAATTATTTTTCTTTGTCACTGCTTCTGAAATCTCTAGTGCAGAAGATGATTAGGACAGTATGGCTTCTTTGTTTGGCTTCTCCATTGTTTGTCTTCTCCATTGTTTGGCTACTTCATCATCATAGGAACATGTAGGACATCCACGTCATCATGGTAATGTCCAGCAATGAGTGCATGACTCATGTCATCACATAATGGTGCAGTGATATGTTATAGTGCAACATTATTAGGAGAACTCCAAAATAGTCTTCCAACCCTCAAATGATCTCCAACCATGATCATCATATGTCATCATCAAGTATCAAAGTGTATGATAATTACTGAAGAACATAACCAGATGCTCCTCCGCCTTGTCACTCTCTTGGAAGTAGAAAAAGCGATGGCTCAATTTAAAGACGACAAAGTTCTAGGACCGGACGGCTTTACCTCCAACTTTTTCCATCACTTCTGGGATCTTATAAAAAAGGACGTCTGGCAATTAGTAGAGGAATCTCAGACTCTGCACTAGTTGCTCCCGTCCCTCAATGCCACTTTCATAGCTCTCATCCCTAAAGAGGATAATTCCAATACCTCGGACAAATTCAGGCCCATTGCTCTTTGCAACGTCATCTACAAAGTGATCTCAAAGGTAATCGCCAATAGGCTCAAGACCCTTCTTCCACTGCTCATTTTGCCTGAACAAACAGGATATGTGGAAGGTCGTCAGATTCTAGATGAAATCATTCTCACGCACGAAATCATTCATTCCCAAAAACACAATAAAAAGGCAGGTATGCTCCTAAAAATCAATCTCTCTAAAGCTTTTGATATGTTAAGCTGGAATTATATCAAGCAGATGCTCACTGCCTTTGGTTTTAGTCCCAGCTAGATCAGATGGGTCATGAATCTCATTTCTTCCTCCTCCTTCTCCATTCTTGTCAATGGCATACCCTCTCGCCCCTTCTCCCCCTCCAGAGGCATCCACCAAGGAGACCCCCTTTCACCCTTCCTTTTCGTCCTCATGGCAGAGGGGCTCGGCCGTCTTATACAAAATGCACTTCACACTCAAAAACTTCACGACATCTCTGTTCATGGCTCTCAGGCAACCCCCACCAACAGTTCGTTGATGACAACATGTTATTTGGGCATCCATCAGTCCAAGAAGCTCTCTCTTTCAAATCCCTTCTCGATACCTTTTCGGAGGCCTCTGGCATCTCCATTAATGCTGCTAAATCTCAGATTTTTTTCTTCAACACTCTTGTCATCACTCAAAACAATATTGCTAGAATACTTGGCTTCTCTATCGCCTCTTTACTGGCCAAGTACCTTGGCGCTCCTCTGATTGACTCTGCTATTAAACATGCATCCTGGCAAATGCTTCTCGAAAAACTCAAAGCTCGGCTATCCTCATGGACTTATAGATCCCTCAACATGGCATGCCGTCTCATTCTTATCAAAGCTGTTTTGCAATCAATGCCCCTGTATTTATTCTCAGTTCTAGTGGCACCAAAATGGGTCCTCAAAAAGATTAAAGACCTGCAATGCAACTTCCTTTGGGGGTCCTCGGGGCAAAATCGAAAATGGGCACTGGTCAAATGGAGGACTGTTTGTATGCCAAAAAGGGATGGAGGCTTAGGTCTCCGAGATCCATATCACAGTAACGCAGTAATGGGAGCTCGGATCTGGTGGGAATGGATATTGGCGCCACACATGCCGTGGGCTCTACTCTGGACTGCCAAATATTTCAACAATAGATTGCCAGAGGATCTCATCAGACTGACAATGGTCGACACAGACTCCTTGATATGGAATGCTGCCAAACAACATCGAGTCATGATACAAGAGCACAGCTTCTGGGAGGTCAGAGATGGGAGTAATGCACGCTTCTGGGTTGATTCTTGGCAACAAAGACCCAAGTTAGTAAACATTATAAGGCCTCAGTTACAAATGGACTCGATTAATCATCTGGCCATAAATGTCAAACAGTATTGGTCTTCATCCACCATCCAGGGATATCAGCAATGGAAACAAGCAACTCAAATCTTAGAACAGGGGCAAGAGGATACACACAAGGAAATTGATACAGAGCTTAACAGCAGGAAGATCAAACACTCAGAAAAGAAAGATCTTCTTCGATGGGGACATACTCCTCGTGGCACGTTCACCACCAAAAAAGCTTACATGCTGATGACACCCTCCCAAGACCCAAAAGATTCCCTATGGACTCAAATATGGTCCCCAGGCATTTGACCCAAACTCTCCACCTTTTTATGGCTCCTATGTCATAAAAGAATCCTTACCTGTGACAATCTCATTAAAAAGGGATTCATAGGACCCTCAAGGTGCCCTAACTGCTCAAACCACAATGAAACCATTCAACATCTTATGGACACTTGTTTCCTAGCAAACAAATTATGGGAAAAAATCAGCTTCAGATGCAAAAAAGTGGGCAGAATCTCAGGCGACATGGTCAACACCATACGCAACTGGCCAATAGCTCCATACAATAGCAAGTTGTTAAACTCTCTCTGGTCGCTTCTTCCGGGACTTCTTTTGTGGACAATATGGAAGGAAAGGAACAAGCGAATTTTCAAGAATCAATGCACCCCTTTGGATATTATATGGAACAATTTTTGCCATAACATCCAAGAAACTCTGGCTCTCCATCAATGGCAGGAGGAAGATTTTCCTAATCAAAATCTAAAAAAGTCTATCTGGGAGAACTGGTAACTCTCGTTACCTTCAAGTCTCTCTAGTAAACGCTCTCCTCCTACTCATTCAGATTCACCTAGCAACTGGACTCCTTCTTTTGCTGGATTGATAAAGATGAATTTCGATGGCGCTTCCAAAGGTAACCCAGGTGATGCAGGATACAGAGGTATATTCCGGGACCACAATGGCAATCACCTCTTGATCTTCTATGGTTCAATAGGATGGGACTCAAACAATTTAGCTGAACTGGAAGGTTTATGGCAAGGTTTATGTCTTGCTCAACATCATAACTATTTCCCTATTGAAATAGAAGGGGATTCTCAAATTCTCATCAATGCAGCCAACCAACTTCTTATGGGAGCTCCAGCATCCAAGGTGGCCGACATTTAGAGACTGGTGGCGAGATTGGAACTCATAGAACAATGGCTGAAGCATAATAGAGAAATCTCTTTTAAACATGTCAAAAGATCGGGTAACAAAGTAGCGGATCTGCTGGCAAATAATGGAGGGGACAGCAATCAAACCTTAACCTCTGGACCCCTCACTATTCTTAATGATAGCTCTCTCATACAGGAATGTACCAATTTGGTGCACAAAGATACAACAATCTCGGATGCGGGTGATCTATAGGGGAGGCCATAATGCGAGCTTATGGGTTGGCAAGTGGCATAGCCACATGGCCACCCACAGGCCTCAGCGGCGGGCATTTAATTGCTCCAACTGCTCCCACAAATGCACATTAACTCTGCTCAATTGTCGATGCCATCTCCGGTCCTTCAAAATGAATTCGCCTGGTCGGCTCCCTCCCTTGCCTTTGCCGTTGAGCTGCAATTGCCCCCTTGGAGTCTCGGAGCCGAGCTCCCGAACGCCTACCGGGCGGCGCTGTAGTCTCCTCTGCTGTATTGAGGTGGTTCCCGGCCTGCACTTCTCTCAGAGTCTTCTTTGCAGATTGAATTTCGTCTCTGTGGACAGTCGGTCCTTGGCTTCTTGGTCCTCGGCTTCACTAGTCTCTCATCCTGCTGCTATCTTGGCTCAAAGCACTCATCCTCCCCACTGTTCCATCATGCCTCGTCTGCGCCATCGAATGCGCTGCCGCCGCGGTAGCAGCCGAGGCAGAGCCGCTCATCTGTCACCTTCTTCCCACTCTGATACATCCCCCTCATCTCTGGAGCACTATTATGGACGCTACCCAGCCACTCGTAGTGGGCGTGGCCGTGCTTGGAATTCAGGTAGGTCTCGCTCTCTGCCGCCGCATCCTCCCTCCACCACTTTCTCCCCGACGCTGCCTCAACTGGAGATAGCTGCCTCTCCGCAACCCACCCACTTTGCTCAATTCCATTATTCATGCACCTTGGACCGTCCGCGCATAACTGCAACCATCACCATCTCCTTCAAAGAGGAACCCACTAGTGCGGCTTGCCTTCAACCCAGAAAATTGCAGAAGTCTTCCATCCAAGGAGCTCCATCCGTAGCGGAGAAGAGTGGCCCAGCCTCCAGTAGCAGAAGTAAAGGTATCGACAGCAGCAGCGAAGATTGGACAGGTGGTAAAGATGCCCTTGGAAAATCTTGTGCTAACACGGAGTCTCGAAACGCTGCGGATGCCACCTACGACAAGCTTGCAGACGACAACGATGAGTATAGGTGTCTTATTGTGGAAGAGACACCTCCCTCCCCAATTGACACCTAAGTGCTCAGGTTCTTTCTGGATTTTAGTTTCTGGTTCCAAGCTTTTTGGGCCTTTTTATATGGTTTCTGGTTTTAAGGTCTGCCTGATGATTGCAAACATTTATCTTTTTTTCATGTGCGACGCTGGTTTCCCCTTTGTGGGCAGCGATAGAACAACCAAATGGACTGGTTTCCCCTTTGAGGGCAATCCCTATTTTGTTATTTTAGATAATTGTGCCTTAGAAATAGATTAGAACTGCAGAGGCCCGAGCCTCCATGTATTTTATGTTATATTAATAGAAATTAGTCTTATTTAGAAAAAAAAAACATTTCATTTGTATAAAGTTTAGGTTTTAATTTTTTAATTTTTTTTAGTTTTAAATTAACTTTTAATTTTATGCAAAGGGAAACTTATAAAAACAAAACAAAAAAGTTTTAAATTTTTAGGCTTTTCAAAACTCAAAACTCAAATAACTATTTCATTTTTCTTTATCCTTTGTGAAAAACTTCCAAAAAAAATTTAAATTTTTCAGATTTTTGTTGTCCCATAAATATTTATTTTCGAGATTGCTTTCAAGGATCATCATTGAGGTGTAAAGGTCTTAAGCATCAGGGAAATTTTTGTTAGTCAAAGGGAAATATTTTTTTTTAAACATCTCTAAAGTTTGACTATAGAGAAATTTTCAAATTTATCAGTATTGAAATGTTTTAGAATATCATTTGAATTTGGAAGTTCTAAGTGTTTTAATTCCTTGCTCTCTCATGGTATCATTTTTCAGAATTTGAAGTGCTTAATTTGTGCATTGGGTTTAAAGTTATTTCGTGCTTAATATTTATTAAGATCATTCGTCGATTATTAACACTACAATTATGGTTTAAATTTACTTGAATTAACATTGCATGATAAACATTAAGAAATCTTTCAAGTAATTGTTACATGTTTCTTATTTCTTGAATTGAATGTCTCTAATGCATTATTTTGAAGGTAATATTAAAGAGTTGTGAAGATATCTTTGTTCTCTTTGAGCTATAATTGCATTAGAATAATAAGTTTATGCTTTGATTTAGAATTACATTGTGATATTTTTATACATTGTCGAAAAACTTATCTTTTAGTTTTGTGAAGTGAATATCTATTTGAGCAACTAAAAGACCGTGGTGTACATATCATAGATAATTGTGGCATAAGCGTTTTTGTCCCTGAATCTAGCTTCATCCCCCTCCAGTCTCTAATCATCTCGTGCATTTGCATTTCAAGTTAGATATGCATTATTAAAATTTACTTCCAGGTATAAGCTTGGTCGATAGAGAGATAGGTAATCATCTGTCCTTACTTGAGAAGCCTGTTTCTAGTAGCACTTAAAACGGTGACCTTGCAGTCGTCAGAGCCACAACTCTCTGCAGCACCGGAGGCACTGAGTATGTTAGATTTTCAGGAGAGGTATCATTAATCACACCCTAGTGTGCTTCACCTTAACGTCTCTCTACTAATTCCTATGGAATCAGGCTCAATATAGTAAGGGTTGAAGGGTTTGAACTTAGACATGCATTTAACTAAAATTAACCAAGACTCATTGCATCCTACATTAGTCTTAGGATCTACATTTCATATAGGATAGTTGTTCATTCTGGCAGCAATTGTCTATCAATTACTTGGTCTTAATTTCATAACGAGATAGTTGACTCCATAAGGCACTGGTATCAAACATTTAATCTAATCAAATCTGTTAAATCTTGTTAGATTTAAAACAAGTACTTGGTCGCTTGACTGTGTCTCCTAAACTGGTTGGTTTCCAACCAGTTCTCTCTCATTCCATTTCCATAGGGTCTACCCCCCTTAGTTTGCTATAGGGAGATAGCTTAAATGAAGAGATTGGGGGATGTGGGTGACAGTCCCCGATCTGAACCATTGTCGTGGTGCCTAGACATTCTGTGTGACAACAGGTCCCACTACCAAATTTAGCGCACTTCTAAATTTAGCAGAACCCTTCCATTTCTAACTTCAGTTAACACTCCCTTTTAGAGAGGAAGGTGTTCTGTACTGCACTGAGTTTATCTCTGAAGTAGACGAATCTGCCTCTTGCCAATGCCTTGGTCAAGATATTTGTTGTTTGCTCCTCTATAGGTACGTTTTGAAGTTTGAATTTACTCCTTTGAATACAATTTCTAATATGGTGGTACCTGATCTCGATGTGATTGGAGCGGTCTTGAAGCACCAGATTTTCAGAGAGATTGACACAACTTTGATTATCACAGTTTATGACTGTGGGCTCCAATGTCTCACTGAACAATCCGACAAGTAGCTTACTCAACCAAGTAGCATCACAAGCTGCCAAGCTGGCAGCCATGTACTCAGCCTTAGCTGAGCCTAGTGCCACTGATCTCTGCTTTGTGTTAAACCAAGAAAAAACTGCTGACCCAACACTAAAAGCACAACTTGAAGTGTTCTTCTTGTTTGTTGAATCTCCTGCCCAATCTGCATCTGTGAATCCCTGAAGACTCACTCCATCAATTTGTCTGTACAACAACCCATAATCTGTTGTGCCCTTGAGATACCTCAACATGTGCTTGGCAGCAACCCAATGTACTCTGGTCGGTTCAACCATAAACTGGCTCAACTGGTTGACTGCAAAGCAAATGTCTGGTCGTGTGTTCACTGGATACATCAATGACCCTATGAGCTGCCTATAGAGAGTGGGATCCACTCGGACACTTCTGATAGTGTCCACCTTCCTCTAGTTTGTGACTAGCGGCGTGGTCATGGGCCTACAATCTCGCATGTGCAATCCCTTGAGAATCTACTATGCATACTTGGCCTGTCCTAAGAATATATCCCCATCACCTTGCCAAACATCCAATCCTAGGAAATAATGCATAAGCCCTATATCCTTCATCTCAATCTCTTCTGCAAGATCTCTCTTGTAGTCACGAATGAGCTCCTTGCCCCCTGTCAATATCAAATCATCAACATATAACACAAGAATGAGAGGCCGACCCTCAGCCACAATATAATACAGGTTAGGGTTAGCTTGACTCTTGGTGAAGCCCAAACCGAGAAGGTAGTTGTCTATCCAGGCATACCTTGCCCTCGGCGCCTGCTGTTGATTTTTTTGGGTAGCATCGGATGTGCTCTAGCTCCGAAATTTTGTGGAGGGGCTAGAACACATGAGATCTCCAAGACCCATAAATCGTTTGGAGAAATTCCACCCGGAGCTTAAGTTATTCAAATAATTAATTATTTTAAATGGAGCTGAGTTAAAACTTAGGTAGATAAAATAATTAAAGTTAATTAATTTAAATGTGGGTGAGAATGTTCTAAGTGACGAAGATCAAGTCTTTTCTAATATTAGCCGTCGATTCGAGATTAGATCACGGCCGTTGATCCATCAACAAGAAAAGTATAAAGGAAGGCTTGAGGGTCAGTTGGAGAATACACACAGAGTGAGCAACACTTTAGCTAAGTCAAAATTCTGGAGCGTGGTTTGTTGAGAATTTCGGAGTGTGCTTGCAGTGCAGAGAGGGGCAGTTCGGCAGCGAGACTTCAGTCCAAGGCTGAGAATACAATTGCAAAGAGGCAGAGCAATACCAAGAGAGACAATGCAACACCTGAGAGGGTGACGCAGAGCCAATAGGATGATGTAGAGCCAGAAGGGTGACGCAGTCACTCAAGTAGCTGTGCTGGGGTTTCTGTATAAATTCAACAAATCGATTACTGGGCCGGGAAGGCTCACGAGGAGGGTGACGCAGCCACTAGAGGATGTGACGCAGTCTTAGCGCAAAGCTTGCTGCAGCCCTCGCTGCGCAACACTGGAGACAATGCAGTCACCTGTGGGGTTTCTTCATTTTGCTTCTGGATCAGCCGAAATATCTGTCTTTGGATAGAGTTACTGCTGCCGAGGTTTTCTCTGTTGGGTGAGCCAGATTTGGCACCCTAGATTGTATTAAAAAATCTTCTTTATAATTAAACCCTCTACTGCTGCACCGATTTTCCCGCATTGGGTATTTCAAGGGACATTTGTCCAAAATAAGTGTGTCCTTTGTCTGAATGCTTCATTTATTTTCTAGTACAAGAAAAGTATAAAGGAAGGCTTGAGGGTCAGTTGGAGAATACACACAGAGTGAGCAACACTTTAGCTAAGTCAAAATTCTGGGGCGTGGTTTGCTGAGAATTTCGGAGTGTGCTTGCAGTGCAGAGAGGGGCAGTTCGACAGCGAGACTTCAGTCCAAGGCTGAGAATACAATTGCAAAGAGGCAGAGCAATACCAAGAGAGACAACGCAACACCTGAGAGGGTGACGCAGAGCCAATAGGGTGATGCAGAGCCAGAAGGGTGACGCAGTCACTCAAGTAGCAGTGCTGGGGTTTCTGTATAAATTCAACAAATCGATTACTGGGCCGGGAAGGCTCACGAGGAGGGTGACGCAGCCACTAGAGGATGTGACGTAGTCTTAGCGCAAAGCTTGCTGCAGCCATCGCTGCGCAACACTGGAGACAATGCAGTCACCTGTGGGGTTTCTTCATTTTGCTTCTGGATCAGCCGAAATATCTGTCTTTGGATAGAGTTACTTCTGCCGAGGTTTTCTCTGTTGGGTGACGCAGCCACTAGAGGATGTGACGCAGTATCAGCGCAAAGCTTGCTGCAGCCATCGCTGCGCAACACTAGAGACAATGCAGTCACCTGTGGGGTTTCTTCATTTTGCTTCTGGATCAGCCGAAATATCTGTCTTTGGATAAAGTTACTTCTGCCGAGGTTTTCTCTGTTGGGTGAGCCAGATTTGGCACCCTAGATTGTATTAAAAAATCTTCTTTATAATTAAACCCTCTACTGCTGCACTGGTTTTCCCGCATTGGGTATTTCAAGGGACATTTGTCCAAAAATAAGTGTGTCCTTTGTCTGAATGCTTCATTTATTTTCCAGTACTTGATCTGTATAGTTGTGTAGGCTGCAGTGTATTTACATTAATATTTTCTTGATGTATTCAAAAAATAACTTGTTAAGTTAATGAAAACAAGTAGGTAATGTAAATAAGATTTCTGTAGTAGGATTTTTGTAACTTAGATTCAGAAAGTTTCACACCTGCTTGAGCTCATAAAGAGCTCTCTTCAGCTCGCACATATGCATGTCTTCGCTGAAAGTCTCAAATTCTCCAAGTTGCTCAACATATATCTCTTCCTCAACAACTCCGTTAGGGAATGCGATATTCACGTCCATTTGGTGGATCTTCCATCCCATTTGCGTTGCAATTGCCAAAATAGTCCTAATGGACGAATATTAGGCCACTGGTGTGAACGTTGTTAGTTTTTGTAGCATCGGATTTGTTCTAGCCTCGTGATTTGGCAGAGAGGTTAGAATACATGTATTCTCCAATACCCAAAAATCGTTTCTGGAAATTCCACCTAGAGACGACTTAATTAAATGAATTAGTTAGTTTTTAATGTTTCGCAAGTCTAAATTTAACAAATATGATTAATTAAAAGGTATTAATTAAGTCATGGTCAGAATCTTCTAGAAAAAGAAATGGATCAATTTCTAGTTAATCTTGGCCATCGATTAAGTTTTAATTGTGACCGTTGAAATATCAACGAGAGATTATAAGAAGAAACTCTATGGGGCTTGGAGAACACACTTTAACAGTTCGATTTCACTAGCAGATCGGTTTCCAGAGTAGCAGTGTTTTGTTGTCGGAGAGAGAGCTAGTGAGCTCGAAGCAGTGAGAGAAGGGTAGGGATAGTAAGGCCGAAGGAAGATTTTCCAGTTCCGGTGAGTGCATTGTAGAGAGGCAGTGCAGTGCTTCAGTGGGCAATCCGTATTTTGCTGGGGAGAAGCAATGATTCAGTGCCAAAAGTCGGAGAGAGAGTCCGGAGGATATATTCTGGTCAGAGAGCAAGACGAGAAGCAGTTTAGAGTTGTGGGACGCAGTACTGCATAGAGGCAGCAAGGAGCAACTCAAATCGAGTTGAGGTTAGTGTTAGATCGCTTGTGGAAGTGATATTTTTCTCACTAGTTTCACTGCCAGTCTTTTCTCTGTATTGGTTTGCTAGATTAAGCAACCATAGTTTTGTACTCAAATTTACTACTGCATAATAATCAAACCCTCAGTTGCTGCACTAGTTTTCCCGAGTTGGGTTTTTCCGGGGACTTAGTCCAAAATTAGCTGTGTATTTTGTGTGTGTGCATCTATTCTTCCAGCCTTTTTTTTTTCTTCTGCAATATTTGTTTTGTGAAGGCTGCAGTGTATTAGTTTCGATATTTACCGTAGCACACAGTAAATAATTTGCTTAATTTATTTAACAAATAGAAGAAACTATATCAGTTGCTGCAGTAGGATTACGGGTAATGGAATTTTCACAAACGTCTCATCATAGTCTATCCCTTCGACCTGAGAGAACCCTTTGGCTACAAATCTAGCCTTACACTTCTCCACACTCCCATTAGCTGCATGCTTAATCTTGTACACCCCACACAAATCTAGCCTGGTTATTGGTTCTTCTTCCAAGTTCCCAGGAATACTTAATTGCTAGGTTTCCATCGGGGTTGTAGATATCCCCTCCCCCTCCTGCCACCCCTGCTTTTTGGCTAAATTGTTAAATGAAGAAACAAGAGCAATTTCTTCTAGTTTCCTTTCCTTGAACATGGCTAAGAAACAAATGAAAATGGCTGTAGCTTTCTGTATACAAGGGAGTTTGAAATTCATTTTATTGTTTATTGGGTAAATTATTAAATTAAGAAACCAGAGCAATTTCTTCTAAGTTGTAGCTTCCTTTCCTTGACCGTCTCAAAGAAGCAAATGCAAACGCCTGTTCTTAAAGTTCAATTCTACTAAAATAATACCTTATCTTATTATTCATTAGAACCATATATTTGTTATATCAGATACAAGACAAAAAAAATAGATCAACCCTTCTGTTGTTTGCGGGGCTGGCTGGTCCTTGCAGTCACAATCAATGTAGTTGGATGCTCATTGCTATCATGATCTATATTTCTTATGCATAGGTGTCTGCTAACTGGCTTCTAGCCACGGCAAACATCAGATACCTAGCTGCTCAGGCTCTTTTTGCTTTAACAACACATAAACACATAAAACAAATATAAATGCAATTGTAGTTCAAATTTGTGATAGAATTCTTTATCTTCTTTAGCATTAATGCAAAACTTCAAACATATGTAATTTCTGTCGTCTTGTATTTGAAAGATAATTTCATGGTTCTAGTGAAGTTGTTGTATCATTTCAAGAACCTCACTTATATTTTTGGAAATGTTGTTAATATGTGACTCATTTGATTTGTTCAAAGGAATATATAAAACTGTATTACTGATTTTGTTCATGTTTGTAGATGAGAAATGTTCTTTTCTGGGATTGTTGTTTCTTCTAGAATCTAAGTCCTCTCTGTTTTTGTGCATCAGGGACTTTGAGAAGCTAGAGAATCGTTTCTTATCCCCTTTGGTAGAGACACTGTCTCCTATAGCAACTTTAGCTGTGGAGAGCCAGGTTATTAATTTCTTTTTTTGAAACCTTTTTTTGAAACTGTACCTGATGTTATATAAGAATGTTTCTCAAGACTTCTTTCTGCTGTCTTTATCATAGATTTCAAACATTATTGATGTTATGCAAATTTTTTTTGCACCAGATAAAGTCTCTTAACAATGTGACACTGTACTAATAATATTGTATGTCTTTTTCCATGCAGGTTCTGTATCACACACCAAAGGCAGCCCATTCTCACTGGGATCAAAATTCTGCAAGCTACTTGCTTCATCTCAAGGACCTTCCTTTCTTTGTATGCTCCTATGAACAAGTGCAATTTCCATTCTATTCTTCAATTTTGCATTTTGCATGCTGCTTTTATTTTCTTGCCCCTTATAACTCCTGTGCAAGATAACGGGTTTTACGTCTGAATTTTGAATGTTTGTCACTCGATCCATGAATTGGGAATTTATTTCCTGATATCAGGGTAAAGGCACCTAGTTCCAATGTGATATAGTTAGATTTAACTGGCCTTGTATTTGACATTTCCTAGTCTCAGAACATTATGACTGATCTAGGATTTAGGATTGAGGTCATTGCGAGGGCCATTATTTCTATCCACATACAGAAAATTGAAATTGTTATTGAAATTTTTATTAATGTCTTCTAAAGTCCAAATGTTGGAGTTTCACATATAACACAACCATAATTAACCCATAACATAGCATGTCATAAGCATAGATGAAATCTTTTACAGAAGAGAGAAAACCATAGACACCGTATCCAAGCCATCAACACAAGAGACAATATATGTCGTGGGTATCCTTGATATCCTAATATTCAATATGAAAATAAATCAGATCGTCATTGCAATGCAAAATGACTCATACAATGTTTTTTCACAATATGATTCAATACAAATGAGATTAGAGTCTCCTCAATATATAGGTTTGGGTTCTTCATCGAAAACCCCTAGTGTGGGTCCACAACCTACAAGATGTCCAGATAAGTTGGCCAAGACACCTAGTTGGGTTACAGATGCCCTAATTGGTTGGCTCCTTTAGTCAGTTGACCTAGTTGACAATTGCCTCAGTCAGTTGGCCCAATCAATGACTATAAGTTGGATTTACTTATATCACAAGATTTAATCTTCCACCTTTCAAACAAAAATTGGAGGTCAACAATAAAATTACATGAACATCCCCTCTTAATTTTATTCAAGTTGGAACCAATAGAAAATGATCATTGTTGTTAGTGAATAAACCAAGCAAGACATGGTATAGTAATGCTCTATGCAGAGGGTACATCATTGCCACCTCAATAATGTCAACAAATTGTCTCCATGCTATCAAACAAGCTCTAGTCGATCATTCGAGTGATCAATGCTTTGTCGACCAATCAACCACACAGTGATCAATGGGCACTCTCAACAATATCATGTGGGGTTTACACACATCCCAGCATTCCATCAAACTCAGGGAGATCAATAAGTATTCAAGTCATATATCTTCTCAATAGTTTTCTTGGTGGCACCCTTAGTTGGCACCCTATTGGTACTTAGTCATTTGTCTATTGATACAAGTCACAAAAGCATGAATTTGGGCTGACACAACCCAACATTTCAACATCATTTCCCTTGAAACTTGACTTGAGCGATAAAAAAACATGGCACAACCACCACATGCAAAACATGCTAACCATGCCAACAAAGATTGCTACCGCAGCCAATCAAGAAGAATAATGAGGACCGTACCACTGTACAATTGACACCATACATTTAGATGAAGTCCTCAAACAACTATTCGAGTTTTGTGACAACCAATCATCAATCCAACCACAATTAACCTTGGTGGTCAACGTTGTTCCAAAATTCTGCCTCTTATGCCTCTTCTCCAAAGATCTATAAGTATTAAGAATAACTACACAATAATGTTGATACTAGGATGAGGAACTAGAATTCCTCTTGTAAGGATCATTAGGATGTCAATATGGCAAAGAATCTTGTTCTTGCTGAACATAAGGGGTAGGATGTGATTCTTGCTGAACAAAAAGTGCAGGATTTTGTCTATGTAAATCAATAAAAGAGTCATTTGAAGTAATTAACTACGACTCTAGCATATCATCAACAATGAAATCAATATTTAGTGTAGGATGTGCTTCCTCTAATTTAATAAAATTACCTCCATTTGGCAATGAAATCATATCATATCCAAATCTTGCTCTAAACAGTCAAAACTAAGGGTTAATTGGAGCAACAATACCCTACCCTTTCTTTTCATGTGTGATATCTCCTATCCCATGAGATTGCTAGAAGGATAGCCTTTAGCCCATTTTGTCCCTTGGGCAAAGAGGCAAAGGATTGGGGGATCAATTTTGCTGTTTTTGGACTTAGGAGATATGGGTGAAGTGGGTCCCACACTCAAATAGTGGGCCACATGAGAAATTCACACTCCTAGAGGGAGAGAGACTTTTGGAGGGAAAGTGGGGGCCACCAAGGAGGACGCATGGGCCCACGAGTATATAAAGGCAAACCGGAGGCACTCCACAATATCTTTTGACCTCTACACTTATGAAATCGACCTCTTGTGAGCTACTCAGGGCAAGTGTTTTGAGTGCTGCTTAGCACAAGGATTCCAGGCGAGATCTAAGCTGGTTTCAGAGAACTCTTGTGTCTCCTTAGCTGGAAATTTGGGGAGTCCATTCTAGGGCTTCCACATGGTGTCATCTTTAGCATTTCGAGCCAACAATGCACATTTTCTGGGCACAAAAGTAGTGCGTATTGGCTTACCAGTTGGACCAACTTTAGTGGTTTGGGAGCAAGAGTTGAGGGATTTATTTCTACCCCTTGGAGCTGGAATTTGGGAGGATATTGCAGGCGAAAGAAAAGGGAGTTTGTGGGGGACAAGTTCTTCATTTTTTGCAGTGCGTGGGTCTCTTGGGGGAAGCCATCGCAAGCCCTTGGAGAGACGAATTGAGTTTGTCCTTTGGAGCAAGAGCTGGGGGTTTGCCATGAAGGATTTTTAGCGATATTTTGGGGGAGATTCCTGTGGTTGTATTGAGGGCATTTACAGGAGCACCAATTCTTGTAGAGGGCCGCATAGACGGTTAAGTGAGGTTATTCAACCCATTTGGTGGGTTCTCACATTTTCCGAATTTGGGCCAAACCCTTGTTGGGTTTTTTTGGGTTTTTGGAGAGGATTTGGAGGACTTGTGTGTTGTTTGTCAACACATATTTGGATTCCTTATAAAAATTGAGTCCAATGAGATTGTGTTTGCCTGCATGTGAGATGATTAGCCTTGCCCTTTTTTGCTTTCTCAAAGGATAGAATTGTTGATGTTTTTAGCTCAGGTAAGTACTTCTACAAAGGCCTAAGTGTCTAGGTGTGTAAAAGTCACCCAAGATCTCCTTAGGGCACTTGATTAAAGTGTGAGCAAGTCGCGAATGTAACTTAGCCTATGTCTAAATTAGGAAAAACACATAATTAATTATATTGGCTAATTGAGCTAAAGAATCTTAGGAAAAGTAGAGTAATATACTTTAGTGGTTATGTTTTAATTTGAATTGTTAATCTCAAGTTAGGTGAGATCTAATCTCAATCATCAATCACTTTGGAGATTAGGGTTAGGGATTTAGCTCAATGTAAAGTTATAAAAGCAAGATTAATGAGAGGAGAAAGACACATCATACAACGACACTGGCCATTAAGAGAGGTATTTTCTCAAGCGAGGAGCGTGATATTCAAGTGTGCCGGGAAAGAGGAAGTGCAAAAGTGCAACATTGGAGATCCAAATTAGCCAAGGAGATTTGGGACAAATCTATAGCCTGATCTGTTGGATTAGATCCAAAGCATTTTGTATTTGTAATTTTCTCAGTTGGGCCATTATCTTAGGATGGGAGTCCAAGTAAGTTCAAATTTAATGAAGAACTATTGATTGGGAAAAATTTGTTTGTGTCACTAGTGATTGAGATTGGTTATATAATTTTTGCTTCTGTTTTTTTCTTTCTTCAAGGAAGACTGCTTTTTGGGTTGTCTATAATTAAGAGTTTCTATGTATGACGGGTGAAGGGTGAATGCCATGTTTTCAAGCTTGCGGCTTTGGAGTGGTTCAAGGTTTTGGTTGTTGAAGAGTGATGAGTTAAGAGTAGTATTAAGCATGTGTGATGAGTTAAGAGTAGTACTGAGCATGTGAATTACTTACATAATGACATGTTGCAGTTGTTGGAAGATATCTATATCAATGAGATTCTGTATGGTCTAAGTTTGAGATCATAATTCATTGTTGGTTGACTTTTCAAAATTCTAACTCTACCTGCTTTACACATTGCCAAGTTGACGATGACTTGCCTTGTATCCACAATTGGTATCTTTGCTAAGCTTGTCAAGCAAAGGGATCCTATTTCATGATGTTGCTAAATTTCAAGTAGAAAAGGTTAGTTCGAGTTGCCTTGATGGGAGTTGGCAGTCTAACTAAATCTTTCAAGGATAAAATCCCAAGAAAGCATATTTCAAAATCCCTTTAAAGCTAAATCAACCTTGTTCTTTGAAGAAACGGGAAATACCTTTGGAAATAGTTTCCAACTATGTTTAGTGAAAAAATGCTAGATAAAAGTTTGACATTTTAAATTGGTCATGCTAATTCTATTTGCTTCCAAAGGCTAGTTCAATCCCACTAAGGTTAGTAAGTTTTTTTGACCTTCAAAGCTTCATGTCTCTAAGTAAAAGTTCACTGGAAAAGGGAAAAAACAGTGATTCATTAGATCAATGCTGACAGGAAGGTTGTACAAGTGGAGCAACTTCCATCACAAAACCCATAAATTGGGACCTGCAAGAAACCAGTCTCATCCTGCAATGGGTCTTGGCTTCCTCCAACCTATTGTTGTGCTCCTTAAGACCTACATTTTCATTTCGCAAAAGAGAAATAATATCCTATTTGGAGACATTAATATCATGTAAGAAGACAACTTCATCACAAGGTTTGATCAAGGGTGTCTTGTAATGAAACACGATTATTTATTCTTTATTTCTCCTCATGGAATTTCAATTTTTGGATCATAAATTTTCCCTCTTTTGATCCATGATGGAAATATCTTCAAGTTTCCATGCTTATTTGATTATTCAATGGGGTTGGCTAGCCATTGGTCTTACCGCTTTCTTCATTCTATTTTCGACTGTAAAAATTCTGAATCTGGAATCCTGCTGCAATACTGATAATGTTTCTTCTTTTGTTAAATTATTTAAACAAATTATTTGCAGTTTTCTATGACAAATATCGAAACATATACATTGCAACCTTCACAAAATAAATACCTTGGAAGAAAATAAATGCTAAAAACTTGAGAAATTCTAGCACACACACAAAGATATTGACACAGTTATTTTTGGACAATTGTCCCCAGAAAAACCCAATGCGGGAAAACCGGTGCAGCAGATGAGGGTTTCTTTATTAATCTTTAGCAGTAATTCATGTACAAAAATTCGGACAACAAAATAGAGGAAAAATACGAAGAGAAATTCATTAACAATTTTTTCACTTTCCACAACGATCTACTGACCACGAAACATGCCCTTTTCCCTTATGCTGGTCTCACTGCGTCACCCTCTACTCAGTGCTTTGGTGAATTGCGTCGTTCCGCACACTGGCCCTTCCTGAATTCGTCCTGCACTCTCGAACTGCTGCTGATACCCTCTCTCTCTCTCTCTCTCACCTGCAACTCACCCACTGGTTCTATCTCCTCTGCGGAACTTCAGCCATTGAGAAAATCGATCTACCTGGGCAACTGAGTAACTGCACTGGTGTGTTCTTCATCTACCCATTGACTTCTTCTTATAATCTTCTATTGGAGCACCAACGACCAAGATTAAAACATAATCGATGGCCTAGATTATTTCCCTGTCGATCCATGTCTTTTTCTAGAAGATTCACATCTGACTTAATTAATACATTTTAATTAATCATATTTCCTAAGTTTAGACTTAGGAAATATTAAAACTGATTAATTATTTTAATTAAGCCATCTCTAAATGGAATTTCCAGAAACGATTCTGGGTATTGGAGAATACATATATTCTAGCCTCTCCACCAAATCTCGTGGCTAGAACACATCTGATGCTACAAAAACTAACACTCCCTCTTAGCTAGGAAAGTGTTCTAGTGCTGCAACTGCTGTCACAACACACTATCCTTGCACCATCCTTTGTCACGCTGCTGATGTCTGGCTACTGTTGCCTACCAACTACCGCGCAACACTGATCTGCGCTGTGTCTGTGTTGTTGCTGACTTTGCTATACTGTTGCCAACTACTGCATTTGCATTGCAACTCCCTCTCATCTGCTGCTGCTACTACAACTGAGTATCCATCTGTTTCTGCTACTGAAACGGGTTTTCTACCATACCCATCTGTTCCCTGAACTGGATGAACTTAGCTCTTCCTAGAGCTTTCGTGAGTACGTCTGCTACCTGATCTCATGTTGGAACATATTGCGCTGAACTGCCCCACGCTGAACACAGTCTCTAATAAAATGACATCTGATATCAATGTGTTTTGAGCTATCATGAAATATTGGATTCTTAGAGAGTTTTATGCAACTCTGATTATCACAGTAAACACTGGTCGCGTCCCATCTTCTTCCTGAACAAACTTACTAGAAGTTTCCTAAGCCATATAGCTTCACACATGGTTGTGCTGGCTGCCATATATTCAGCTTCTGCTGAGCTTAGTGCTACAAACTTATGCTTCCTGCTGCACCAAGAGACCATCCCTGATCTAACGCTGAAGCAATACCCAGAGGTACTTTTCTTGTCCACTGACCTGCTCAATCTGCATCTGTGAATCCGCTCAGTCGATGTCATCTTCTCGAGTATATTTCAACCCATATCCGACTGTTCCACGCACATATCTAAGAATGTGCCTAGCTGCTGCCCAATGTACCCTTTTTGGTTCCACCATGAACTGACTAAGGGTATTGAGAGTGAAACGAATGTTTGGCCTAGTGTTGACCAGATACATGAGCTACCCAATGAGCTGTCTGTACAAGGTGGGGTCGACTTCCTTGTCACCTGATGAATCTATCTTCTTCCAATTAGTGATCATGGGCATTGCCATGGGTTGACAATCCTACATTCTGAATTTCTTCAGAATATCTGTAGCATATCTCCCTTGCCTAAGGAAGATCTCCCCATTCTTCTGCCATACTTCCAATCCTAGAAAATAGTGCACCAAGCCCATATCCTTCATGTCAAATTCTGCTTCAAGGTTCCTTTTGCAATCCTTTATGAGCCCTGATGATCCTATTAAAAATTGGTCATCCACATACAAAACTAGAATGAGAGGCTCATTCTCCACCATCAAATAATAGATATTGGGATCTGCATCACTCTTGATGAATCCCAACTACTACAAATAACTGTCAATTCAACTATACCATGCTCTGGGTGCCCATTTGAGGCCGTATAGGGGTTTCTTCAACCTGCATACATGAGTGCGCATCTAATGAGTTTCAAAGCCTTCAGGCTGCTCTATATACACCTCTTCTTCTATCACCCCATTCAAGAATGCTGTCTTGACGTCCATCTGGTGAATCTCCCATCCCATCTGTGCTGCTAGGGATATGTTAGATTTGATAGAGGTATATCTAGCAACTGGGGCGAAGGTCTCCTCATAGTCTATCCCTTACTTTTGTGCATAACCCTTTGCCATGAATCTAGCCTTGTACTTCTCTACACTACCATTTGCAGCGTACTTGATCTTGTAGATCCATCTGGAACCTACAACTGATCTATCTTCTGGTCTAGGCACTACCTCCCAAACATCATTAGTCATGATAGAACTGTATTCTTCTACCATGGCATCCACCCACACATGATGCTGTGCGGCTTCCTGAAAGATGGAGGGTTCTGCAACCTGAGCTACCATAACTTGGTATTTGTTAGGCTGCCTGCGCTGCCTCTTGTCGGTTCTAGGAGCTCCGACAAACTCCTCTGCGTCCCTCAAAGTTTGATGCACTTCCTTGCTGGTTCTACCACTGGTGGTGGGAGGTCCAATCAATTTCTCCTCCTGTTCCTGCTGCTCCGTCTGCTTCGAACTCCCTGGATCTCCTACTCCTGAGGAGATACTGGTATTGGTCGCTGTACTCGATCCTTGTGACTGTCCTCCTGCTTGCCCTACCTGCTGTCCCTGCTACTACTGGACTAACGGTACATCTACTGACTGATCTCCTGCAGGCATCTCTTGAGATCTTCTGAAAGCTCTGTCTTCCATGAAATTTACATCACGCCTTATGACAATCTTCTTGCTGCTAGGAATGTAGATCTTGTATGCCTTTGAGGTCTTGCTATACCCTACGAGGTACCCCTTTTCTGCAGTTTGATCCAACTTACTGTGCTTCTCATTTGGAATGTGACAATAAGCAATACTCCCAAATATCCTCAAATGACTTACTTCTGACTTCTTCCCTGTGAAGACCCCCTTTGGCGTTTCTTTCCCAATGCTCTATGAGCAGTTCTGTTTTGAATGTACACTGTTGTGTTGCATGTCACTGCCCATAAAAATCTAGGAAAATCCTAGTCATACAAGATAGCCTTTGCAACCTCGACTATTGTTCTGTTCTTCTGCTCGGCTACCCCATTCTGCTGTGGATTATACGGAGTTGTCCACTCTCTTTTGATGCCTTCCCTCACACATAAATCTGTGAAGTCTTTATTCATGTATTCTCTACCATTATCTAAACGTAGTACCTTGATCTTTTTCCTTGTCGTGTTTTCTACGAGAGCCTTGAACTCTCTGAACCAAATAAAGACCTCATCCTTGGTCTTTAAGGAGTAGATCCATGTTTTTCTGGGATCTGGAATGATCATTAATAAAGGTGACGAAATACTTGCCATCGCTAAGAGCTCTAATGGACATAGGGCCGCAAATATCTGAGTGTGTCAATCCCAACACGCCATTTGCTCTGCTGTCACTTCTGGGAAATGCTGCCTTTGCATACTTCCCAAGTACGCAACCTCTACACATCATCGTGCTCTGTGCTGAGAATTGGAACCCCTGTTACACTTTCTTTAAGCATCCTAAGTGCTCCATGGTGTAAATGTCCCATCTTCTTGTGCCATAGTTCGTTCAACTCCTTCCCAATGCTATTATCACTGGCTATCAGTGCCATTGGAGAATCGATATGCAACCTATATAACCTGTTGCTCCGAGCTCCAATCCGTCTCACCTTCTTCCAGCTAGGGTGCTTGACATACCCATCTAGGCAACTGAGTAATTGCACTGGTGTGTTCTGCATCTACCCATCGACTACTTCTTATAATCTTTTGTTGGAGCACCAACGACCAAGATTAAAACATAATCGATTTCCTAGATTATTTCCCTGTTGATCCATGTCTTTTTCTAGAAGATTCACATCTGACTTAATGAATACCTTTTAATTAATCATATTTCCTAAGTTTAGACTTAGGAAATATTAAAAAATGATTAATTATTTTAATTAAGTCATCTCTAGATGGAATTTCCAGAAACGATTTCTGGGTATTGGAGAATACATAAATTCTAGCCTCCACCAAATCTTGTTGCTAGAACACATCTGGTGCTACAAAAACTGACATTGACTTGGCAGAAAACACTCACTAATGCTTAGTTGGTTCACAATTCAATTTCCTCAAATATGAATTTGCCTCAAAATATTTAAATCCACAAAAGGATAATTCACCCAGGGAGATTTGAACCTTGGTTTGTTTTTCCACAACAACAAAGCTTTCCTTATCACTCTATAGAATTTTATTGAGCAATATATGCAATTGTGCCAATTTGACTTTATGTGACGAGAATTGACCTAGTACTTGGTGGTTACCATTGTACTTAGAGGGTTCTCTGACTGTTCGCTGGGACCACTTGGGCACATGATCCACTCTTCATTGTCGGACACCTAGGAAAACTTCTCCAAAGCATCCATGCATTGAAAAATATGCACATGATCAACACAATACTGATACTTCTCCCCATATTTTCACTCACTTGGGATCAATCTTGACTTAAGAATTGTGGTCTTGAATTTTTCAAAGCAATTTATCCATGGACTTGACCAAACTTTGAGTAGAAGGGGTGAATTGGCAAGGAAAATTGTGGGGGAGCTAAGTATTTTCTCACCTTCTTTGATAAAGTTTCTATTCACAGGTTTGCAGGACTTGTCCTACTATAATTTAATGGGTGATTCTGCAGTTGATTCAACATATGTCAGTGGATCTCTTCTTTCCACACAATGATGGTGATCCTTTTTGGATGTGATAACAAAGGGTGCACATCTTAATCTAAGTAAGCT
Source organism: Pinus albicaulis (assembly GCA_034641835.2). Lineage (NCBI taxonomy): Eukaryota > Viridiplantae > Streptophyta > Pinopsida > Pinales > Pinaceae > Pinus > Pinus albicaulis. Next base: position 564,734,931 of record CM076582.1, read on the forward strand.
AGTCCTTATTTGGGCCAAAATCTACTTTTCTCTCTGTTGTTTTATTACTTTCAAGTAATCATAAGTTCATTTTTCTTCCTCTTGGTTGAAGTTGTCTATGTAGTACTGTTGCTTCATCTTTGGATCTCTTTTCCCTTTTCCTTTTCTGTAACATTCTTGGAAGTTGGAAATGGATTGTCAGGTGTAATGTCCCCAATCATTTGAGCATCAAGATATCTTCCTACTAGCCTAACTCGTCTCCTTTAGGATAGAAACAGGGGACAAAGGAATTTTGCCTAACTCTACTTTATTTAAATAAAAGTGGCAAAATATTAATAAATAAAAAGGGGCAAAAGTCACTTGGAGAAAGAAGAAAAATGCACTTAGTGACCTTATTAATGAAAAATAACAATAAAGGTGTTTCTAGAAGATTGGAGAAAGTTCCAACAAATCTATAAAAGGAGACAGGAGATCATTTCTCAAGCATTTAATTTTGGTTTATCATTTCTGGAGAATTGATCTGGCTCAAGCGAGTTTGGTTCTAGGGTTTCAAGCGAAATCCTTTAGCTGATTTCGGTGGACTTAAAGTGCCACCCTAGTTGGCTCTTTAGTTGATTTCGGTGGACCTAGAGTGCAACCCTAGTTGGCTTTGAGGGAGGATTACATCAGATCTTGCATTTGCATTTAGAGATTTGCAGGTTTGGGGTTTGTTGCTGGAGGTCGAGTTCATCATTCAAAGGCCGAGTTTGTATTTGTAGGAGGACTATTGGGGTTGAGTTCATCCTTTGTAGGCCAAATTCATCAGTTGTGGAGATCGATTATTGGAGGATGAGTTATTCCCTTGGAATTCAAAGTCATCACTACAAGAGGGCCAAATTTATTGCTATTTTTGGAGGCCGAATTACTTAAAAGTTAATACCCTTGGAGGTTGAATTGCTTAAAAGTTAATACCCTTGGAGGCCGAATTGCTCACTTAACTTGGAGGTCGAATTCATATTATGTAGGGGCTGAGTTCACTGGGAGTCTGAGTTATTTACGTGGAGAGGCCGAATTTCATTTGCCATCATCTCAAAAGGCCGAATTTGTATTGGAGGCCAAGTTGTCATCTGGAGGCCGAGTTTCTCATTTTCTGGTCGAATCCACCATTTGTAGAGGTTGAATTGCTGAAGGCCGTGATATTCTCTTGAAGGCTGATTTCATTCTACAGGAAGGGCTGAATTGCTTGGAGGCTGAAGACATCATTTGTTGGGTTGAGTTATCTTCTGTTGCTAGGGCGAGTTGCTTGTTGGCCAAATTCATCCCCATTGGGCCAAGATCATTGTCATTTTTGCAGGCCGAGTTAAGCCAACTATTTGCCGGAGTTGTATCTAGGTTCACAAAATTGATATTTGCATGTAAACCCTCCAATCTGATTAATAAAATCTTTGATTGTGCCTGTTAGCATCCTATAATCTATAGTATCACAAGGTGACTGATTATTCTTTTAAGATCTTGTATATTGAAAATGATATTCCATAACTGTCATTTATTTCTAAGAAGATACTTATGGGCACCAAGGCATAGGATGGTTGTATTCACTTCATTTCCTGTATAGTCCAAACTAAGCCCAAATGCATTGGGTGGCACTATCCATCTCATAAAACCCCCCAAAACCCACATGCATAAAGTTTTAGGACTTCATATTGAACACTGATACCTCCATTTCAGCTCCACCCCCCACTTTAGGCCGCTTGATATATATATATACATCATATATGTCATAAACCGCATAAGCCTTACCTTACCGCAACAAACCTTCTGACCCCTTCCTTGCCTTTTCGCATCGGCATTTCGCAATATTTCTCATCGCATTCTTTTGTTGTTTCTCCGGACTGCCAATGTGGTATAGAGGGACCCTTCTCGCCACGTCACCTACCTCTTGATCGCATGGGCGCAACTTCGCACTCTTTACCACTTCGTATCTCAGTTTTCCGCTTCTAACACTGATGCGGTATAGTGGGACCCTTCCTGCCACGTTATCTACCTCTTGATCGCATTGGCGCAACTTCACAGTCTTTACCACTTCGCATCTCAGTTTTCCGCTTCTAACACCGATGCGATATAGTGGGACCCTTCCCGCCACGTCACCTCCGTTCTCGTCGCACATCGCACTTCACGAGTTTTAGCCTTTAAACTCTCGTTCCTCATAACATAAACCTTAAAACTTGCGATTTACGGTATTGAATGGGCCCCATCTCCATCTTGCCACATCACCCTCCGTCGTCGCACATCGCACTTCGTGAGTTCTAGCCTTTAACTCCTGTTCCTCATAAGATAAACCTTAAGCTTTGCGAAGTGCGAGATTGACGTGGATGCGATGAAGTTCAATGCTGAAGCCTAAAGGATTTCAAATCTGGGTGTGTGAGGTTTGTTACGTTGTTTTATGAAGAAAGGGCTAAACACGGTAGAAGGACTCAGGTAGGATAAGACTCGACAAAGAGCAAAGGGCACGGTAAGCTGAATGTCGCGGTAATAAGGAGATAGACACCACGGGTCGAGTCGGGCAAAGGGCGTTCATACAGAAAACTATGATGATATAACAACAAGAACGAAAAATGACAATAAACACAGCTAGCGTAGCAATCAGATATGCTAAATCAGCGAGCGCAGCACCAGATTTAATTATCCAACAATGGTTTTCTGAAGAAGCAGGGCCAAATGTCAGATTCATTTTATCATAGCCTCTTCGTGATCCCAAGAGCCAAATTGTTCCTACTGTGTAATCAATAACGGACTGCTAAGGCCACTGTTATGGCCAGACTTATCTTATCACTGTCTGCGTGGTTCCACTTGTCAAAGTTTAGCTTGAATGTAATTAATGACTATCATTGCTTCCAAGTAACCTTGGCCCGGAAGGTGAAAAACCATTGTAATAGGCTCATCTGGTTGTAAACACTCTTTTGTGGATGAATGAAAGGACACTGTTGTTTCCAGATTCTTGTGTTATGTTTTCATGGTGATGTACTTCGTGTTATCTGCTTTCATTTATTTAGCCATTGCTTTATCTCTTTATTGTGGATAAGAAAATTTTGTTCAAGATTTGTCATCGGGCACCTTGTTCAGTCTTGAAGCAATATCTATGTTTTCCTCTGAAATTTGAATGCATAATTCAGAGAAAGTCTGCTCTGCATTCACATTGAACCTTAATCTCTCCTCCTTTTCCATTTCAGAAACTGTGAAGATCCATTGGCATGACTAGCTTGCCTGGTTACACATGATTTCGGTTTTTCCTCCATTTAAATCTGTCTACACTTGTTTGACTCCATAGCCCAATGGCCCTCTTCTGCTGTCTCGACCATAAATTTTCAAACAAACCCCTTTTCACTAATAGTTAGCCTAAAATGCCCCTATAAACAAAGCTATATCTTATAGAGAGATCCCTCTCTGAGTCTAGGAGGGCTAGATCCTAGGCTTCAAGCGGTTTTGATGTTACCTCTGTAGTTTTGTTTTCAGCCTCGAAATTATGGAGTGATAACAGTGCCACTGAAATATGTCTCCTGTAAGTGGTTGTTACTTTTCTCACAAAGTGTTCGAAGAAATGTTTGTTCACAAAATGTTCGACAAAATGCATCAAAGAGAATTTTAAAATTTTGTTGGGTTATAATAGCATATTTTAGCAGAATTATATTACCTCAGCTCCTTTCTATCTACCAAGCAACTTTATTCAACTATATTCCAGTTGCAAACCACGTCTTGCATTCGAACTCCCAAACAATTTTCTTCTTTTTAAGTTTTCCTGGAACATCTTGTTGGGTAGCCTTTCGTGGGCCATATCTGCAACTTTTGTCAGCATAATAGTGGCATCTTTATTGCCTCAAGTTCTACTGGGTTTAAACCCATTTCTGCTAGAAGTATCTCATTTGGAATGCATAGATTTATTCCAAGGAAGGCTGTTATCAAGTGTTTATGCAATATTTCAGTCTAACTCAATCTGTTTCTAGATATGCTTGGTCCCGTATCTCACATCTGTAGGGCAGCACTAGTGTTATGAGTGTTTCAAAGAGGGAGCTTAACATGCCTCATTCTCAAATCTCTGCTTTTCTGTACCTCGGAGTATGCACACATGCCTGAGAGAGAGAGATATTCTGCATATTCACATGATTCTGAACCTTTGAAATAAAAATATTAATACATGAAACCTGAATCTAAATCTATAGAAAATAGCATGACCCCACAGCTGAACCCTGATAACTTTGATAAGATATTACAAGCAAGAATGGAAGCTTGGTATACCATGGAGCAAATAAATACACACTGTTAGAAGAAGGCAAGTTATTTGGATTATTGTATTTAAGCTTGCCACACTTTTGAATATTATTGCTTCCTTTGGTATCATCTACTCACTAATGTTCCAATTGAAAACAGTGATATTCTCAGTCTCCAAAAGTTTTTTCTATTAGGAAATTACAACTAATTCCTTTTGCTAGAGTGGTATAATATCTGGTTTTAGAGGCTGCTTGAATTGCTTTCAGTTGCAACCTTTTGTAGATTTTTGCAATTAGATGTTGCTTGTCTTTGACCATAGACCTGGTTTCTCTTACCATTGAATGCAATAATTCTTGTCTTTAAACAAATCTTTGTTAATTCAAATGTTGCAGGTTAACTCCAATGAATGGCACTTGGATACGTCGGTTGCTGCTGCTGGGCGTTCTAAGATATTGCATTTTGCAATGTATTTTTATTTTTCTTTTTCTTATTTCTTATCTGAATTCTTTTCCTGTTTAGCTTTTAAATGTGTTTTGAATGTCAAAATATTTTGTAGTAAACATAAAATTGCTTTGTCGTTTTAAATTTTTTAAGCAATCATAAGCTCAGCCAATTTGATTTATTTGTTAGATGTTTCTGATTCTCTGCTGTCAATTTTGGATGCAAAGTGTCATGTTAGTACTGGAAAATAAAGTGGCAGAGAGTTGCACGGTACTACTAATTCTTTTGTTTGAAGATGGCCGATTATTATGATATGGAACATGGGTTTGATTTGCAGGAGTGCTTATATTTCAAATCATCTAGCCATAAATTGGATAATTATAATTTATCCAATTGTCTTTGAATTTCAATTGTAGAAAACCATGTCTGCTACCTATGTGATTACAAACCTTGGAACTAGATGATTAGATAAGCATCCTGTACATAAGACAAAAATATATACTATAAACTTGTTTTAAAATGATATAACGACATTGATGATGCACAAATACCTTCGAGATAGCAATTCCTGACAAATAATTAAGCCACAGTTGTCCACGCAAAATGCCTCTTTTGTACGGCAATTCCAGCCAAATAGCTTCAATAGCAAGTTTAGAGAATGCAGCTCTAATGAATCTTAAGAAAAATAGATTGCAAAAAATTGAAAGTATTTGATGACTTGAATCTCCAGATAGTAATGTATTGGATCATCCAAATCATAAATGAGAAAGGCTAACTCCCCTTTTGAGCTGGACCATCTGCAAAATTTCTTACGAGTACAACCTACTCTGGGATATGTTTGAGTTTATAAGTGTTTGGATTGATCGTTTGAGAGCTGATTCATGAAATCAAATAAAAATAATTTCTCATTCCCGGGCATGTCTTGCATCTTGTCACCTGCGTTCATGTTAAGAATTTTCTCACTGCATGATTCACTAAATAGTGGTCTAGAGAAGGTTGATGCCTGAGTTCAGAAGAAATTGGTTTATATGATGGATGCAGTTTGTTTATTTTTATTAATTGTTGGGCCATGATGTTCCTAGATTAAATTCACTTCTTTGACTGGCTAGTTTTTTTATTCTTTGTGAGTTCTGCTACTTTTCTTCTAATCTGGCAACTTATCAGAACACAGTTTAATATCCAGAAATTATGCTAGAACTAAGATGAATTGTGAAAATCTACATACACAAACTTATCTGATAATCATGCAGCTATATACCATCAGCTGTGGAGTGCCCTCTACGGTTGAAACTTCCTAATGGCCAACTTTCTCCAACTAATGGATTTACATCTCCTGTGAGTAATGATTTAGATGTTTCCAAGATTGTAAAATATACATGCTTTCTTACAAAAATTATTGACCTGATTATAAGTTCTTGAAATTGTGTTAAGCTTGCTTTTGTTGTCTGTTGTATTTTAAAGGGATGGGGTGGCATCATTGTCCTGAACCCTTCAAGTTGTCTAAGCAGTATTGGAATCAGCAAGCCAAAAAGGCATACCTTTTCAGAAGAGGTCAGAATCCTGTTCTATTGTAAAGAATGGGACTTAATAAAATTTGTGTCTTCCAATTTGTCATATCTGTATATTCTGGACTTGCTCTTGACGTGCAGGAATACAGATTCTTTGGCTCATAATTGATCTATACTGTTTATTAATGTAGAATGAATTGAACATAAGAGTCAAATTAGTTTTTTGAGATTGCTAAATGGAGTAACAATGTTGCTTTCATGGTTTTAAGTCTTCTACTTAAGCAAAATAAACATTGATCAGGAGTTTGAACCAGTAATGCAAGTTGTTGTGGGACAAATACGTACACTTCTAGGCCTTCCACCAACTGCTCCACAGGATACCAGTATGCATATATCGACTGTTTTAGCCAGTGAGACAGGTTTCTCAAAATGGTGAGTTTCTCTGCACCCAATTGCATGATGATATATTTAGCTCAATTTCTGATTTTTGATCTTGCTTGGAACTAAGGATTGTGGTAAAGTGTCTCACAAATTGTTTCTGCTTAATGTTTTTCTTGCAAGCTTCTATATTGTTAGCTTGTGAGCCAACTTGGAGACCTGAATATATGCCTACCAATTAAATGTCACTTGGCTTTCCTGAAACAGAAAAGAAATCTTCAGGCTAATGGCTTGATGGTGGTCATGGAGGAAATATTGAAAGGGATGGAAAAAAAGGTACCTTTTAGTCGTAAAAAATCCTAAATGGCAGAACATGACGAGAGAAGATGGGCCTTAGCCCTAAGTTGAATCACCTGATTGACACAGAGTACGTGCTTACACCCAACAGGGGTATATAGGAGGGACCACCAACACAATCTTGATTAGGGAGGTAGAGTCAGTTGTCATGAAACAGGAAGCAGATGATGTGATCAATAAAATGGGTGATCAATTGATTTTGGAAAGTTTGATAAAGACCTTCAAGAGCACCTTGAACTCAAATCTTACCTGGAAAAATTGGAGAAAAAGACTGTCATGTTATACTTTCTTAAAAATGGTGTTAGATAAAAACATTTATCAATAGAATGCTGTGAATTTGGAATCCATAAGATATTGGATAGTCTCCTTGGGGGCTTGGGAAGGGGTAAATTTGTGTGGTTTTTGGATTCTAAGAGGCAGCACAGGGTATACTGATTTCTCATTAACGGAACTATGATGATTGCAGGAGGTACAAACTATGTGAAACCTTGGAGAAATGATTTATCAGCAATGTTTCTTTCTCAGCACATGTATCCCTTTTTACTATTTAGATCAAGTTATGAGGACTACGAGAAGATTGCCGAGAATGTATTGGAAAAACAGTGAACCTGTTTGGAAGACTATTGGTAGAAGACAAAAGGGAGGGAGAGTCAATGATAATGACCTGTTGGGCATGGGTTGGAACTTGGTGCTGATCCAGCAAGTGACCTTCCCATTAAAATTCAACTTTGCTTACTTGGGCTGATGCATGTACAAAATCCTTAATCCATTTGGATTTACCTATTGCTTGCTTTGCATGCTTTTCTTGAAATCATTTAATAAAAAGTTGTCCTTCAAAAAAAGAAGGTACAATATATAAAAGTAATAAAGCAAAGAAAGGTGGGGAAAATGAATAAAATGAGCAAGATTTGACTAAAGAGAAAGGCGGGGAGAATAGTTGGATCAAGGTGGGAAAGAAAGAAAAACAGGTGGGGGTTTATATGGACAATTACTTGAAGGGACTTGTTACCGATCAAACTAGCAAGGTTGCTAAGGTCTGTGCCATCTGTCATGATTGGCACATGCAGGATGAGGGTCCACTGTCACCTCAGCCCAAATCCACACTCTTTAAGACCAAGTTCCTTTGAAAAGGCGATGGGAGGATTCACATTTGATACGTCACTCAACCAAATAAAGACTAGCACCTTAAATGGAGTCTATGGATGAGGTGGAGTTAAGTGTTTGCTGTTCCACTGGTTTCTGTCTAAAATATGCAGAGAAAACTTACAACCATCAAGATATAACACTCAAATGCACATAATATATTGATGTGAGTAGTCAAATTGAGTGTACTAAAAATATACTAATCAAATCTAAAGTTATTTTTGTGATTGGAACTTTGGGTAGAGAGCTTCTAGTGTTATTTTTCTTGTTTTCCAGTGACTACAGACTATAAAATCTATAGTAAAACATGGGGGAATTAGCAAATCCCCTTGAAAATGACCACCCAAATAGTGTCTTAGCACTCTAGATCAATGGTCTAGGGGTGGATAGGCTAGGAGATGTTACATAGACCCACGAGGATCACTTCAAAGCAGTGTTGCAGGAAACGTCCCCCCCCGCTCCCCCCCCACCCCAAGGATCCAAACCAGGAATTGAGTCCCATACAAATTTGTGAGGGATCCGCCGTTGGACCCGCGGTTCGGAATTTCGGAACCGTGGATTGGGTTGGCGAAGACGGTTCCTGGAAATTTGGAACCGTACCGGCCCGATCTGCGGTTCCAAATTTCTAAACTGTAGATCTGATGATGGATCCTCCGCGGATTCGCGGCGGATCGGGAATGGATCCATATGGAGACAGACAGTTCTATAGGGTTCCACAGAGTTCTAAATATTTATTTTTATTTTTATTTGACTTAAGTTGGGTTGGGGCTTCTCGGACACTCCCAAGGTGCCCCTGTGATGCTCCTTAGTTGCTTCCTAGATGCTCCCTCATGGTCATGTTAAATTCTTAAAGTAAAAGTGACATTCTCCTTTATTTCATTTAAAGGAGAATGTCACTTTTACTTAAATTTTTAACATTATCATGAAATGACTCAGGATGTTTGAGAGTGGTTCCAGCCTGATCAGACTTCATATGGAGAAAATAGAATTTCGTATCGTATTCAAAATTCAGCAGACTTAACAGTTTTCAGGAATTCAGGATCAATGGGATTGTGGCATTTCATTAGATTATATCATGTATGAGGGTATGTGATTAGCATTTACTCAAGAGCACCAAGCCCTATATGTACCTTAGTGTTGGTGGTGTTAATTGTTGAACTCCTTTGTCATGTCGTTAGCAAAAAATTACATTTCATTCAAGTCAAAATCATTGATCAAGCATGTTAAGCGTTTTCTACCATATTTTAAAGCTTGCATTAGGTAGTTTGATTAAAACTGGGCAATGTTGACTAATGTCCCTAGATAATCGAGGTAGAGGCAAAGGCTAGAAAAGAGAAGAATCTAGATTCTAGATGGTTGATGCTCGAATAATTAATTATTAATGTACAATGGATGTCATATCTATCTTGATTTATGTACAAATATGCATGCTTCTATACCTTCTACAATTAATTTGGTATTTTGGATGTTTTTTTAATATATATAGTAGATGCTTCCAAGATGCTTCGCTTTCTAGATTTTTTGGAAATGACACTTCCGCGTCCCCGTTTCCAAAAAATGTCCCCGCTTCATGCAACATTGCTTCAAAGCCTTTACTAACAATAAAATGTAATTTCCACCAAACTGGAAATTGAATTGTTGAGATATAGGGATCAAATCCCACTGGCTACTATGCCCAAAAAATTTCTAGCAAAGCTTTTTAACTTATGACAGTTGGAAAATGTTGTTATTAGACTCTAGAAATGAAAGATAAGTAAGTATATTTAATATAGAGCCTACCTACAAAGTTTCAAAATAAAATATTGTGATGTGATTGGAACCTTGAAAAACCCCATAACAAAAAACTTAATATACCGTGAAACGTGTATGGAATTAAAGCTCAATACTTGGTATATTAATCCTTGGCTAAAATTTAACTTTATGCTCACAACTCCAAGGTGTAAAACTAGCCGTCAAAGATGGAGAACTCGAAAAACCAACTAGTAAATTATGCTAAACTAAAACAGAAAATTGATAAAGATTTTGTTTTATTTTTTAAAATATAAAATGGTCACTGAAGATGCCTTACCTTGTACCACAACAATTACCTCAAAATGCTGGGTTGTGAACCATAATTACGCTTAGATCGATCTTGTATATTGGGCAGTGAGGTCGGCTTGGTCTCTTTTACACCTTTGGATACAACTAGGAGTGGACCCTAGCATGTCATCTCTGATCTTCAGATCGATTGTTCGGTGACTACTTAGTACTGCCTTTCTCTCGGTTGAAGCTACCTCCTAGAAAATTGGTCCAACCTTTGTCCAAGCGACTCGCTTGCAACAAAAGAATGAAGTAGACTAGCGCCTAGTCCACCGTTTCTGTGTGGCTATGTAACCCCTCAATGGAGTGTTCCTCCAACTGTTGTGTAATCTTACTTAGTGTCAATTTTTTTTTATATCAAACCATAGTTACAACAATGGTCAAGAAAATGAAAAATAGGAAAAACCAACCCACATAATGCTTGTACACAAAGGTTTGCATTATAAGTTCTTTATCATGGCATATAATGATGTCACAAATCAACAACAACAATCATCTAGAGTAAAGGCTACTGTTTCATAAAAATGTTCTAATGGCTAGATAATGACTAGTTGACTCGTCCTCTAGGAAAATATTTTTTACTTGTCATCCACATGTTGGGGACTAGGCAATTTTAATAAATATTACATTTACATAATAATTTTCCCTCAAGGGGGTCCGCTTGACTCTCATGACCTTTGGAAACCCAACGTTCCCCTTGCACTTGATCTGAAAGTTGAAGAGATGTCCCAAAATGTCCAATGTAAGAAGCTGAACATTCCACTCTAACAACTACATGAGGCTCAACTAGGTCCATAAGACAACTCGACTTGGTTGAAGAAGACTTCAATTTGGTTGAAGATGGAACCTCTTTACTTTGCAGTGGCTAGAAAAGTGTCCACCAGTGAAACAGGAATCGGTGACTTAGCCGATTAGTCGCGATTCCTAATCTGCTCGGCGGCCAAATGAGCAGAGTCGCCTTTGTGTGAGTTAAACTCGCGTTGACCGAGTTTGACTCGTGGTCAATGCGAGTTTGACTCGTGTAGAGGCGATTAACCCGACTTGCGCGATTAACAGTCGGCCGATAGGTTATTCGCCCGCTCGCCATTCATTTGCCCGCCCGCTGTTTTATTTAGTAATTTACACGCCGACTGTTTGCCGCCATCGCTCTGAAGTTTGCCATCGCTCAGTTGTGCTGGAGTTTGCCGGAGCTGTGCTGGAGTTTGCCATCACTCGGTTGTGCTGTCCATTGCCGCTGTCCGAGAGTTCAGACATTGCCGCCGTTGAGTTTTCCCTGGACATTGCCGCCGCTGTTATGATTCTCAGTTATTGATTTTTTAGTATTTACTGATTTGCTTGGCAATGTCTACCCTTGACGACTGTAGTGAATTGAAATGTCTACCCAATTATAACCAACGAACGTAATATGCACATTTTCGGGAGACCACCCTCTTCAACAGCGTGGATTGTGGTGTGGTTTTCTGTAGTTTAGTTTTTATTCAAATTAGTTTATCAGCTATGTACATTACTACATTGGAGTGATTTATCGTGATTTATCTCTCTCAATTTTTAAAATTAGTTGGTGTTGCCTGCCGCCGACAAAATCAAATTTTCATGGTTGCCGCTCTCTTATCATCAAATTTAAATTATCACGATAGGGTTTAGATCAAAAGCCTTTCTCAAAATCATTTTCAGTTATGCTTTTATCTATTATAAATATGTTTTCATTATATTTTATAATTTTATTATTATGTTTTCTTTTTCAGTTATGCTCTTATATATTATAAATATGTTTTCATTATATTTTATAATTATATTATTATGTGTTTACAGGTCAATATATTTTACTTATTGAATGGGATGGATATTACTACTCGTAATATATTTTAAATAATTTTTGTTTTAAATATGTATTCATTATATTTTATAATTTTATTATTATATTTTCATTTTCAGTTGTGTTTTTATCTATTATAAATATGTTTTTATTATTTGATGGATTTCAGAAGTGCATTATATTAGATGAATAATTTACTTAACTCAATTGGACCTCAAAAATGATATCTAATTTTCTCATTATATTTTATAATTATATTATTATGTTTTAAAAATTCAATATATTATACTTATTGAATAGATGAATATTACTATTCATAATTTAGGTAAATTTTGTTTTATTTAATGTTTTAATAACATTATTTATTATTACATATAATTTGATTTAAATAGATTTTGTTTAATTTATTTTTTAATGACTTTATATCAATATTTTTTAAATAATCTTAAAATTTAAATAATTAATATGTTAGTAAGTTCTAACTAAATTTTATTGATTGTACCATGAATGTATTGAAAAAAATTGAATTTAGGTAATATAAAGTGATAATAATTTTATATTTAAAATAAATTTGTAAATAATTTAGGTAATATAAATACTAAAAAATGAATAATTTAGGTAATTTTATATTTAAAAAAAAATTTGTAAATAATTTAGGTAATATAAATTTTATAGTATTTACATATATGAGATACTTATTCATTCATGATATTTTGGACATCTATTGATATTATGCATTGTTTGGACATGGCTTTATTGAATATCAATGAAAAATATTTGTTTTATTTCAATATATGTGTATTTCTTTATTTATTGAATTTGCCGATTTTTTCCCGATTTTTTCCTGATCCGATTCAAACTCTTCACTCTTTTGCCTCGCCGATTTATTGCCGATTCCGAGTCTGGTGACATTGGTGTCCACTGATTAGCTTCTTGGTCCATACCACCTCAACGTTCCTCTTTGACTTCAAATGGCTAGTACAACTCAACTTTACCACCTTTCTTTGGTTCTCCAATGCCTTGAGGAATTTGACACTTCTTTTAATTGGGTTTGTTGAGATTTGCCTTGATTTCATTTGGGTCTAGCATCATTTGTCCACATACTGCCCTGTGTCACCATAACATCACTGCCTATGCCACTTCATCATACCCCTATGTTGGATCTCCAACGCCCCTAGGAATTTGGGAAAATTGAGAGATGGGCATTGTTCATCTTTCCTTGTAGACCCAATTTGGTGTAATGCATGTGGAAATTTGACGAACATTGCCCTTGTTTTGCCACTTGGAAACCTATTGTACCTGTTGACCAGCTTTGACCACCTGTGTAACTTCATCATGCCTTCACTGTTTGGAAAAGTTTCAACGTGGTATGTCATCTCTTCATCAATTTGAGCATTTTGGGACCAAGTTGTTTTTTTGATTTTCCAAATCACTTGCATTGGGAAATGTGAAATGTTGATTTTGTGAGAATGCCATGTTGAGAACTGTTCGAGGAAAACTGCACCAAAGCAAAGGTCACATACAACTCTATGACTCATAACCATGCGGTAAGACATAGGTGCACCTTGACACGGGCTGAATTGGCCCATACATTGGTTATCACCCCTACTTAACCAAGGCTCCTCTAAACCATGATCTCCCCTAAGATCCATCTGCAACGCCCTGATCCTGGACAAGACAAAATGGCCAAGGACTTGGCTCCAAAGGATAGGCCATGACCGAACATTAGAAGGCCTAGGGCTCCTAAATGCAAAGACTCACATGGTTTTTTACAAGGCTTTTGACTTGTGACCTTGTGCTTATAGTGGTGATAAATACAAGTGAAAAATATATGTACCCTTGCTAACATGAGGGATGACAATTGGTTCCAACTACCGGACACATGCTCTACTTGGGAGGATGTTAGAACCCCACAATCTTCTGCCTGTCACCTAAAACAATCTCACAAGATAAGTGTAAAATACTGGCAGAGAGTCAGACCAGAATCGTATCCCTTCCTAACATGGCAATAAATCAAATGAAACCATAACTGACTAGAACAAAACAACATAACTAATGTAATGGCAATACCATAAGGAAAAATATTCAACTAGTATAATATCACTTGCACAAGTGAAGTTTGAACTATGCTAGAAAAGAATATGCACTCAATGAAGACCAAACATCTAAATTAATTTAATGCTCATGCTAAAGAGCTTATTCATCCTATCCTTACTCTAATCAAAAGAAATGAAATATGTTAGGTAAAATCATATAATCAATGTAACCAACATGTTAATTCATCATTACCATGAATTTTACCTCTGTGCTTGGTTGCTAAGCAAAATAGTGAAACATCAAACCTGATATAAATATACTTTGGAACTTCTTTCATGGCTTGGACCACATTTTCCATGAAATCTTCATAATTTTTCAAGAAGAACCAAATTTTGTCTGTGCTATTGCAGGATTCTTTGATCCATAGATCAATGGGCCTAATATAATTTTCTTTCCCATTTCAAGGGTAAGGCCGCTCATCATTGTTCTTTGTTGTGTTGGCAAGCAAGGGAGGTTTTGATGTCAGCTCCAACTGGAACTTGTGGAAAGGTTGTTGTTTTCCTTGGATGCTCCTAGTCACATGCACACACAAATGATAAAAAAATACATGAAAACCAAAACTATATTGGAAACCAGAAATTATGTTTGGCTGTTTTGGCAAGGGAAGCTGTGAGCACATAAAATATGTTTGAAGCTGAGTGTGATGTGGACTGCCCCCTATTTCAAGGTTCATGTTCTTCCTATCAAATGGATCTTTGTATATTTGGGAATCACATGTCAAGGACATCCACTCCTAAAAAGTCTCTCTTGTATCCTGAATGTAGAAGTCCCTTTTCTGCACCTGTACATATGATTGCTCTTGTATGAGTTAATATGGCTGCTCATACTCCATGGAAAAACTTGGATGTTCATGAGGCTATAATTTTGGAATCTGACATCCCTTAGTGTTTGTATCATATATAGGATCACTAGTGAAGAAAGAACATCTCAAATCCCATCGACATCTGCAACTTTGATGAGTGCCTCAATACTTACCATTTCTTTGTGGTCACATTCCTCTTCAAGAGCATGCTTGCTTATTGAATCCAAATCAATTGGAGATGTGTCATGCATCTCAATTGCATGGAAATGAGTGAAGGATGTTGAATTTGTGCTTTTAGCTGGAGGAGGGAGGGTGTATTCTTGAATAATCTTCTTCATTGAATTCCCCAAGAGACCAGGGCTTTCTCCTAGAATTTTTCCTGCCAAACATAGCCCTTCTATTTCTCGGATAATCAGAAGCCAACTTTTTTGATCATGATCCCATCTTGCACAAAATGCTTCCAAAATTTTTGCAAAGATGGGAACATACCTCTGCGAAGGCTTTTGTACCAAATCATTGCAGATCCTCTAAAACCTGTTGTGAAGTTACTTATGTTCCACCAAGGCTCTAGTATGGGGAGACACACAGGGGGTATATATATATATATATATATATATATATATAGAATTCATATTCAATAATGATAGAATAAATATATTGATCCATACATAATTGAATTTAATAATGAAATTCACTGATCCATATTTATCGTTCATACTAATACATACATCATTCATCATTCTAGAATCTTATTATTACTAAGAAAAATAGCCTATTGTAGACAATGATGTCTGAAGATTGGAAATAGTAAATGGATATAACTCAAACTCAAAAGGGGAGTGCATACAGGCGTCACGGCGAGGTAATGTCTAGAAGCACCCTTTTTGTGGGGAAATGTTTCCCTAGGCGTTCCCCCATCCAATGTTTGTGGGAAGCGTTGGTTGCGTGCACCCCACGTTGGGGGACATGTCCTCATGGAACACTGGAAATTAACCATCATTACATCCTCATGGAGGAATTCGTTTTTCTTAAAATATTTGATGAATGTGAAAGACAATTTACCAATGATTCCCCACATCCACTGAACACAGGTCTGTCATGTGACCCAACTTAATAAGCATGGGGAAAAATTCTCATATTTGAAAAATAAACTAGATTATACCATCGTGCTAACCAAGGAGGTAGTTCCATCTTTTGGTTAGTTGTAAAATTTGGCAATAAGGCTAAAATGAAAATATAAGATGAAAAAAATCTATGAAAATACAACAATGGAGTCGCCGGTACATACCTTAGAAAGTGGTTTCTTGTGTTGTACCTCTTTTATGTTTTGTTCAAGTGGAGTCTCTAGATGAGACCCTACAAATCTCTCATCAAGGTACAAATACAAATTGAAAACTTACCAAGGGTGTTGTTGTATACAACCAAGTTTGATTGACCTTTTCCCCAATAAAGGTGCCAAAAAATGTTACCAATCAAATTGGCACGATTGCTAAGGTCCATGCAACCTGTAGTGATTGACACACATAGGATGAGAGCCCACTGTCACCTTGGCCCAAATCCCCATTCTTTAGGGCCAACTTTGACTGCCTGTAACTTCATGATGCCTTCATTGTTTGGGAAAGTTTCAATGGGGGATGTCATCTCCTTTTCATTCTAAGCATTTTGGGACTAAGTTGACTTTTTGACTTTCGGGACCACTTGCATTGGGAAACGTGAACTTCCTTAGGCAATGTGAAATGCTGATTTTGTGAGACTGCTATGTTGAGAATTGTTTGAGGAATATTGCACCAAAGGGAAGGCCACATACAAACTCTATGACTCATAACCATGCGGTAAGACCTAGGTGCACCTTGACACGGGTTGGACTTGCCCATACACTGGTGATCACCCCTACATAACCAAGGCTCCTCTAAACCATGAGTCCCCCTGAGATCCATCCACAACCCCCTCGATCTTGTATAGGACAAAGAGACCAAGAACTTAGCCTAAAAGGATAGGCCATGGTCGACAATGACAAGGCCTAAGACACCTAACTCTAAGTACAAAGACTCACATGGTTTTTAGAATTTTTTTTGACTTGTAACCTTGTGCTTACAATGGTGATAAATGCAAGTGAAGAACATATGTACCATTGCTGACATGAGGGGTAACAAGGCTTATGTCCACAAGTAATTGTGGAAACGGGGAATAACAACCACTCAAATTGTGGATCCTAGCTCTGGATGAAGATAGTATGATCAAAGGTCGTGAATCAAATGTATTATGGGTGCCTATAGGTACTCAGGGATTGTATGTGTCCAAATAACACCGATCCATAAACCTATAAAATGAAGGTGGTGTAGTTCTATAAAAGATAGTGCAAATTGTGCATTGACCAACAACATGTTGAATGGTGTTGTCATTGATGCCAACATTACTTAATGAATGCTCTTAATATTTGTCTGGATTTCATTTGTTGGAACTTGGAAGCTCCAATGGAAGGATGACTAGCTAACCCTAGCTCTAGGGTTTGGTCAGAGAATTATCATACCCCACACTTGTTGAAGTTTTTTGAAGAATTAGATCAATGGATTTTCCTAGGAGATCCTTGCCATTGGATTCTCCTCATCAAGCTAATTCCGATGATATGTGGCACGCCCTGAGAGCCCTCACGGTCTGTGAGTTATGCCTATTTGAAGATGATGGATCAATCTTGTGGGCATAAACCCCAAAGGACAATGATGTGGCAACTCCTACTTGGTCAACTCAACTCCTATTTGAAAATAAAAAATTTAAAAAGGGGTTTTGGGTTTTAATTTTTGTCTCCAAGCCACATTTAAATTGAATTCAATGTTTGGTAAAAAATCAACATACCTCCAACGGATCATCTATTGGAGGCTCCTTTCAATTCAAAAGATAACTAGAAAAAGGAGCTACATCTCTCCTCAAATATCATGAAAAACACTAACGAATATTCTTAAGTGTGATGTGAAAATGTTCTCGGCCCTGAGGAGTAAATGATCATATTAGTCAAGTGGCAATTATGGTGTCTTAACTTTTGATTTTTTAGTATCTGGTTGGGTTTTTGGTGTGTCCAATTGCAGAAAGAAGATTATCTCTGCGGTCCATAGTAGTCAAAAAATCAATTCTTTGTGGCCAACTCTTTCATTAATTCAGATACTTTCTATGTTGAAATTATTTGTGAAATCAACACTGTTTTGAGTGCTAAAGTGTTGGTCTCTTCATGACATGTTTTGAATGCATTATTCATCAGGATGATTAATTGAGGTACTATAGATATTATGTAGAATTCAGCCCATTGATTAGGGTTGTTCTGAGCGTGAAAATTCCCAATTCTTGTGACCTGGTTGTGTTCCACGTTTGGACAATTCTACGGCATTGTTGGCAAAATCTAAGTTCACAATTTGTTGATAATTTGAGTTGTTGAAAGTTGAATTCCTGTGTGACTCTTGCAGAGTTTTTCTCATTGCGGCCTTGATCATGTAGATCATTTACTAAATAATATGCTCATACAACAAAGTGACACATGGATATTTGGACATAAGTCCCGGGAAAAACCCAAAGTGGGAAAATCGGTGCAACAGATATGAGGGTTTATTTATTAAGTAGATTCTGAGTACAATAAATCTGGGTTTCAGATCTGGAAAACCTGACAGAGAATAAAAGAAATCAAATTTGCAACTAACCTGATGTTCTAGTGCCAAATATCTGACTGATCCACACCCTCAAACGAGATTTACAAGACTCAGCCTGGATCTGGCCCTAGAAACCCTCAACACTGCCGCTTAAGCCCCAGCGTTAGCCCTGCTAGCCTCAAAATGCCACTGCACTGCCCAGAGAGGGACTGCGTAACCCCTGAGAGCATGACACATGCCTTATGCTAGCCCTGGAGACCCTCTGCATAATGTCTAAAGCCCTCTAGAGCCTCTGCGCTGTCCTGCGTAGCACCTATGTAGCGGCTGCGCAACACCTGTGTAGCTGCTGCTCTGCGTTGTCCTTGTTGCTGCTCCTCCGCCTCTTATTGACTCTTGGCTTTGGGATCAGATCATCCCCTTAGTCAATACTAGCCCTCGCTACAGAAAATTCCTCCAGAAATTCTTAGCAAACCCGCCCTAGAATTCCAGATCTATTTCTCAGCTTTGCAACTATGTGTCTCCTCCAACTGACCCTCAGGCCTTTCTCTTATACTTTTTCATTCATCTCATCAACGACTGAGATTAAAACATTCATCAACGATTGAGATTAAAAGATTGCTTGATCCATGCGATTTAAGACAATTTCAGCACATGTGTTAATTAATTCACTTTAATTATTTAATTTTCCTAAGTTTAGACTTAGGAAATCCATTAAAATAATTAATTATTTGAATAAATTGAACACCAACTGAAATTTCTCAAAACACTTTCTGGGTTTTGGAGATCAAGTGTGTCCTACCCCCTCCACAAACTTTCAGGGCTAGAGCACACCTGATGCTACACCAGCTATACAAAATCTCAACACTCCCTCTTAACATGGAGTGTGCTCTAGGAAAGTGTACTCTAGCAATGCATCCACACCATGCACTCCAAGATCTTGAAGCTGGATTCTGTGCTACTGATGCTTGGTCTGTTGCCCTCCATCCACTGCACTACTGCTCTCTGTACTACTGCCCATTCCATTGCCATTCACACTGCCACATCTGTACTGCATCTCCCTCTCAAATTGTTGAATTATGCTGCCCATAGCACTGCCATTGCTAACTGCTGCATTGCAACTCAGTTGCCGAGAAGTAAGCAACTGAAAGACTTCTGCCCAACTGTTTGACAGATAAGTCAAGTTGCCTTCCACCACTGAAGCTCCCTGGATGCTGATTTATGTTGTCCTCCTGGAGACACTGTCATGCTGCAACATTGCACTGCGTGAGCACAGTTTCTCTATGCTGCTGAAGTCCCATCAACCCCTCTGCACTGTTGCCTTCACGCTGTTGCTGCCTCTACATTACGCTGCTCCCTCTTCAGCTCTTTAACTCCCTCTTTTGCTTCAATGTGGCCTCCTGCAACCATCTCCCGACTCATCCCGCTACCGTCTTAAGGCTCCCGTAGCTCGTATGTGATCCAAGAGTAGGGCTGACTCAAGGATCCTGCCAATCTGTCTACAGATGCTTTACAGATCCATGTCACCCCACCTCTTCTCTCGAGGCACATGAGCACTCATGGCTGCATCATCATCAAAGCCATCTTCCTTTGCTGCTGCAGCCTTGGAATCAGAAGATCTTGTCCTTCTTCTTAGGACAACTACGGGCAAAATGTCTAAGATCACCACAGTTAAAGCACCGGACCTTGGAAAGGTCCTTCTTCTTCTTCCCTTGTTGTTTCTTTTCCCTTGATGCAAGGGCTGTATCCTCCTCCTCCTCCTTGGCTTTGGCCTTTCTGCTTCCTCCACTAATATTCTGCCGCTTGGTGACCCTCCTGATCTCCTCTTGGCAGAGGATAGCCCACATGTCAGCCCAAGATGGTAATGCTGCCCTTCCCAAAATACTCTGGACAAACGTTTCCCAATCTTCCGAGACTGCATTCAGAGTAGTCCTCACTAAGAGCCCCTCATCTGAAGTAGCACCAATGCCAACCAACTGATCTCGGATGGCTTGAAGCCTGAAGAGGAATGGATCTATCTCTTCACCCTTCATCATTTGGAACAATCACATCTGGTTCTCTAGAAGCATTCTTCTTTGGACGAAGCCTCCTTGGTACATCGTGTCCAAGGCTACCCACATGTCATTTGCTATAGTCTTTCCAGCAATATAAGGAATCACGTGGTCCTTGACCCTGTCTATGATCAAATGCTTAGTCTGCGCTTGATTCTCTTCATACTTCTTCAGAGGATTTGCATTAGTTGGTACAACAAGAACCTTCTCTGCATGATCTTTGAGACCATACTCATCCAAAACTGAAAGAATTTTGGACCTCCAGATAACATAGTTGGACATGCCGTCCAATCTATCTTGATCCCTCAGTCCATATCGAGCCATCTTGCTCAGATCTAACGTAAACAATACTTCTTCTCCCTCTGGATCTGGGTTTCTTGGTGAGTAGAAACCCTCTAGAACTACTTCTGCTGAAAACTGATCTCCCTCCTGGAAATATTTCACCCAAACACAATCGGACATCATTCTTTGATCCTCCTGATCGAATCTCAGATTTGTTTGGCTCAGATCTCCTGAGTAACTGTCTTCCTCCCGCCTTCGTTGACTTAGCTAGGCATAATTCTGCACTTATAGAATCTCTACCCCACCAACACTGCTGAAGTTCTGAAGCACTGCTTCTGGATCTTGGCAAAACTCTTCTCCAACTGGAGAAATGACTGGACTGCGTCTCACTCACTGGCCCAACGTAGCCTTAGCGCTGCTCAGAAGTGGACTATGTAACCCCAGATTGGGTGACGCAGTCCTTACGCTGCCTTGGGAAGGTTCTGCATAAGCCTGATGGCCTTCTGCAGCTTCAACGCTATCCTCTTCTGGATTTGTGTTCTCCTGCTGTCAAGATGCCCTTTTCGGATTTGCTGCTTCTTCTGCCACCCTGCAAAAAAATATTTCTTCAACTGATTGCTGGAGATTCAGCTTGATCTGTTATCGCTCTGATACCATGTGAAAATTTTACTGCAGTATCTTGGTTTATTTCTCCTACTTGATTTAGATTAATACAAGTTATTTTCAGAAATCAGATTAAGAAAATACCGAAATAAACACAATTACAAACTACACATGCAGATCATTTATTGAATAATATGCTCATACAACAAAGTGACACATGGATTTTTGGACATAAGTCCCCGGAAAAACTGGTGCAGCAGATATGAGGGTTTATTTATTAAGTAGATTCCGAGTACAGTAAATCTGGGTTCTAGATCTGGAAAACCTGACAGAGAATAAAAGAAATCAAATTTGCAGCTAACTTGATGTTCTATTGCCAAATATCTGATTGATCCACACCCTCAAACAGGATTTACAAGACTCGGCCAGGATCTAGCCCTAGAAACCCTCAGCCTGCCCTGAAGTCCTAGCGTCAGCCTTGCTAGCCTCAGAATGCCACTGCACTGCCTAGAGAGGGACTGCATAACCCCTGAGAGGGTTACGTAGGCCTTACGCTGGCCCTGGAGACCCTTTGCATAATTTCTGAAACCCTCTGGAGCCTCTGTGTTGTCTTGCATAACACCTGCATAACAGTTGCGCAGCAGCTGCTCTGCTTCTCTGCGCTTTCCTTGTTGCTGCTCCTCTGCCTGTTACTGACTCTTGGCTCTGGGATCAGATCATCCCCTTAGCCAATACTACCCATCGCTGTAGACAATTTCTCCAGAAATTCTTAGCAAACTCGCCCTAGAATTCCAAATCTATTTCTCAGCTCTGCAACTGTGTGTCTCCTCCAACTGACCCTCAAGCCTTTCTCTTATACTTTTTCATTCATCTCATCAACGATCGAGATTAAAACATTCATGAACGACTGAGATTAAAAGAATGCTTGATCCATGTGACTTAAGACAATTTTAGCACGTGTTAATTAATTCACTTTAATTATTTAATTTTCCTAAGTTTAGACTTAGGAAATCCATTAAAATAATTAGTTATTCAATTAATTATTTGAATAACTTGAACACCAACTGAAATTTCTCATAACACTTTCTGAGTTTTGGAGATCAATTGTGTCCTAGACCCTTCACAAAATTTCAGGGCTAGAGCACACCCGATGCTACACCAGCTATACAAAATCTCAACATCAATCAGTGTAAGGTGACATGTAATATAATGTGACAGTCAGTTAAGTACTCATCAAGGAGTGCAGATATTATTGTCTAAAGGCTCTTTGTGATTGTGGATGGTTTAATTATTCCATCACTTTGTGATCTGTGCGGCATATAAAATTCAGCGATTTCAGTGATTAAATCTAGCACACATTCGTTGCACTAATATTTGGTCGTGGTACCGAGCTATGACTATATGCTATACATAGATACACAGTGAAATCCACATATAACCACACTAATCTCATAAAAAAGAGTTGCAGGATATATGAAAAATAAAGTCACAGTTGTTTCGCATCTGGCATGAAGCTTGGAGATGTGTTGACATTAGATATAAGAATTTCTAACGTTACATGGTGTATGGTATATATTTGTTCACTTAAGATCTTAAGTTTGAGGGCCGCACCAGAATGATTGTATTGTATTTTGACTATTTTTTGTTGCATAATTAGGAGCCAAGAAAAGTTCACTTTGTGGCTATATGAGAACCAAATGACTGGACAACGAAGGTTGTGGTATGGTTTGGATGATGAGACATTATATTTTATAGAAGACTAACGAAGGTTGTGGTATGGTTTGGATGATGAGACATTATATTTTATATGTGAAGTCCCATGCTTGAAGCAGGTCATTTCATATTTTTTTCTTTTTCTTTTTTTTGTTTATAATTTGAATTTATATTCTGTCTATTGTTTAAGTCCAATTTGTAGCATGGTTTTTGGAATGCTGGATATTTGTAGAAGCAAGGTTTGTAATGGACAATTTGTAGAACATCTAATTTTATTGAGGGTCTCTAGATGACAACAATTCAAGGAAGAATGCAACCAGAAGGGTTGCCTAATAAAAATCAACATATTAATGATTATGTATCTTGTTGCTGAGATTTAAAGTTTGACTTGTTTGACACTGAGACATAATGTTGAATTGGTGACAGGGTTGAGGCTGATGTGTTGAGAATGATAGTAGACTAGATAATGAGGCTTCGCTATTGATCAGGGTTTATGTCACTGAGATTAGACTGGCTACTGACTATTAGTGTGACAAAGACTATACTTTCTATGAACCTGGATTTGACACTTGTATTCAGATGGTTTGTCAGTAATGTATGATGCTGCTATTTTGACAGGGACACATGTTGGTACAGGGTTTTGGCAAAATTGATTATGCAAGATTTGTAAAGAAGACATAGGCATTGAGGTTGTCCAGCTAGGGTTTGATGTGCAAATTGGGCAGAGACATAATTGATTGATAAAGAGTGTATTACAAGTTTTTGTATTGTAGTCTCCTTTTCTTGAGCACAGGTGGATCCAGTCTGAAAATTGTGAAACATGGTCTGCCGACTGATCAAGTTGGTGGGGTGGTGCAAGGCAGGAGAGTGGAGTCTCCTTATGGTTGGAGCCTAAGAACACTTCAGGGTGGCTGGGTGGTGCTAGGGCAGGTTGTACTCTGCACAGGGCATTGGAGCATCCGTCCAGTAACAACTGGTAAATAGGGTGTTGGAGCATCTGTTAGGTTGGAGCTTGAAGACTAGGGCGTTGGAGCGTCCTTCTTGTTGCAACTGGTAAACAAGGCATAGGAGCGTCCTACAAGTTGGATCCTGTAAATTAGGGGGTTGGAGCCTTCTTCAGTTGGAGCTGAAAACTTGATGTAAATCTTTGAAAGAGAAATATTAAGAAACGTTCCATGGTTTTTGTCTTGGAGGGGTTTCCACCTATGCATCTCCGTGTATACTATCTTATTATTGCGCATTGTTGAATGGTGTTGATGAATGCTTATTTTTATCTGATGCTAATTACAATTAATGCTCTATAAAGTTAAAATATACTAATTGATAAGAAACACTGATTCACCCCCTTCTCAGTATTTCCAACACAACACCCTGTACACTATGTGCCCATTGAAACTCACATGTAGAAGTCAATATAGAAAATGGGCAAAATGTAGTAAGAATTACTCGATGCATGCCTTGTTACCACTCAAACCTTCAATTCTTGTGATAAAGTCCTAGAGCACGAGCAAGACCTTGGACGAACTAAGAGGGGCTATCCACTGTCAGCATAGTAGCACCCTCTAACTTTAGGCTGAATTTCCTTTGCCACAAAGTGGGCATCCCTAAGAAGGGATTGCCAAAGGTATACAATGGAGCTCAAGGTGAAATAAAGAGTTAATCTTTAGCAATAAAGAATTTTCATTATGTATTTTTACAAGATGGGTGGACCAAGATTAGGGTCAATCCCTTTGGCAAGTGGAATCAAGGATCAAATATGAAAGACAATAACTATGAGCTCATTTTGAATGAGGTTAGGAGTGAATGTAGCTGAGATTAACAATCCACAAACAGCCCTATCTTTTTTGTTTACTGTTATTGGAGATTATTTATGAAAACCCAAGAAGTTGTTCCAAACATGTTTGAGGGTGTATTTACCAATAGAAAATGTGAATTGCAGCCAACTCATGATTTGGATGAAAGACCCACATTAATATCTCCAACAATAAACACACAGATTTTTATAAGGAGATAGTCCACATCAAAAACTTCTTCCAAACAAGGAACGCAATCTTACTAGGATTTTGACCCTTCACCACAAATTTGATGCAAGTATTTCCAGCATTAGTCTTCATATATGTAAGTCCAAACACATATGCCACAAGAATAAAAATCCTTTACATTTATTGCCTTCAAGGTATTCAACTAAGCTCCAAGGGGAAACTGTCCATATCCAACCATAACTACAAAATGGGAAGGTCTACTCCTTTTATAGTCTAGCTCCACTTCTACAATAAAATAATAATTGTGGATTCTGGATCCAGAAATCTCTCCGATTGATATTGATAAAATAGTAAATACTTAGAGACTTCTAAATCCATACTTTTTCCCAAGGAAAAGGACAAGATACTAGTATCCTGCAACTATCTCCTAATGATAAGTAAAACAAAACTGTATATAAATGCTAAATGATGAGTGGAAATTCCACATGTCTCATGATCACATGCTCCAACACAACGTAGCCTCTAGAGAGGATGCCTCCTCAAAATATAATAGTTTGACCATGTTAAGATGCTCCATCGTCCACCTAAGAAAGCCTCCACATGTTTGTTATCCAAGAAATATTAAAACACTTCATCAAGGGGTGCGCTCCATTGGATCCATAACCAACATGCTAAAGATAGCAAAATGTAAAGGCCATGACCAACTGTTAATTGTAATGGGTGTGGTCTTCTTGCTGACTCATATTTTTCGGACTTCTATGTTTAAATTGTTTGCTGGTTTTCCTACACTTTTACATGCACGCAAAGAATTCAACTCCAAAGAAAATAGAGTAAGCAACAAGTATATATATGTAGATAATAATTGTTGATTTTTATTGAAATGGATAGACTGGTAATTACATGCCTGGTACATTCCTCTAAGGATTGAAAGTTGTTGCTTGAAGCTGCCAGATAGATCTGGATCCACCCACCTCCTAAGATTAAATTATTGGATGCCAATATGCCTGTAGGGACTGGAGACTTGGCTGCTATCTCGTTGCTCACATTCTCAACTATAAGAGAGGCTGATCAGCCAGTGTATGGTAATAGATGCTGTGGTATGTTGTCCGCTAGCTGGTGACAACTTCATCATCCACTCATTTTTTTGAGGTGCTTTTCTTAATGGCTGTGCGGCCTTCCCAATTCACCCATGAGCTTCAATTTGTCCTTTTTCACCCGTGGATACTCAACACACTATCTCTTATATCGAGCCATGATTGTTGTCTGCCTTCAGGCCTAAAGTCTTCTTCCATAACTCTCCCAGCCACCATCTCCTCATCAAAACGACCTCTTGATCATTCATCCACCCCTGAGACAACAAATCCGATAATCTCTTGAACACACAACCCCCACGAAAGGTAGATCGGGCCTCCACTTATTGCTCAGACAACCACGGACCATTCAACGTAGCTCTCGCTCCTACTCCTTGGCCACACAGACTAGCTGGGCACTGATACTGTTGAGAAATCTAGGGGCAACTAGATTAGGTGATTTCTCTTATTTTGATAACTGCTTATGGTATAATCTTACTTAACTTGGTTAACTTCTTCTTTCGCTTGATTATAATTAGTGTTTTTATCATCAAACAACTATCAAACAATAAAGAACAATGAGATAAGAGGACACAAGATATAGGCTACCAGTCAGGGCCAAAACCTCTCCTTTTGAGAGGAAAACCCACAAGAACTCTTCTCTTCTTATAGAACTTCAAATGACGAATTCCAAGACCTAAGACCCTTGTCAAAGTCCCTTCCAAGACCGAGTCAATCTTTTCGCCTTGATGAGCTTTTCTTTCCAACGACTTCGACCCAAGCAATTTCAGCAACTTCGACCCCCAGCAACTTCTTCTACAACTTCGACCCCCAACAACTTCGTTTGCAACTTCAACCCCCAGTAGCTTCTTCTGCAGAAAGCCTAGATGGCACTTGTGGGATAATAATGATGAATTTGATTCCTTTCCTTCTTTGCTTCGATAGCCTTCTCCTTCTTGACTACTCGACTTGCAAACTTAGTCTTTTTCACACCTGATTTCGGTCTCCTAAGGTAGCTGCAATTTTGGTCTTACTGTTGCAATTGATGCCCTAGTTTTCTTGCACGTGTGAGGTGTGTGAAATTTTTTGAATACATTAATGCAGAAATCCTACTGTAGTATCATGGTTTACTTCTCGTACTTGTGATTAAGTTATACAAGATATTTCCAGAAAATATTCAGAAAATACTGAAGTAAACACTACTAATAGCCTACACACATGCAGATCATTTACTGAATAATACACTCATTCAAACAAAGTGACATAAATTTTTCGGACAATAGTCCCCGGAAAAACCCAACGTGGGAAAGCCGGTGCAATAGATATGAGGGTTTATTATTATTATGTAGAATCTGAGTACAACAAATTTGGGCACCCAACTAGTTAACTAGACAGAGTAAATAATAGATATGTAGCAATACCTGTTGTTCTGAGACCAAAAGCTAATTGATCCACACCCTCAAATGGGATTTACATGACTCAGCTATTTTTTGGTTGTAGAAACCCCAGTGCTACCCCTGAAGCCCAAGCGTGCTAGGCTTTGCGTGCCTCTGCACTGCTCAGAAGGGGACTGCGTAACCCCAGAGTGGGTGACGCAGTCCTTACGCTGCTTCTGGAGGCCTCTACTTAACTCTGGAAGCCCTCTGAAGCTGCAGCACTGCGCCTCCTGGGCATGCATAGCACCTGCATAGTGGCTGAAGCCTCTGTGCTGTGCAACTGCTGCCCTTGCTCCTTTGCGCTATCCTTGATTGCTGCTCCTCTGCCTCTTGCTGACTCTTGGCTCCGAGATCAGATCATCCCCTCAACCAATACTACCCCTTGCTGCAGAAAACTTTTCCGAAAATTCTTAGCAAACCCTGCCCTAGAATTCCAGATCAGTCTCTCAGCTCTGCCTCTGTGTGTGTGTTTCTCCAATTGACCCTCAAGTCTTTCTCTTATACTTTTTTGTTGAACACATCAACGACCGTGATTAAATCTCTTATCAATGGCTGAAATTAAAAGACTGCTTGATCCGCGTCACTTACAACATTTCAGCACATGTGTTTAACTAATTTACTTTAATTATTTAATTTCCCTAAGTTTAGACTTAGGGATTACATTAAAATAATTAATTATTTGAATAACTTCAACACCAGATGAAATTTCTCCAAACGCTTTCTGGGTTTTGGAGGTGATGCGTCTCTTAGCCCCTCCACAAAGTTTCAGGGCTAGAGCACATTCGATGCTACCGCAACTACACAAAATCTCAACACTCCCTCTTAGCACGGAGTGTGCTCTAGCAATACATCCATACCATGTATCGCAAGATCTTGGAATTGGTTTCTGTGCTGCTGATGCTTGGCCTGCTGCCCTCCATCCACTGCATTGTTGCTCTCTGTACTGCTGCCCATGTCACTGTCACTGACACTGCCACATCTGTACTGCAACTCCCTCTCAACTTGCTGCATCATGCTGCCGAATGCCCATAGCACTGCCACTGCTAACTGCTGCACTGCAACTCAGTTGTTGAGAAGTAAGCAACTGAAAGACTTCTGCCCAATCGTTGATAGACAAGTCAGGTTGCATTTCATCACTGAAACTCCCTTGGCTGCTGCCTTATGTTGTCCTCCTGAAGCTACTGCGCTGCTACAGCTCTGCAATGCGTGAGCATTGCCTCTTTGCGCTGCTGAAGTCTCATCAGCCTCTGTGCTGCTGCCTCTGCACTACGCTGCTCCCTCTTCAGCTCTTTAGCATTGCCCTCTGCTTCCCTGTGACCTTCTGCAACCATCTCCCGACTTATCCCGCTACCGTCTTAAGGCTCCCATAGCTCGTATGTGATCCAAGAGTAGGGTTGACTCAAGGATCCTGCCACTCTTGTCTGTAGCTGCTCTACAGATCCATATCACCCCACCTCTTCTCTTGAGGCACATGAGCAGTCATGGCTACATCATCATCAGAGCCATCATCCTTTGCTGCTGCAACCTTGGATTCAGAGGATCTTTTGTCCTTCTTCTTAGGGAAAGTGTTGGTGAAGTGTCCAAGTTCACCACAGTTAAAGCACCGGACCTTGGATAGGTCCCTCTTCTTCTTCCCTTGCTATCTTCATTCCTTTGATGCAAGGGCTGCATCATCTTCCTCTTCTTTCTTCATTGTGGCTGATCCGCTTCTGCTGCTTTGCCTCTTGGTGAATCTCCTTATTTCCTCATGACGGAGGATTGCCCACATGTCTGCCCATGATGGTAATGCTGCCCTGCCCAAAATGCTTTGGACAAACGTTTCCCATTCTTCAGTGACTGCATTCAGGGCAGTCCTCACTAGGAGCCACTCATCCGGAGTTGTACCTATGGCAATCAGTTGATCTCAGATAGTCTGAAGTCTGAAGAGGAAGGGATCTATCTCCTCAGCCTTCTGCATCTGGAACAACCACATCTGATTCTCTAGAAGCATCCTTCTTTGGAAAGAGCCTTCCTGATACATCATGTCCAATGCTACCCACATCTCATTTGCTGTATTCTTTCTAGCAATATGAGGCACGACGTGGTATTTGACTTCGTCCATGATGAAACACTTAGCCCACGCTTGATTTTCATTGTAATTTTTTACAGGATCTGCATTGGTTGGCACAACTAGGACTCTCTCTGCATGGTCCTTGAGGCCATACTCATCCAGGATTGTCAGGATCCTGGCCCTCTAGATAACGAAGTTGGACATGCCGTCCAACCTATCCTGATCTCTAAGTTCATATGGTGCCATCTGCTCAGATATGTTAGAAGTTAGAATATATACTCTTCTCCCTCTTTCTTTTGCAATACTCGACAGAAATGCTGGATCTGGGTTTCTTGGTGATTAGAAACCCTCTATAGTAGCTGCTCCCTCCGACAACTGATTTCCCTCCTGGAAATCTTCAGCAAAAAAAAAACGGACAGTTCTCTCTAATCCTCTTGATCGAATCTTAGATTTGTTTGACTCAGATTTGCTGAGTGACTGTCTTCCTCCCGCTCTTTGTTGACTTAACTAGGCACAATTCTACACCGACATAATCTCTACCACACTAGCACTGCTGAAGAACTGAAGCACTACCTGCGGATCTCATCAAACTGACAAGAAGACTGGACTGCGTCCCTCTGGTTGGCCTTTGCGTAAGCAGACTAGCCCAACGTAGTCTCTGTGTTGCTCAAAAGTGGACTGCGTAACCCCAGACTGGGTGACGCAGTCCTTACGCTGGCCTGGTTAGCGTCTGCGTAAGCCTAAAGGCCTTCTGAAGCTACAACGCTGCCCCTTTTGGATCTGCGTCCTGCTGCTGCTACTGCCCTTTCTGGATTTCTGCTGCTTCTACTGCTATCGTGCAGAAAAAATATTCTTCAGTTGATTTTGCTGGAGGTTCAACTTGACTTGCTATCGCTCTGATACCATGTGAAAATTTTTGAATATATTAATGAATAAATCCTACTATAGTATCATGGTTTACTTCTCCTACTTGTGATTAAGTTATACAAGTTATTTCCAGAAAATATTCAGAAAATACCGAAGTAAACACTACTAATAGCCTACACACATGTAGACCATTTACTAAATAATACACTCATTCAAACAAAGTGACACACAGATTTTTCAGACAATAGTCCCCAGAAAAACCCAATGCGGGAAAACCAGTGTAGCAGATATGAGGGTTTATTATTATTATGTAGAATTTGAGTACAACAAATTTGGGCACCCAATTGGTTAACCCGACAGAGAAAATAATAGATCTACAACAATATCTACTATTCTGAGACCAAAAGCTAACTGATACACACCCTCAAATGGGATTTACAGGACTTAGCTATTTTCTGGCCCTAGAAACCCCAGCGCTGCCCCTAAAGCCCCAATGTTAGCCCTGCTAGGCGCGTGCCTCTGCGTTGCTCAAAAGGGGACCGCGTAACCCTAGAGTGGGTGACGCAGTCCTTATGCTGCCTCTGGAGGCCTCTGCATAACTGTAGAAGTCCACTGAAGCTACGGCGCTGCCCCTCCCGGGCTTGCATAGCGGTTGAAGCATCTGCGTTGCGCAGATGTTGTTGCTGCCCTTGCTTCTCTGCGCTGTCCTTAATTGCTGCTCCTCTGCCTCTTGCTGACTCTTGGCTCCGAGATCAGATCATCCCCTCAGCTAATACTACCCCTCGCTGCAGAAAACTCTTCCGGAAATTCTTAGCAAACCCTGGCCTAGAATTCCAGATCAGTCTCTCAGCTCTGCCTCTGTGTGTGTGTGTCTCCAACTGACCATCAAGCCTTTCTCTTATACTTTGTTGTTGAACACATCAACGACCGTGATTAAATCTCTTATTAGCGGATGAGATTAAAAGACTGCTTGATCCGCGTCACTTAGAACATTTCAACACATGTGTTTAATTAATTCACTTTAATTATTAATTTCCTTAAGTTTAGACTTAGGGATTACATTAAAATAATTAATTATTTGAATAACTTCAACAACATATGAAATTTCTCCAAACGCTTTCTGGGTTTTGGAAGTGATGTGTTTCTTAGCCCCTCTACAAAGTTTCAAAGCTAGAGCACATCCGATGCTACCCCAACTACACAAAATCTCAACAAGGTGTAGATTTTCCAAAACTAATCTTCTAAGACTTTGCTTTCCTTCCTTGGTTTCTTCTTCCCTTCGCTAGGTATTTGATGCTCTTCTTGTGCTTCCACGAGTTGCTTGTCTTCCTACCAAATGAGGTCGAGGTCGAGGTCTTCCTTATATATGGGTCTTTCTCTAGGTTGAATTGCTACCTTTAGGCCGACTTGTCGACTCATAGAGGCCGACTTGTTCTTTTGATGATGACAAGGTCTTGGAGGGTCTATTTGACACTTTTGAGTTTACATAAATTTTCTTTACAAGATGTAACATGCCCAAAAGGGTCTTCCGTACATGACAATGACTCAATTGATTTGTAGACTCGATGACAAGCCCTAGAAGCACTCAATGGGTGCTTGACCTATAAATAACCTTTTCTTGAGAATGAAACCCATGCCTCAAGAACGACAATAATACATTTATTTTTCTCTTTACATCAAATACATAAAATCATGATTACATGTCATTATGAAGACCGAACCTAGTGACATATTTCAACACTCCCTCTTAACTAGGGAAGTATTCATAATCCATACAAGGTACTTGGACATTCTCAAATTGAAGAATTCTCATAAGAAGAGTCGTATTGGTAAGCCATCTCATAAGCTATCTTATCTGCTTATACTAGAGCATCTCATCATACCAACCAACATTCTCACATAGAAAGGCCTTGACTAAAAACTCTATCTCTCCACAAAATCAGAACACAATGCTGGTGAGACCAATGATTTATAGACACCTAAATCATTGTCTCTCAAGGCACATACTGCACCCGAGTGTTCAAAGGGTATGTCCTTTTAGGACATTTTGTAAATTTTCATAGATGTTCTATGCTTGATGCAACTTTACTTTTATCCCCAATATCAAACAGTAATCACATAAACAAGAAAGTAAAATGCTGATAGAACATACTAGTAGATCGACAGAAGACAAGCCAAAAATACACGTAACTTGATCAGCAAAATATGTGTTGTGGTGCATTACGGCAGTCAACAGGATGCTTCAACCATCAAAGTCTCAATACGGTCAGCGAACCAGAATGTGTCACACAACCCTCTCGGACAACTCTATACCAGTCAACCCAAAGTCAACGCTATCCCAGTCAACGGTCAACGCAAAACAGCAGCAGCAAAAAGTCAACGCAACCTAGTCAAAGTCAACGTCCAATCTCTATTTCCGTGCCAAAAAATGCGGACTTCAGAAATCATAATTTTGGGAGAGATTAGGGTCAGTTTGATTTGGTCAATGTTGGTCAAATCTGCATTGAAACCCTAGGTCAAAACAAAAATATCCTTGCTGCAATTTTCCCACGTGTGAAGAAGAAGAGACTCCAAGTGATGATCAAACCAATCAGATGCAGAGAGAGAATGTGTGATGATGTGATGGTGAAAATGACTTCCAACGTTGACCTATATATATCCATCAGTGAGGGTGTGTGACACATCTGTTGGGGCTTCAAGCCTACATTACAATTCTTGCCGACCTTGCACATAAGTGGAATTAATTCAAAATAAATGTTCTGCTCATCAGATCAAGATGATCTTTAGATTGATTTTGCACCTCTCCAAAAGAGAAATCCAATAAAAATATTGACATCTTCATCTGAGCATCACAACTTGGAGTTTGGACCTAGTTGTCCAAAATTAACACTGCCTCTCAACTAGGGAGAACTCCATCCACCTATGCCATCCAAACATCGTGCGTCATCCCACCGTAACTTGCTTTGTTTGGCTTCTTTATTTCAGAACAAAACGGTGAGTCACAAAGACATCACTCTCGGTTGACAAATTCAGCTCAGAGGTCTGAAACCTCTATAGGACTCAAAGGAGTCACATACCAACCCGAAGTTGGTTTACCTGACTCGAAGTCAGTTGGAGGTCTGAAACCTCACTTGGACTCAAGAGGGTCATATACTAACCCGAAGTTAGTTTAACTGACTCGAAGTCAGTTGGAGGTCCGAAACCTCACTAGACTTGATCCCAGATCAAGTGGTTGGACACGTGCCATCCTAGACATAGAGAGTACGACAATCTCCAATGCGTCCATCGGTCTTTGCTACTGGTCTCTAGCTTTTCCCACCTCACTGGCCAAATGAGAGGTACTTCCCATGAGTCCGGGGCACAGATCATGAGAGCTGAACCAACTCAATATCATAATGGTGGGGTAGAAGCACACCAACAAGGTTCGACAAACCTAGCCCTGTGGTTGCTTATAGCTCCGAGAAGCTATCCCCAAAGCCCCCTGGAGCTCCCAGAGCTCATCATCCAACAAGACCCTCAGAATAGGGTCGTTCCACGATTCCAAGATTCTCACGGAAGGTTATGAACATGGCCTTCCCCAAGGGCATTGTGAGAATATCTGCGACCTTCTCATCAGTTCCTATATGCTCGAGCCTTACGGCGCCTCGCTGTACCATATCCCGGATAAAGTGGTACTAGCCATCAACATGCTTGGATTGATCGTGGAACACGGGATTCTCTGACAAACGAATCCCCCTCAGGTTGTCACAAAGGATAATGGTGGCATCTAGCACATGCTTGAATAGCTCACTGAAGAGCTTTCACAACCAAGTGACTTCACAACAGGCCATTCATGTTGCAATGTATTCGACCTCAGCGGTGCTCAAGGCTGCCGACTTCTGCTCCCTGCTTGAAGCAGACCTACGTGTGAAGCAACATCTAGATGTGCTCTTGCGATCCACCACATTGCCAGCCCAATCGACATTAGTATATCCATGGAGTATCATGCTCCTAGCATTGTATCTCAGCCCATGGTCTATCGTGCCCTAGAGATATCTCAAGAGTTTCTTGGCACCAACCCAGTGAATGTTGAGGATCAACCATGTGTTCTCAAAGTGTTACTGCAAAGCATACATCCGGATGGGTGTTCACTAAGAACATCAGGGCCCCTACGAGTTGACGATACTCAATAGGATTTGCTAGCGCTGGCCCAACAGTGCTGCCACTCAACTTCTTAAAGTTGAGCTCCATTGATGCCGACACGGACTTACAATCCACCATTCCAAATCTTTCCAGCAGCTTCACAATATATTTTCCTTGAGAAAGGAAAATCTCGTGAGGTCTCTGCCGGACCTCCAGGCCTAGGAAGTAATGCATCAGTCCTAGGTCCTTCATCGCGAACTCAGAAGCGAGCTCCCTCCTACACTAATGAAAGAGAGGGTCAACACCTGTCAGGAAGAGGTCATCCACATACAACACCAGAATGAGAGGCTTTTCTCCACACCACCCGCCCCGCCGCACCACCTAGACCAGGAGGGTGTCCTATGAATAGATGGTATGACCACGAGTGTAAGTCCCTGCACCAGGATCTTCGGCACGCCTTCAAGTACTTCCGCCCGTCTTACCCCGCCATCCCTTCGGTCTACTGCCGCCTGCTTCGCCGCAAAAAGCGTCATTTTATCTCCCACCAGAGACGAATTCTCTTTGATCTTCTCCTCCACTCTCCTAGGAAGTTCTGGAGCACCGTCCTTCCCAGGCGGTCCCCCACCCCCACCGACCTCGATACCACCTCCATGTTCTCTCACACCACCAAGCTATATGATATCCCTGGGAAACCCCCCACTCAGGTCATCTCCCCCCCAACCACCTATCACCTCTTCTCCGACAGAGATATGAAAGAGGCGATATGGGCCTTAAACAACAGCAAAGCCGCAGACGAAGAAGGCTTCGAGGCTAAATTCCTCAAATTTGGGCTTCGTCCTCTGGTGGGCTATCTAGCGGATCTCTTCAACCAGGTCATTCGTGATGGCTTCCCTGAAGAGTGGTCACACCATATCATTTATCCTATCCACAAAGCAGGGCCTACCTTTGACCCGAACAATTGCAAAACGATCATGGTCGGGCACACCTTCTCAAAGCTGTATGCTGCGGCCCTCCACAGGGGGCTTTCCAGCTTCCTAGAGCAGAAACATCTCAGGGCAAGGGGACAAGCTGGGTTCAGACTAGACCATCAGACCACCGACCATATCTTCACTCTCCGGGCATTGATTGAGGAGGCTCGGTTTAAGTCCTCCAAAGTGTACTGCTGCTTTGTGGACTTCAGGAAGGCCTTCGACTCCATCCTAAGGGAGGACCTTTTTCAGAGGTTGAGAGAGATTGGCATCTCTTCGACTTTGTTGACTGCCATCATGCGTCTCAACGAGTCCGTGCTTGGCCGTCTCTGCACAGTTGGAGGGATGTCGGAGTTCATCCGCAGCACCATTGGAGTCAAACAGGGGTGCCCGCTTTCCCTAACCTTTTTCGGGATTTACATTGATGAGCTAGAATCTTTCCTCCGAGAGCATATCTAAGAGTCCGATGGGTGCCTTCTTCACCAGGTCCTAATTTCCATTCTACTTTTCGCGGATGATATTGTTCTCTTGGCTTCCTCCCTAGAAGGGCTGCAGAGACAA
This sequence comes from Pinus albicaulis, assembly GCA_034641835.2. Classification (NCBI taxonomy): domain Eukaryota; kingdom Viridiplantae; phylum Streptophyta; class Pinopsida; order Pinales; family Pinaceae; genus Pinus; species Pinus albicaulis. Next base: position 564,771,113 of record CM076582.1, read on the forward strand.
CTTGACGCCCTTGCAACTTTCTGCGACCTTTGACACTTGACGATGAACCTGAGCAAAACCAAAGTTGTAATCTTCAATGGGGTGAAGAAGTCCTCGAAGTTCCACTTTCTTTTCAAGGGGGATGAAATCGAAGTCGTCAACAACTACATCTACTTGGGGGTGCAGTTCTCGGGCCCCCGCTTCAGCCTTCGGCCAGCCCTCCAGCCCAGGATAAAAAAAGGATATGGCTCCCTGGCCCTTCTAGAGAGAGTGCTTCCGCCATCACTTCCAGGACATCCCATCCAAAATGAACATCATGGACACCTTGATCCGTCCCACCGTGCTCTATGGATCGAAGGTTTGGGGTCCCTCACTACTGGATTCTGATTGGTCCTCAGTTGAGCGAGTCCAGACTCTTCTCTTGCGTCGCTTCATCGGGTGTAAGCAGACAGTCCCGCAAAACATCATCCTTGCAGAGTTTGGAGCTAGGCCCTTCCGCTTGGAGGCAATCTTCAAGATAGCCTTCATCGGATCCGAGGCCTGGCAGACACGAGAGGGAGAAACAGATACCCATACCTGGCTTATTGCTCCTCGGAGAACATCGCTCATAGCCAGACCGGCTGCACCAAATGCTGGTTCACAGGGGCGACAGAGCTCCTCGGTCTTATCAGTATCCAGACTGATCATCTCCCCCCCTTTCAGTATTTACTGAATGCCCCGGGGCACCTTCTCCCAAACTAGCAGAAGCTTAATAAAATTATCAGGGAGGACATCTACAGGCAGTATATCCAAACCACATAGGTTAACCCTCTAAGCGGTCTGCACCCAAAAATGGCCTTTTACGCTGAACACTTTTTTGAGATCAGAGATGGGCTTATCACTCGACCGCTTTACACCATCCAACATTGGATGCATGCCCTTAGGATCCCTCTGGGTCAGCTCAGAGTTGGGTCGCACAGGCTTCGGGGGGAAACAGACCACCATATTGACGAGGATCTGTCAGCTTTGCCACTTGCAGGAGGTCGAAACTGAGTCACACTTCATCTTCAGATGTCCAATCTACTATGAGATTCGCGGGCGCTTTTACTGCCTTTTCAGAGGCCCCCAGAACCTGGCCAACTTCCTTAGATATCCGGATCAGAGATGCCTGCCCCTTTACCTCCAGGAGACTTTCAGATACTGCTCGACTCTACTTCAGCCACCACCCAGAGGATCACAGACTTCTTCAAATTACTCTCAGCACCACAGGGCACCAAGAGAACCCCCGATCGATCCATAGATCACGAGCCCAGGTCAGTATGGCTCCGGGTCTCTCATCCCACCAGACCCCCCCTCCGGCATTCTAGAGTTAGACATCCCTCAACCAGGGGGCGCCCCAAATCCTCCAGGCAACAGCAGCTCCAGTCTAGATTCGGCTCCCCAAAGCAGCAGACATTGACGAGTTTCCTTCAGTCCTCTTCTATCAGCATCGGTTGTTAGGAGAAGGAGTCTCTCTCCATTCAGGAGGCTCATCCTTCTCCTCCAGTATTTCCTCATCGCAACTCATTGCCATGGCATATCAGACATTCAGCCATCCAGGCATCCATCTAGGCTTTACTTTTGTACTCCTCCTAGTGTTGTATTTCCTGCTTTTATGAAGAGAAGGGGACTGTTTGGTCCACCTTCTAGTGTGATGAAATCATTGTAACCAACAGTCCCATGGACCTTTTTGTGGTCATTCGATGGACATTAATAAAATTATCTTATCTTATCTTATCTATCAACCTTAAATTAAAGGTTCAGATCAGCATTACTACGAGTGAAGCCCAACTTCATCAAGTAGCTATCTATCCTCTCGTACCAAGTCCTGGGGGCTTGCTTTAACCCATAGAGGGCTTTCTTCAACCTGCAAACATGGGTGTCTCGATTCTGGACTTCGAACCCCAAAGGTTGTTCCACATACACCTCTTCCTTTATCGCACCATGCAGAAATGCAGTCTTCACATCCATTTGATGAAGATTCCATCCTTGAGTAGCAGCAAGGGCTATGATAGATCAGATGGTGGTATATCGAGCCACAGGTGCAAATATATCATCATAGTCTATGCCTTCCTTTTGAGAGAAGCCACGGGCAACGAATCTTGCCTTGAACTTTTCAGCACTACCATCAGATCCATGCTTGATCTTATAGAGCCATTTCGAGGTGACAACTGCTTTGTCCTCCAGTCTCGGAACCACATCCCAGACATCATTCTTCATGATGGACTCATATTCTTCGTGCATAGCATCCTTCCAGACTTGATGCTTTATGACTTCTTCAAAAGATCCAGGCTCAGATTGTACGATTGTACTCATGGCTGCTAGATACCCCTGGTATCTATTCGGCTTCTTGCTTTCACAGAATGTCCCCCTTGGGGCCATATGGTTCTTGGCATCCTCGAGAGTGTCCATGAGCCATGAGGGTCTTCTCTTCATTGAAGGAGGTGGATCAATAAGGTCCATCGGTCCTTCAACATCAGGCATCGTCTCATCCTACGATTCTTCCTGATTTCCAGACCTTACTTCATGATCTTCCTTAGAGCTCGGAAGATTTATCACTGTCCTGAGGGGAGCATCTTCATTGTGGCATATCTCCACTTCCCTTTCGGCACAACCCAAACATACACCTTCATGATCATTTTTGAATTCGAGCATCCCTGTCACCATCTTCCTTGCTTTGGGTAGGGCTGTGTAGTGAAGGTGTCCATACCTCCGGTGCCTTGATTCGATTTGACGAATAGTATCACATGTCATCGCTCCCAGTGGATTTCCTCCAACCTAGTAGAGTGTATCAACTCTAAACCCAATCATGATAGCTTCCTTGAAACTCTTCTTCCATATGCGCACCTTACCATCAATGAATTCCACATTGAAACCTTTGTCTTCCATGGCCAAAATAGACACAAGGTTCTTTTTCAAATCAGGTACATATAGTACATCTTGCAAGCAGAGGACTTGACCTTGAGTAAGAGGAGGGTCACAGTCCCTGTCCCTTTCACGGGATATGTGGCATTATCTCCAAGGATAATTTTCAGATTAACATCCTTCTCAACCATATCAGAAAGTGCTTCCTTAAACCCAGTGACGTGCCTTGAGGCATCACTATCTATCAACTAGACATCCATAGTGTTGGGTGGAAATGTAGCAGAGAGGGCAGATACAAGAATGAATTCATTTCTTTTATCATCAACAACATTAGATTCTTCATACCTGGAATTTCTCGACCTTTTGAAAGGTTGCTCATTTCCATTGGACCAGAGGGAGCCTTCCTCTTTCCTTTGAACCTGTAGTTCCTTTGATTACCATTCCTCCGGTTGTTGTTGTTGTCATCATCCCCAGGAGAATCCTTCTTGTAAGGGCATTCTCTAGCATAGTGGTCGGTCTCGTTACATGTGTAACATCTTCTTTTCTTTCCTTGAGCCCCTGCTCTTCCTTGGTTCCTTGGACCACCATAGTTCTTCTTCTTAGCACGAGCAGTGAAGGCAACATTACCTTCATTTTCATATTCCTTCATTCTTGATTCCTCTTGTACGCATCTCGGTAATACTTCGTCAAAATCAGGTATGACATTGTTATTGAGAATGGTAGTATTGAATACATTCCATTTGGAGGAGAGACCTCCGAGTGCGGTGAGAACCATTTCTCGATCAGCTATTGTCTCCCCAATGGCGAAAAGATTATTTTTGATTTCGGTCAACTTTAGAAAATAGGATTGAACGGATTCATCCCTGCCTTTCTTCAGATTTTTCAGTTGGTTCTTGAAGAAAAGGACTTGATTTGCATTGTTGGCCTTGAACATGTTGACGAGCTTATCATACATCTCCTTGGATGTGTGTAGCTTAGAGATGTAGGCAACCAGACTCTTGTGAATTGAGTCCCTGATCATCAGCTTTGCTTTGATTTCCCCTTCTTATATATTTTGACTTGGTGGCAACAGGTGCAGTTGATGGAGGCTCTTGGATTTTACCCTGCATATAGTCCATGACATCTTGGTCTTCCAACATTAGATCCAAAGTCATCTTCTAGGCATGGAAGTCTTCCTTCCCAACCAACTTATCATCGACTTTGAAGCCATTATAGTTTGAGGTACCCATTCTCTTCTTCGGTGATTGCTACAAACTTGGGCTTTGTCTTCACCTCAGCTCTGATACCATGTAAATTTTCATAGATGTTCTATGCTTGATGCAACTTTACTTTTATCCCCAATATCAAACAACAACCACATAAACAAGAAAGTAAAATGCTGATAGAACATACTGAAGATCAACAGAAGACAAGGCAAAAATACACTTAACTTGACCAACAAAATATATGTGTTGTGGTGCGTTATGGCGATCAACGAGATGCTTCAACCATCAAAGTCTCAATACGGTTAGCCAACCAGAATGTGTCACACAACCCTCTTGGACAACTCTATACCAGTCAACCCAAAGTCAACGCTGTCCCAGTCAACGGTCAACGCAAAATAGCAGCAGCAAAAAGTCAATGCAACTCGGTCAATGTCAACGTCCAACCTCTATTTTTGTGCCAAAAAATGCTGACTTTAGAAATTGGAATTTTGGGAGAGATTAGGGTCAGTTTGACCAAGCGTTGACCAAAGTCAACGCTGGTCAAATCTATGTTGAAACCCTAAGTCAAAACAAAAATATCCTTGGTGCAATTTTCCCACGTGTGAAGAAGAAGAGACTCCAAGTGATGATCGAACCAATCAGATGCAGAGAGAGAATGTGTGATGATGTGATGGTGAAAATGACCTACAACGTTGACCTATATATCCATCAGTGAAGGTGTGTGACACATCTATTGGGGCTTCAAGCCTACATTACAATTCGGGCCAACCTTGCACATAAGTGGAATTAATTCAAAATAAATGTTCTGCTCATCGGATCAAGATGATCTTTAGATCGATCTTGCACTTCTCCGAAAGAGGAATCCAATAAAAATATTGACATCTTCATCAGAGCATCACAACATGGAGTTTGGACGTAGTTGTCCAAAATTAACACATTTCCTGTCTTGGAATAACACATCCTCAAGGAATTTCCTCTTCAACTACTCTTACCTATTGGATGCCCTACCACATCCTCAAAGAGTATCAGAATCCACCTCAAATGCTTACCCAATCCTCCATTCTTTCTTCACAACCAGAAGACACGAATGATGTGTTTATCTCTCCCTCTCAACTAGGGAGGATATATTCATTCCTATAAAAGGAATATACTCTAGCTCCCTCTTAACCAGGGACTTGGCCTAAGCTCCCTCTTAACTATTGACTTGTTTCAAACAATCTTTGGTGGAGATCATGGTACTATCGGCTGCTTGTAGGGTTCCTCCTTTCGATGTCTTGAACTTCAATTTCTTCATCATGGAGCCTTCATCTTCTAGAACTTCTTGTAGGGCATCGACTATCTTCTCCATCACTTTCTGTCATAGGGTGGAACCAATGGTCATGTCGTCCTTTTCATCAGAAAGTGATCTTCTAGTCCACATCTGGCTTTTCCTTTATACAACTACCCTTTTCAAGTCATACTTCTCTCAGGATCTTCTTATCCAATCTCATGAGTGCTAGTTGTAGGTGACATCTACAACTCTCTCTCGGTAGCCCTGTTTCAACCCAACCAAATGTTTTCAAAATTCAAAATAAACATCAAATCAAAGTTACCTTTTTATGATGGCCTTTCATCATGACATCTGCGTCTCGCAACATCAACATCCTGCACATGTATGAATCCATCTCCAAGACATATATTACCAATTTTTTTCCTTTTCCAACATACCAGTCAAGGTCTTCATACCTTCTTTTTCCATGGAGATGTCATAGCTAATTCTTCTAATTATCGTACGTTGACCACATATCTTATCTTACAAGACTATAGTTGCATCTTTCATGAACTCTTCTTCTTTTCCTCACATATTGCTTCCCCAGGAATTTCTATAGTTCATCATTGTCAACCACCTCATATTCTATATGAGGTCATATTATGTTGATTTCATCTTATCAATATCTGAACGAGTTCAAGGCATATTGTCTATGCCTTCTTGCATCTTCTTAAAGGAAGAGATCCTTCTTCTTCGATCATGCTCATGAGATAGAGCATTCTCTCATTCTAACTGTAACCACATGATGACATGACTTTATCTATCTATTTCCAAATATATACAGATCTCTTCCTTCATGTGGTCATCTAGTCAAGGTCTTCATACCTTCTTTTTCCATGGAGATGTCATAGCTAATTCTTCTAATTATCGTACGTTGATCACATATCTTATCTTACAGGACTATAGTTGCATCTTTCATGAACTCTTCTTCTTTTCCTCACATATTGCTTCCCCAGGAATTTCTATAGTTCATCATTGTCAACCACCTCATATTCTATATGAGGTCATATTATGTTGATTTCATCTTATCAATATGTGAAAGAGTTCAAGGCATATTGTCTATGCCTTCTTGCGTCTTCTTAAAGGAAGAGATCCTTCTTCTTCGATCATTCTCATGAGATAGAGCATTCGCTCATTCTAACTGTAACCACATGATGACATGACTTTATCTATCTATTTCCAAATATATATAGACCTCTTCCTTCATGTGGTCATCTAGACATCCTTTGGAAGCTTCCTTTCCTTTGAAGGCTAAGGTACTTCAACCAACTTGACATGCTGCACATCTTTGTCATCATACCTTACCCATGGATCCCACACAAGGTGGACCGTAGATTATCAACGAGACACTTTCTTCTTCCAAGTAGAAGTGAACCTTCTAATGAAGAATCCAATGGAGTATCTTGATTATCCTCATCCTGCAAATGTTCCTTCCTAATGACTATAATGTATGATGATTTCTTCATCTTCTGTTATGCTAGACGACTTTCTTTTAACCATACATACCGCTGCTATGGTTATCTTTGAATGCTTCTAATGTAGATGCCATGAATTACTTTCTTTCTATCATGATGACTGTTACAACGATGTAGACTTTCTACTACAAATATGCTTCCATGCTTTTTATGATGATGTCATCTTTATTTTAGCTCTAATGCATCCTATCATCCTTGTGATACTTCCTATCATGATAGCTATCTTTTACAAAAACTGAAAAGAACTAAGTGAAGGAGATTATCTTAGTCATAGTAGAGATCTTTCACTTCCTTTTTTTTTTTCTTCTTTAAGTTTCTTCCACTTCTTCGGTGACATGGGCTTCATTCCTTTCTTTCCTTTTCTTGTTGTCCTTCTTGAGTTTAGGACAATCTCTCTTGAAATGCACATATTCCTGACAACCATAACATTGGATCTTTGACATATCAATCTTCTTCTTTTTCTGAGGACCAAACTTCCCAAACTTTCCTTTTCTCCTAGCCATGGCAACAAATCTTGTTCGTTTGATCCAACATTGCTCTTTGCCTTCAATCTTACATAATGACCAAAGTTCACTGAATGGGGTGGTTTCCTTCTTTCCATAGATGCTTGATACAAAGTTGCCCCATTCATCAGGTAGTGCATTGAGCACAACGATGGTCATTTCTTTGTCGGACATTATTTCCCCTAAGCCTTGTAGTTGATCTCTTATTTGTGACACCCTCATAAGATATGCGGCTATTCCTTCTTCCTTTGATACCTTCATCTTGTATAGCTCGGTTCTTAAAGATATAACTTCTCCTGTAGTGCACACGGAGAACAATTCTACTAGCTTATCATAGATTTCTTTTGATTTTTCCAACTTTGCCACATAAGGAATGAGGGAATCCTTGATTGATTCTATAAGGATTCTTTGACCCCTTGTTTCCCCTTTCATATATTTCGATAGAGCTTGAGCTTCTTCTTATGCTGGTTTGACGATTGAACGATTAATATCTCCAATAACTTCATTCTCTATGAGGATCAAATCTGTCCTCTTCTTCCACGCAAGGAAATTTGATGACTCAACCAATTTATTGCTTTACTTGCAAAATGAAGTCATTTTGATAGTAGATTCAGTCATAGATATAAGGATACTTACTTGTCAAGTGAAGATGTGCCTTTGATGGTGATATATTCAACTTGATGCCTTATTGATTCTGATGATGATAGATGATGTTTGCTTCCTTGAAGATGACAATACTTCTTCTTTATAGAGATGTCTTTCTCAAATATACTTGAGATGTGATCTTTTCTTCAATGTGAGGGAGATCGCTTTGCTGTCTTTGCTGATTATGGCAACGCTTCTTCGTACTTCCTTGGATGATAGTGTAGAATGTGTAGGCTTCCCAAGGTGCTTCAAATGTAGAGTCCTTCTTTGATTGAGAGGAGGTAGGGTCCTTGAAAGTAGAGTCTTTGGGGTATTCTTGATGTTGCTTCTAGATTGTGCGATCCTTTCTTCAAGATGATGTATAGGCTAGTCCTTATTGATGGCTTGATGTGCTCTTTAATGTCTTGACTTCCTTGATAGTCTTTTAGATGATTGTTCCTTCAAGCTGTCTTTCCTTGTCTTGTCACCTTAGCTCTGATACCATGTTGAGAAATCCAATGTTCCACTAAGTCCCTTGGAGGTGGGAGCGAGGGGGCGAGGGAGCGCGGGAGCAGCGTATGCAAAAGCTCCCTACCAATTTTCAGTAAACGTGTGGGGACGTCGGAGTCATAAAAATTATAAAATATAAAAATATATATAATATTATAATATTATATATGATATATCATTGGAAAATTTAATAATAAATATTTATAATGCAATTGTATTTTTCATTTTTGCAAGGAATGTTTATACAATCATCATACACCTACATCATGAAAGATACATCATAAATGATAAAATTTAAAAATTATAAATCGATGAATGATGAATCATCTAACTGAAACAAATTTAAAAGTTAAAAGTTAAAACATACATCATAGATTCATATGTAACTTTGTAACTGTATAATCATTAATGTAACTACTAACAATGTACAATGAAAATAAAGTTTAAGATATCATATGAGTCATGACATATATGATATTATATCAAGATTCAAAATAAACTTTAAACTGAAGTTTACAACTCAAGTCTGAAACATAAATATTAAAACTTGAAAGCAAATAAGTTTAAAGTTATGTTTGCAACAGTGAAACATAAAACATAAAACATAACTTCTTCCCATTGTGGGTTTCTTTCGGCGGCTGCGGCAAGTGCGGAGGGTTGGGCGGCAAGTGTTAAGTGCGGATGATACAATGATACAATGAAAACAAATGAAACCTAAAAATTAATTTAATTAAACAATCAATTATTAAAATATATTTTTTATTTTTTAAATTGTGGGCCCCACACGCCCCCTCACGCTCCCTTCCGCCCCCTCCGGTCCCCTCACGCCCCCTCACGCTCCCTAAAGCACCCTCGACCCCATCCCCTCACGCTCCCTAGAGCACCCTCGACCCCTCAATCTGAGGAAACGTCCCCTTTGACGTCCCCCTTGATTTTTTGATTTTTGGGAGCGTCGGGAAACGTCCCCTGGAAGTCCCCAAGACCCCGGAGCGTAAGGGGGCGAGGATTATAGACCCCTAGGTGGGGGGGCGAGTCCCCGTGTAACACTGGAGAAATCTAGGGGCAACTAGACTAGGTGATTTCTCTTACTTTGATAATCGCTTGTGATGTAATCTTACTTAACTTGATTAAATTCTTCTTTCACTTGATTATAATTAGTGTTTTTATCATCAAACAACTACCAAACAATAAAGAACAATGAGACAAGAGGACACAAGATATAGGTTATCAGCTAGGGCCAAAACCTCTCCTTTTGAGAGGAAAACCCACAAGAAATCTTCTCTTCTTATAGAACTTCAAATGACGAATGTTGATTTGTGGTAGCATCAGATGTGCTTTAAGTCTCAAATTTTGTGGAGAGGCTTAGACACATGTATTCCAAATAACCCATAAATCGTTTTGGGAAATTCCACCTGGAGACAGTGTTATTTGATAAATTAATTAATTTTAATGAGACCCTAAGTCTAAACCTAGGAAATTAAAATAATTAATGGGTATTAATCTAAACTGTGGGTGTAACTTCTAGAAGAAGACAAGGATCAAGTCAAAATGTTCTTAGCCATTGATTATCTTCTAATATGGGTTTTTGAGTGTCAACTAGAAGATTATTTAAGAAAGCTTGAGGGTTATTTGGAAAATACATCAATGCAGATACTCAGTTGCCCAAGTAAATCGATTTTCTCAGTGGCTGAAGTTCAACAAGAGAAATCGATTCAGAGGGAGAGTTGTAGGTGGAGAGGACAGAGAGGGTATCAACATCAGTCAGGAGTGCAAGGGCCGGTGACGCAGTGCAGAGAAAGGGACAACGCAAAAGCAACAGAGGGACAACGCAGCGCAGTGACATAAAACTGCGTAGTCCTCATGCAGGAGGGCCAACATGGCCTCACAGAGATTAGATTTTTCGTCAGAAATTTGTGAGAAAATTTCTCCAGCGTTATCACAGAGATTTCCTTTCATTACTATTGATTGCTATTTGTACAAGAAACTTTTGCTGAAGAATAATAAAGAAACTCTCATCTGCTGCAGCAATTTTCTCACATTGGGTTTTTCCGGGGACAATTGTCAAAAAATAATTGTGTCACTCTTGTGCTAGTATTTATTTATATTTTTCTCAGTATTTTATTTGTGAAGGTTGCAGTAGAATTTATTTTGATATTTACTGAAGTAATTTTTGTAATCAACTTGTTGCTGAATAATAAGTAGAAGAAATAATATCATATACTGTAGTAGGATTTCATTTTAGAAATTTTCACAACGAATTCCAAGACCTAAGACCCTTGTCAATGTCCCCTCCAAGACCAAGTCAATTTCTCCTGCTCGATGAACTTTTCTTTCTAGCAACTTCGACCCAAGCAACTTCTGCAACTTTGACCCCCAACAACTTCTTCTGCAACTTCGACACCCAATAACTTCTTCTGCAACTTCGACCCACAATAGCTTCTTTTACAAAAATCCTAGATGGCATGTGTGGGATAATAATGATGAATTTGCTTCCTTTCCTTCTTTGCTTGGATAACCTTCTCCTTCTGGACTACTCAGCTTGCAAACTTAGTCTTTTTCACACCTGATTTTGGTCTCCCAAGGTAGTCGCAATTTCGGTCTTACTGCTGCAATTGATGCCCTAGTTTTCTTGCACGTGTGAGGTGTAGATTACCCAAAAACAATCTTCTAAGATTTCACTTTCCTTCTTTGGTTTCTTCTTCCCTTCACTAGGTATTCTATGCTCTTCTTGTGCTTCCAGGAGTTGCTTGTCTTCCTACCACATGGGGTCGAGGTCTTCCTTATATAGGTCTTTCTCTAGGTCGAATTGCTGCCTTTAGACTGACTTGTCCACTCATAGAGGCCGACTTGTTCTTTTGATGATGACAAGGTCTTGGAGGGTCTATTTGACACTTTCGACTTTACATAAATTTTCTTTACAAGATATAACATACCCAAAAGGGTCTTCCATACATGATAATCACTCAATTGACTTATAGACTCAATGACAAGCCCTAGAATCACTCAGTGGGTGCTTGACCTATAAATAAATTATTCTTGAGCATGAAATCCATGCCTCAAGAATGACAATAATAAATTTATTTCTCTTTACATAAAATACATAAAATCATGGTTACATATGTCATTATGAAGACCGAACTTAGTTAGATATTTCAACAAATACACCCCCGATAGCTGCTTGAACCACCTCCCTTTCACGCACATAGTCACAGTCTGTTCATGCACTCTTCCTGTGTGTTTATACTTCCCCAAATAGTAGCCCGATCCTTCTCTTGGCTGAATCTCTAGCTGCCGCACATAGCCGATTACTCACCTCTAACGTGTTTGTGCAATCTCAAACACTTAGATCGATCCATTAGATAGATTGACCTCCCACCCGTGGCTCTAAACAACTGATATCCTCCTTGTGCATTTAGGCTATCATGAACAACCTCCCGAATTTCCTTAGTTTCCAGGTAACTCGCAAGGAATTAAATATGAATTAACCCTGACCAAAACGTGCCACAATCTCCTTGATTTCTATCTGATCTTGTGTGTTTGACGAGGGTTTTTCTAGCAAGACAAAAGGATTCCAAAGATGGTGATCTTCTTCACAGTTAAACTAGCAGGGAACCTTAGTGATCTCTTCTCCAACTAGTTAGGGTGGGTGATTGTCCACCGAAACCAGTTCTCCTTCTGAGGGTTTCCGTCCAAGGAAGAGATGAGGACTAAGCTCTCTAATTTGATCTCCATAAAGAAAAAATCAATTTCCCCTCTTTTAATTCCCCTTTTTCCAATTTCCCTCCTTTTCTTCAACTTGAATTTATTTTCCCTCTTTTAATTTTTATTTGCTTTTCCCAATGTTTCCCCATCATTTTTATTATTGCAACTTTATAAAGTCATGATGACCCCATGATGTTTTATTTTCTAATTTACCCCCTTTTATTAATGTCTCCTTTACGACCCTAGCCCACAGAAGTCGAGTATGAGCTAATGAGTCATCCCTCTTCCTATCATTCAAGAGGGGACATTATAATCCTCCCTTCCCAAAATTGCTTATCCTTAAGCAATTGTAGGTTGGGTTGCTGCAAAATGTCTCCTCCTTCCCATGTAGCATCATCTAAGGGTAATCCTCTCCACATGATGAGGTACTCCTATATAGTTTTGTTCGTCAATTTTCTCTCCCTTACTTCCACAACCTCCTCAAGATCCAAAATCAACTGCGCTTCCTCATCTAATGGAGGAAACTTTGTGGAGGAGTTAACTTGTTGTCCCAAAGCTTTCCTGAGGCAAGAGACATCAAATAAGTTATGAATTTTTCTCCCCTTTGATAACTCTAGCTCATATGCCATCTCCCCCACTATTGTAGATATTTGGTATGGAGCAAACAAACGATGCTTCAATTTTTTAGCTCCACTCTTCATGCTTATTATTGTCAAAAGAAAAATTATGAAAGGCATGTTCTTCATGACCTTTACAAAAGAAAAATTTGAATTTCGAATTTGTATTTTTGCGTCCACAAGTGAACAAGTCAGCCCCCCAAGCCATCATGTCGGCCTCCCCAAAGAGACACCCATTCACATCATTTGAAGGCTATAAGTAGCCCATTCGATCTCCTTCCAAGAGCTCTTCGAATTATGATCATATCTTTGTTCTAAGCGAAGAAGACATGGAGTATAAAGGCCGAAAACATAAGGAAGAAATACACATTATTTGCCCTCGTTCTAGTAGGCAAAGGAGGCTGAGTTCTGTACGAGTTTCTGTGGTATAGTATGAAGTTTGAGGTTGAGTTGCAGGCCGAATTTCAACCCTCTTGTAGACCCAAAGTAGACCTTGTTGTAGAGATCTTGTGGACAGATTTGAGGGCACTTGTCTTGAAATTTGTGGAGGGTTGGCTTGGCTCTTGGTGGATGGTCATATTGCTTCTATGTTGGTCAGTTTGTCTTTGACTTCGATGTATCTCTTGTTGCATTGATTCTCTAAGCAAAAGGTTGGCTGTGTTTTCCCCCCTAGTGGGTTTTCCAAGGGTAAAATCTTGTTGTCTCCCTGTGCATTGTGATCTCTATTTCTTTTTGTCTCTATGGTTGAATTTTTGAATGTGTAATTGCTTAATGATACATTGAAAGTGCAAAATAATCATCCACATTATTGAAAGTTGTTATCAAGTTTCAGAAATAAGTGCTTGTATAATTTGCACTAGAAAAATCAACATGGTATGAAAGCTTTGGTGAAGGAAAGAGCACAAAGATCATTCTTGAAGAAGAACTCCTTGACATCACTTTAAAGAAACCCTAGATCTACAATCAAGTTGTATCCATGGCTTCTATGAAATCAAAGAACAAGTCATAACTGACTTTAGAGCTTGGAAAACAAGAATCGATCTAATTCTCGCAAGGGAAGATCTTTTGGAAATTGTGCAAGGCAAAGTAATTGAACCTACAAATGAAGCAGGAAAGAAGTACAAGAAAAATGACATGACTTCCATGAGAATCATTGTGGATTCCATCAATGATCATCTAATTCCATAAATCTCAAAGGTTGACACTTCAAAGATGTATGATGCCCTAACTTGTTTGTATACCATCAACAATATTGGCCAAGTCACGTGTTTGAGAAATAAGCTTCGTGATATCAGAATGTCAAAGAAATATACAATGGCTTCATACTTGTGAGGATCTCTCAATTGAGAGATCAAGTACAAGCTATTGATGAAATTGTGTCTAACAAAGAACTTGTGATCTCAACACTCAATAGATTTCCATAGTCATGGGATCAAGGTTACTTGGGAGCGGGAGCGGGAGTGCCATTTTCAGAAGCTCCTAGTTTGGGAGCGTTTCGGGGAGCGTTTTTTTATAATATATATATTTTTATATTTTGATGCATATGTGTCAACAAAAGCATGTAGAATGATGACTTAGACATAAAAAACATAAAAACATAGATTGAACCATATAACATCAATCATCTAGAAGTTATAATCTTATAATCTAGAAGATTATGTTTCTAATCTAGAAGTTAGAAACATTCAACATATTGACTCTTGAGTCTCATGATTCATCAATCTTAAAGTTTCAAACTTTCAAAATTCAATATATAACATTTATCATCATCGATTCATTGATCACCATAGTTGTACTTGTAAGCTAAGTGTAACATTTAGAAAAAAGAATATATAACATGAAATGAAATGTTATAAAATGAAACAAAATGAAACAACTTTCAAATTTCATGAAGCATCATATTCATAATTCATAATGAGTTATAAACTTATAACTGCCAACTTCAAAGTTTCAAATTTCAAACTTAAATTGTCATATATTGTTTACAAAAAATATCAAATTAAATATGAAATAGTCAAGTTTCAACAGTTATAAAAAGTTAAAAACTACTAGAAACTAGAAAAGACTAGTAAATCTATTTTATCTATTGTTTGCCCTCTTGCCACAAGAAATGTCTAATTTTTGAAATTTGAGCAGATCGTGGTAATGGTAGTCTTCTAAGGCTTGGCCTTAATGCTTGTTGACATTGTCTTCCCTCAGAAAATATAATTAAAAAATGTGAATAATTTCTCTAGAAATGTTAAAGGGTATTTGTAAAGATGTAATAATGAAGAATAATTTCTCTAGAAACGTTAAAGGGTATTTGTAAAGATGTAAGAATGAAGAGAAGATACTCTATGTCAGACAGCCACTTAAAGATAATGATCCAATAAAATATTTACACAAATTCCCAAGATGTAACCTAGAAGAAAATGAAAAAGCCTTAACTTGTGGTGTCTTGGATGAAATAATTTGAAAATTGTCAACCATAGAAATCTAGATGGTTGTAAAGATTTAAAAATCTTAAAAACGATGGCGTATTAATAAACACTGAACACATATTGAGAAAATCACATGATTCATCTAGTTTTTGGAACACATCTAACAGAATATCATCTTAAAAGATACGGGAAGATATTGTAATGTTGGGGTCACATTAGGTAGCTTAAACTGGGGCTTTGATTTTGATATCATTGTGCAAAAAGCCACATGATTTTTTATGTGATGGCCGCTTAAGAAAAAAAATGGGATCTTGCCTAATAAAATATAATAGAGTTAAAATCTTAGAGCCGTAAGTGAGTCCCCAGGGGGAGAATGGGATTTGCACTTTAGCTGAATGCTTAGGTATTCGTCATGTCCAAAAGGTGGAGAACACGTAGAATGTGTTGCTAAGGAATAAATTAATTTCTTTTAAGGAAATGAGAAATTCAACCTAGAAGGCATATCATTAATTATCCAAAGTTTAAGCAATTGCATTTTCATCAACTTGTTACCCATTTTGCCATTAAGGTCGAAAAATCTCTAAGAAACAGTAGATGGGAAAATACACAAGCCCCCATCTCCTGCAAGCAATATGGCCATGACCTAAAAGGGTAGAGGCATTCATGAAACATCAACAAATATTTCGGTCATCCATCACTGTCTCCAATAAGATGGCATATCTTGATTGCAAAGGACTGTCAACTTGGTTTCAATGTAAGAAAGGAGTAGGTGTAAGGCATTAACAATAGTACAAAGAATGATTTCATGATATTTAGGCCCTTTTTACAGCGGAGAGAAATTATTGTTGAATTAAGTACTGAGTTTCAAAGGGTCATACATTCTGCTTATACTAACTACAACACAATGAGTCTTAAAGATAAGCTTTTGTTTTTATTCCTTAATGAAAATTAGCCTTTACTCATATCTTGGCAGTTGATCCTTGCATAAAAGGATATGCTTTTCAACTAGTTTGAACAAAATCCATTGCACTTTATGGCAGGAAATTTTGTCTCAAGATTGTTAAAGGATGTACCTTTCCTGGGTTTACAATGAAATAATGGCCATTACCAAATGGAATTATATCATAATATGTTAAAAAATAGTTGATACACAAATTATATTGACAGTATAGTTAGGTTGGCAAATGGATGATTTAAGCAAATGGAGAGCAAGTAATTTCATTTAGGACCGAGTCTTTAAGCAAAAAAAACGCTCTCGAAAATGCTCCCTCCTAAAAAAATGCTCCCGAAAACACTCCCTTTCTAAAAAAAATGCTCCCTAAAACACTCCATCCCTAAAAAAAAAACGCTCCCTAAAACGCTCCCTCCCTAAAAAAACGCTCCCTGAAAACAGGGAGCATTTTTCCTGTTTAGGGAGCGCGCTCTCGAACGCTCCCAAAACGCTCCCGCTCAGAGTGCGAATTGGGAGCGGGTTTCAAGAGGGGGGGGCGGGGGAGCGCTCCCCCGCAACCCTGCATGGGATTTGTTTGCATCAGGTTTTAGCAGCCGAAAGGAACCTCCAAGTTTGCAAGAATTATGGGAAGGTTGTTCTCGAGAAGAATCAAGACTCATGTTTAGAGGAAGAAATTCAAAGGAAGAAGAAGATTCCCAACCGTATGCGGCTCCTTCCAAGAAAGCTATAGGAAGAAAGAAGTCTGGTTTTCAGAAGAAGAAGAGGGATCTTGATAGAAGACCTAATCCTCAAAGGAAGAAATATATGTCATAGATTCAATGTTTCCGTTTTTATAAAGTTGGTCACTACAAAGCCCAATGTCCTAAAAGAGTCAATGATAGGAAGAAATAGAGAGAAGCAACATGCTTCCACAACAAAATTTGATGAGCATTCCAAGAGAGCAAAAGTTGAAGGAGATAAAGAGCACTTCTACTATTCCACACTTGTAGGATCTGTTGGAAATGTTGTCATTGATGGCAAAGGAGGTAGCAGATGCAGAGACAGGAACAGTTACAAGGAGACAAAGACAGACAATGGAGGCAGCAAAGAAGCAAATGAAGGAAGTAAAGGAGACAGGCAGAGGCAGAGGAAGTGAATATAATAGAGGCAGAACTGTTATCAGAAGCAGAGGCAGAGGCAGAGCCGTTATCACAGCAGTAAAGGCAGAGGTAGCAAATATAGAGGCAGAGCTGTTATCAGAGGCAGAGGCAGAGACATAGCCGTTATCACAAAAGGCAGAGGCAGAGGCGGAACAGAAAATTTTCGAGAATCGCTATTTCGACAAAGTATATATCCATAAACAATATTCCGAGAATCGTAACCCCAAGCGGCAAGTATATATATATATATATACAAACAAATTCCAAGAATCACCTCCCCCGCTGGAAGATACACTAAAGATTGGAGCAGCAAAGTATACATATATATAAATCTCATTCCGGGAATCGTTACCCACGCTGGAGTATATATGCAGCGCATTACATATATTGCGCCTTATGCATAGAGGTCCAAAGCATACATATATATTTATATGGAGCGCTTTGTAAACAAAGAAACAAACGTAACAAAGCCTTATATGGTGGGACCCTTTCCCAATCTTAACATCGCACCATCGCAACATCGCGCAATCTTAACATCGCACCATCGCAACATCGCGCAATCTTAACATCGTGCCATCGCAACATCGCACCATCGCGCCATCGCAACATCGCGCAATCTTAACATCGCGCCATCGCACCATCGCAACATCGCACCATCGCGCCATCGCACCATAGCACCATCGCAACATTGCGAAATCGCAATATCGCACCATCGCAACATCGCACATCGCAAATGTTACATTGCGCGTTTTTTTTGTTTTTTGTTTGATCCGCCGATTGTCGTTGCAACATGTTGTCCACCGTCGGATGTGGGGCCTGACCCTTTCATATATTAGAGGTTGTCATTTGATTTATTGGATTGTAATATAAGACCAAAGGCTTAAGGTGGAGGGCGATTGTTAACATAAAGTTGTTGCGATTATATTAAAAAGTGCTGCGTGGTCCGTGGGTTATATATATGCCTCGGCTTAATGGGAGGGTGATTTACAATGATTGTGATATATGTCCGTTCCTCTTGCGGAACTTCCACATCAACAAGACACTTATTGTATGAAAGACGTCGGGATATGCCCAGATTTAAAAGGCAGCAGTTACACCTCAGCAGAGGACAGAAAAGCAAACAGAGCTGAAAAGAGATAAAGCACAGTCAAAGAAAAGACAAATGCGCAACGATCCAAAACGTTGTATGAGTGAGCTGGAGCTCTCATTGTAATTAAATGTAAATATTTTTAATTGATTTATATTGTTGTGATGCATTGGCAAGTCTCTAGAGGAAAAACAAAGATCCCACTGTAATATTAAAATAAGCACCTACAGTTACATTTTTTTTAGTGAGTTGGAAAAGAAATGAAAAGGAAGAAAGCGAAGAGATATGGCTGTCCATTCCAAATTCCTTGAGGAATGCTAACAGTCACAAGAAAATTCTTATAAATAATATCATCTAGATATGCAAAAAGAGGTGAGAGAGAGTAAATCTAGAGAAGGCAGAGTATAGAAGTGTAAGGCAGAGAAGATTAAAAGAAGAGCAGAAAGAGAAGCTACAGAATAGAGCTGATATCTGAGGTAAATCAGCAAACATTCAGTTTTGAAAATTGAGGAAGTTGGAGCTTCCCTATCAAGTTGCAGCTTGATAGCTGTCAGTTGTAGCTGACTGAGGTTGGAGCCTCCTGTAGGTTGGTGCTTGCAGAAAATCGAAGGGAGTTGGTGCTTCCTTGCAAGTTGTAGCTTGCAGAATTGAGGATAGAGCCTCCTGTAGGTTGGTGCCTGCAGAAAACAGTGGTGAGAGGGAGTTGGAGCTTGCCTTTGCATCACAACAATAATAAGATGTGGTTTTCTCCTTTTATGGGTTTCCACTTACATCTGTTGTCTCTGTGTGTGTTTCTTATGTGTTGATGTGATTCTTTCAAGCTGCTTAATTGGTTTCTGTTGTCAACATATGTGTGGTGTCACATTAATTTAATATTGGCTGCAACATTTTAAGACTGTTTATAAATTAAGCTGTAAATAAATTTGGTGAAAATTTTGAAAAGCTTATGTATGTATTAAACTGATTCACCCCCCCCTCTCAGTTTAATTAAAGATTCAACAGGATCTTTTGCAAATGAACATAACATATGGCTGATCAACAATGGAGCTTCGAGGCATATGACAGGGGATCGTGATCATATTACAAGTTTGATGGAAAATAGATTGACTGAAAAGAGGGAGCTTGGAGACAATAACAACTATGCAGTAAAAGGAATTGGTACTACATCCATTGATTTGGAAACAGGTGAAATTGTTCACTTGAGCAACATACTCTATGTTCCAGGTTTGAAAAAGAATTTGGTTTCAATTTCATGTTTAGAAGATAGAGGTATAGAGTATCCTTTATTGATGGGAGAGTCCTTGTGTGGGCCAAGGGCTCTAGTATAAATTCTGCTAGGGCTATTGGGACTCGTGAAGGAAGGTTGTATAAAATCCTGGGGCAACCTTCCGAAGCATCAGTGTATAATGATATCAATCCATGTGAGCTATGGCATAGAAGATATGCTCACCTTCATTATAGATCCTTGCCAACTTTAAAGCATAATGTTTTAGGAGTACCATATTTTCAAATCGATCATGAAGGTGTGTGTAAAGGATGCTCTCTTGGAAAGAATGTCAAGAAACCCTTTCCAAGCAGTGAACATAGGTCCAAAGAGATTTTGGATCTAGTTCACTTTGATGTATGTGGTCCTATGCCGATGAAAACTCTTGGAGATGCTCTGGACTATGTATCCTTTATCGATGACTTCTCTTGCAAAACGCGGATCTATCTTATGAAGTCAAAAGATGAAGTGTTCAGAAAATTCTAGGAATTCAAAGCTAAAGTGGAGAACCTGACAAGGAAGAAGAGCAAGACTCTAAGATTAGATAATGGAGGAGAACATACCTCCAAGGAACTCATTGCCTTCTGTAAGGAAGCTGGGATTAAGAGGGAGTTGATAGTTCCCTATAATCTTGAACAGAATGGAGTGGCTGAGAGAAAGAACAGATCTATTGAAGAATCTGTGAAGACAATGTTACATGATCAAGATGTGCCAATGTTCTTGTGGTGATAAGCAACTAAGACAACCATCTACATTCTAATTAGAAGTCCTCATTGAATTCTAGAAGATAAGACTCTTGAAGAAGCATTCACTGGTCAAAAGCCACAAGTCGAACATCTAAGAATCTTTGGTTGTCCAATGTTCATACTGTTGTTTTTTGTAGCATTGGATAGTGCTCTAAGTCTCAAATTTGGTGTGGAGGCTTAGACACTTGTATTTCAAAGAACCCAGAAATCGTTTGTGGAAATTCCACTCGGTTCATGTTCTATTAAAATAATTAATTATTTTAATGGGGACCCTAAATCTAAACTTAGGGAAATTAATAAGAACCTTTGGTTGTCCAATGTTCATATTGTTGTTTTTTGTAGCATCGGATAGTGCTCTAAGTCTCAAATTTGGTGTGGAGGCTTAGACACTTGTATTTCAAAGAACCCATAAATCATTTGTGGAAATTCCACTCGGTTCATGTTTTATTAAAATAATTAATTATTTTAATGGGGACCCTATGTCGAAACTTAGGGAAATTACATAATTAAAGGGTATTAATAAAACAAAGTGTGAATCTTCTAGAGAACAAAGATCAAGTCGTGTTTTAATCTTGGCCATCGATTAGACATCTAATCTGGGTTGTTGATTTGTCAACGAGACGATTATAAAATGAAGGCTTGAGAGTCATTTGAAAAAGACACAGAGACACTGAATTGATTTAAGAGTTTGAAATTTCAGGGGCACAGTTTGCTGAGAAATTCGAGCTAGAGATTTGAGCAGTGAGGGGCAGATATAGTAGCAGAGATAAAATTTCTCAGTCTGGTGGAGCATCAGTCAGAGAGAGGCAGAGGTGATCTAGCCTAGCCAACGCAAAAGGAAAGGGGCTGACGCAGTGACTGCGTAAGCTCACGCAGAAGCAGCGCAGAGGCAGAAGGAAGGGTTTTCAGAATTCGCTGGTGGATCAGTTTCAGAGGTCGGGATCCGGAAAGTGGCATCGGGAGGCTATTCCTCAGCATCCACAGAGGCAAAATGACTTGGGGGAAGGCTAACGCTAAGCCTGGAAGGAGGTGACGTGATGACTGGAAGTTCCAGCGCTGGATTTGCGCAGAGGCTGTGTAGAGCCTGTTCAGGGCAACTTTTCTCTCATCCGGATCAGCCAAAGACTCAGTGATTGGGTGAGGTATTTCTCACATATTCTTCTGCCAATATTTTTCTCTGTAACTGAATAACCCTTGAGGGTATTCAAAAGATGTATTCAGAGATTGCTACTGCATAATAATAAAACCCTAAGATCTGCCGCACTGGTTTTTTGCATTGGGTTTTTTCGGGGACATTAGTCCAAAAATAACCGTGTCATATGTGTGAATGATTTCCTTGTCTAGTTTCCTTGTTTCTGAATTATTTTTAATGTAGGCTGCTTTAGTAGTTGCTTCAATAATTTAGATCTGAATTAATTATGTAATGTAATTTACTTAATAGGGGAAGTACACTCAGTTGTTGTAGTAAGATTCAATAGATATGGTTAGATCTTGGAATTTTCACACATACATGTACCTAACGATAAGAGAAATAAGTTAGAGCCATCCAGAAAGAAAGGGGATATTTGTTGGGTACAGTGAGTCATCAAAAACCTATAGGATTTATGTTGTAGGGTAGCGACAAGATGAAGTAAGCAGGGGTGTGACTTTTGATGAAGATGCCGCTTATTGGAAATCCAGAGAAGATCACATGGACACTGATGATGAAGAGGAGCATGTGGCTCCCAAAGAAGAAGTTACAAATCCTCCCACATCCTCAAGCCATCCTGAAGACCATGAAGAAATGCTAGAAGGACCTTGTGAATAATTGGATCCTATGGTTGTTCCTGACAATAGAAAAAGACAGGCTTGGTTCAAATCTACTTTACAGGATGCAAAAGGACATGTAGCTCCACGGGGCACCTTCAGGGAATCTAAGATGCCAAAGAGGTTTTCTGGTTATGTAGCATTGATGACTAAGTTGATTGACTCTTAACCTTCGAACTTCGAAGAAGCAACCACCCAACAAGTTTGGAAGGATGCAATGATGGAAGAATACCTATGTATTATGAAGAACGATGTTTGGGAGATTGTTCCAAGACCTGAAGGGAAGTTTGTGGTAACCTAAAATTGGATATACAAGATCAAGCATGTAGTAGATGGGAGCATTGACAAATACAAGGCAAGATTTGTGGCCAGAGGGTTCTCCCAGAAAGAGGGAGAAGATTATGATGAAAACTTTGCACCGGTTGCCAGGTATACCACGATTAGATCTCTTGTTTCTCTCGCTTCATTTATGGGATGAGAGTTACATTAGATGGATGTAAAGACTGCCTTCCTCAATGGTGTGATTAAGGAAGAGGTGTGTATAGAGCAACCTCAAGGTTTTGAAGTTCATGGGAGAGAATCTCAATTGCGCAGATTGAAGAAGGCCCTGTATGGACATAAGCAAGCATAAAGAGCTTGGTATTCTAGAATTGATGGATATCTGGCGAGACATGGTTTCTCTAAGAGTGTTGCTAATCCAAACTTGTATATTGAGGTTGTTAAGGGTGAACCTGTGATTCTACTATTATATGTTGATGATTTGTTCTTGATAGGTGTAGAGCATCTTATTATTTAGGGTAAGAGGGAGTTGGCCTTTGAGTTTGACATGAAAGATCTTAGCTTGATGCATTACTATGTGGAATTGGAACTCTGGCAGAAACCTGGTGCAATCCTTTTCGGGCAAGGAAAGCATGCCATCAAGATCCTTCAAAAGTTTGGAATGATGGAGTGCAAGTCTATGGCAACTCCTATGATGACAAATCTGAGAAAGCTGAGGGATTTTGAGTCTGATTTGGTAGATCCATCCATGTACTGATAGTTGATTGGATCATTGATGAATTTGGTTAAAACTAGGAACGACATCTGCTTTGCAGTAATCACCTTGAGTTAGTTCCAAATGGAATCGAGACATGAGCATTGGATTGCAACAAAGCATATATTGAGATATTTATGTGGTACTGTTGACTATTATTTGAGATATGCTTCAAAGGGTGGTATACAATTACAGGGATATATGGATTCTGACTGGGCAGGGAGTGCGAATGACAGGTAGAGTACATCTGGTGTATGTTTTAGTTTGAGCTCTACTATGATATCTTGGATGAGCGGGAAGCAAACATTTGTCACACTCATTACTGCAGAAGTAGAGTATATTGCAACTTGTTTGGCATGTTGTGAAGGAGTATGGCTTTGTAAGCTACTCTTGGATTGTTCGATTAGATGTTGGAACTGACTGTGCTATTATGTGATAATCAAAGCTGTGTGAAACTGACCGTCAATCCAATGTTTCATGATAAAACAAAGCATATTGACATTAAGTACCACTACATTCGTGTTATGGTACAGAGGGGAGCAGTGAGGCTCCAGTATATTCCTACAGATGAGCAGACAACATATATTCTTACAAAGCCTCTGTCCCTGTAATGTCCCTTCCTAAATTATTTTGGAACAAGATTAATTTCTACATTGGACCAATTTTGGTGAAGACGGGGCCCATTTTATTTTTGGCAGAAGACTTAGGAGTTAGAGGCAAGTTAATTTATTTTTATTTTGTTTTGTTAATGGTATGTGGGGAGCACCCACATACAAAATACACACTCCCTAAGCCAATGATTCGAAATGCATGAGAGGGAAAATCGAAGACTTGGTGAGGGACCCAGGAAGGAAGAAAAGGCGAGAAGAAAGGCTCCACAAAAGTTATAAGAGGAAGGGAGCACACTTCATTTGGTATCTTTGGCTTATCGAACTTGACTGTGTTGCTCGAGCTGTTTAGCCAGGTCACTTGCTATTTAGCAAGAGCTTTGCAAGCGGAGAACTCACCCTTTCTTCGGGGGACTTCGAGTGCCACCCTAGAGAGGTTCATCCATAATCATCCGAAGGGGATTTATAGAGATATTTCCAGCATTTGCATTCAGATTGCCCAGGAAGTGCGTATTCTTGGAGGACACAGTAGGGGATCTAGTGTGGCCATTTCAACATTTTTACGGAGAGATATTTCCGAGAGAAATTAGGAGAAGAAGGCTCAGGAGATTTGCTGGCCATTTGATGAGTGTGAGGGTTGGAAGTGGCAACAATATTTAGAAGTGATTTTGCAGTCTCTGGGGCTAGCGCAGAAGAGAGAAATTAGGCACACGTGGGAGATAGTGTCTCAGCCATTGGG
The DNA here is from genome assembly GCA_034641835.2 of Pinus albicaulis. Taxonomy (NCBI): domain Eukaryota; kingdom Viridiplantae; phylum Streptophyta; class Pinopsida; order Pinales; family Pinaceae; genus Pinus; species Pinus albicaulis. The sequence continues at coordinate 564,795,714 of CM076582.1, forward strand.
GCTATTTCTTGCCGGGAGAAATAAGGGAAGTGTTGGTGGAGTTATTTGCTACGTTTCAGGAGTGCCTTAGGAGGTTTTTGCTAGTCTTTGGACAGACAACGTGCTTCAGCAGCTATTGGAGAGTGTAGGGCTTTTGAAGGTCGATTTTGGGAGGTCAAAACCAGGCCAAACCATTTATGGGTTTTGGTGGGTTTGGCTTGAGGAGCCTAGAAATAATTTTGCAGATTTTTCTGAGCACCATAGGTGGGGTTTTAAACCTATTCTTTACAGCAGACAGTGGAAAATTACTGAGGCAGCACAGTGCAACAATTGGACAATTTCTGGGTCATCATTGCTTCACTTGGGCTTTGCTTCGCTTGCCAAAAAGGCAAGCCTAGGTGCATTCCTTCCATATATTTGTACTCTTGCACCAGTCTATAATAAAATGGCTCAGCTGCTTCCATATTTTTGGATTGTTCTGGGTTCTTAATAAATTGTTTTAAAATTCTTGTGTGAATTTGCTATTTTCTTGCATATCATTGTTTTTCCTATTTTGGAAAATTACAGTCCCGACCGAAGTTTGTATACTTCAGGGACAAGCTTGGACATGTGGAGAACCCCTTTATTAGTGAGGAGTACTGATGCGACATCAATAGATAAGATAAGATAAGATAAGATAATTTTATTAATGTCCAACGAATGACCACAAAAGGTCAATGGGACTATTGTTTACAATGATTACTACAAACTAGCTGGTGGACCAAACGGTCCCCTTTCTATATAAGAGCAGAAAAGCAAAACTGCGAGGAGTACAAAGGTAAATTCTGGATGACCGAAACATCTCGACAATGAGTTGTGATGAAGAAGTCCTTGGGGAGAAGGATGAGCCTGCAAAAGGGGTGGAGACTCCTTCTCCTATCATCTGAGGCCGTTAGAAGAGGACTGAAGGAAGTTTGTCAATGTCTGCTGCCCTGGAGATGGGCTGGACTACTGCCGCTGTCGTCTGGAGGACTTGGGGCACCCCCTGGAGGAGGGATGGTGCCTGGTTCTAGACCACTGAAGAGGTTTAGTGGGACGAGATTCCCGGATCCGCACTAACCTGGAGACATGGTCTATGGATCCGTCGGTGGCTCTCTTGGTGCTCTGCAATGCCGGGAGTGCTCTGAAGAAGTCGGTGATCCTTTGTGTGGTAGTCGCTACTGACGGGGGCTGGAGTAGTGTCAAGCGGTGTCTGAAGGTCTCCTGGAGGTAAAGAACCAGGCATCTTTGGTCGGGGTATCTAAGGAAGCTGGCTAGATTCTGGGGCCCCCTGAATAAGTAATAAAAGCGCCCGCGGATCTCATAGTAGATGGGGCATCTGAAGATGAAGTGTGACTCAGTTTCCACTTCCTGTAGGTGACAAATCTGATAGATCCTCTCCGACCTGTCAATATGGTGGGCTGTTTCCACCCGAAGCCTGTGCGATCCAACCCTGAGTTGTCCAAGGGGGATCCTGATGGCATGCATCCAATGCTGGAGGGTATAGGTGGGTCGAGTGATGAGTCCATATCTGATCTCCAGGAAGTGTTTGGCGTAGAAGGCCATCATTGGGCGCAAGCCACCCGGAGGATTGACCCATGTAGTCTGAATGTACTGCTTGTAGATGTCTTCCCTGATGATTTTGTTGAGCTCCTGCCGGTTTGGAAGAAGGTGCCTCGGGGCATTCAGTGAATACCGGAACGGGGGAATATGATCTGTCTGGATACCGATGAGACCAAGGAGTTCTGTCATCCCGGAGAAGCAGCATTTGGTGCCGCCGGTCTGTGTTTGAGCGATGTTCTCCGAGGAGCAGTAGGCCAAGTAAGGGTACCTGTCCCTCCCCTCTCTCGTGTCTGCCAAGCTACGGACCCGATGAAGGTAGGAGACTATCCTGAAGATTGCCTCCAGGCGGAAGGGCTTAGCTCCGAACTCTGCTAGGATGATGTTATGAGGAATTGTCTACTTGCACCGGATGAAGCGGCGCAAAAGAAGAGTCTGGACTCGCTCGGCCGAGGCCCAATCTGACTCCAGTAGTGAGGGGCCCCAAACTTCTGACCCATATAGTATGGTGGGGCAGATCAGGGTATCCATGATGTTCATTTTGGATGGAATATGCTGGAAGTGGTGGCGGAAGCACTGTCTCTCAAGTCGGGCCAAGGAGCCATACCCTTTGTTTATTCTTGGCTGATGGGCCGGCCAGAGGTTGAAATGGGGGCCCAAAAATTGCACTCCCAAGTAGGTGTAACTGCTGACGACTTCGATTTCTTCTCCCTTGTATAGGAAGTGAAAGTTCGAGGTCTTTTTAACCCCATTGAAGATTATGACTTTGGTTTTACTCAGGTTCACGGTCAAGTGCCGAAGATCAGAAAAGGCTGCGAGGGTGTCCAACTGTCTCTGTAGTCCTTCCGGGGAGGAGGCTAGGAGAACAATATCATCTGCAAAAAGTAGGATGGATATCAAGACGTGGTGGAGACGGCACACATCTGACTCCTGGATATGCTCTCGGAGGAAAGATTCCAGCTCATCAATGTAGATCCCGAAGAGAGTAGGGGAAAGCGGGCACCCTTGTTTGACACCAATAGTGCTTCGGATAAACTCCAACAACCCTCCAACTGTGCGGAGACGACCAAGGACTGATTCGTAAAGACGCATAATAGCAGTCAGAAGAGTCGAAGAGATGCCAATCTCCTTCAGCCTCTTAAAAAGGTCCTCCCTCGGGACCGAATTGAAGGCCTTCATGAAATCCACAAAGCAATAGTACACCTTGGAGGACCGGTGTCAGGCCTCTTCGATCGTTGCCCAGAGAGTGAAGATATGGTTGATGGTCTGGTGTTCCGGTCTGAAGCCAGCTTGCCCCTTGGCCCTAAGATGATTCTGTTCTAGGAAGTTGGAGAGACCCCTGTGGAGGGCAATAGCATACAACTTGGAAAAGGTGTGCCCGACCATGATTGTTCTATAATTGTTCGGGTCAGAAGTGGGTCCAGCTTTATGGATAGGATAGATAATATGGTGGGACCACTCATCCGGGAAGCCATCACGGATGACATGGTTGAAGAGATCTGTTAGATACCCATCCAGAGGACGAAGCTCGAGTTTGAAGAATTCTGCCTAGAAGCCTTCTTCGTCGGGGGCTTTGTTGTTGTTTAAAGCCCAGATAGCCTCTTTGATATCCCTGTCGGAGAAGAAGTGGCAAGTGGCTGGGGGGGAGATAGCTTGAATGGGGGTTTGCCCTGGGATGTCATACAACTTGGAAGTGTGGGAGAACAAGGAGGAAGGGTCGAGGTCTGAAGGAGTGGGAGAACGCCTGGACATAACAATGCCCCAAAACTCCTTAGGGGAATGGAGAAGCAGTTCAGAAAGAGTCCGTCTCTAGTGAGATATAAATTGGCGTTTTTTGCGGCGAAGGAGGCAGCGGTAGGCAGACCGGATGGTGGGGTATGATGGTAGGGAATGTCTGAAGGCGTGCCGAAGATCCCGGTGCAAAGATTTGCACTCGTGGTTATACCACTTATTCATAGGGCATCCTCTTGGCTTAGGGGGCACGGTGGACCGGGTGGAGGAAGGGAAGGATTGAAGTGCAGCCATCCAGATTGCGGATGAGAGGCAGTGGTACTTGTCGTTGGCAGATTCAAGGGAAGTGAATTGGGCTATAGGGGGAAGCGCGTGCTTGAGGGTAGATGAGAAGGTGTCAGGATTGCCTTCTTCGAACTTGAAAAGTGTGCGGGGTAGGGGGGGGGGTTTGCGTGGGATGTCTAGCTGGAGTGAAAGTGAGAGAAGCTCATGATCTGCCAGGGGAATAGGAATGATGGAAAAGTTTTGGATGTAAGGGAGGAGATCTGGGTTGGCAAGAGCGTAGTCCACCAAACTTGCAACCCCCCCCCCCCCCCCCCGTGGGGCCGGCAAGTAAAAAAGTGGGAGGAAGGGAAGCCCGGGAGGAAATTCAGGATTATCAACTCGTGAGACTCCCCCAACTGCAGGAGTTGCTTCCCATAGGCTGTGGTGGGGCCCAAGCTATCTTCTAATGTTCGTTGTGTGGCTCAAACTACTGATGAGTGGACAACAGGGGCATTGCCGGGGCTATTGGTGAGATTGCGTGAGGGTCAAACATTCTTGAGAGGAATGTCCCTAAGGCCTAGACACTTAATGAAGCGGGTGCCTTTTCAGCATCATGGTTTAGAGGGAGGCCTTTGAAGTTGGGACATGGGTGTCCCTAGGTTTTGACCATGGGTGATGCCAACCCTAGACTAGCCGAAGTACCGTGAGCTAAGGCACCCACTAGATCATGGTGACTAGTTGAGCGATTACCATTGGTTAGGAGTGCTAATTGTTGGAAAATTAGAAAGGCAGAAAGATTTTCTCTTGTTGATAATTACTTGTGATTTCCTTGAGTTATTATTATCTTTCTTATGCTCTTCTTTTATCTTAGTTTATCAAGCAATTACCAAAACCATAACATGAAGATCAAAGACACCAGATGTAGGCACATAGCCAGGGCAAAACCCCTAGATAGGGGAAAACCTAGTCAAGAACTCTTCCTTTAGTAGATTTATATGACAGTGAGACAACCAAGACCCTAGACCAACAAACCTTCCTCCTCCACCATGTCAACCCTTCTTCCTTGTAAATGTCATCCCTTCAAAGTGCAACTACAATCCTGAACTTCGATTTAGTAGCAAAATTTTCAGCCCAACTACTCTAGAATTTTGGCCTCTCCAACAACTGCAAAATTTTGGCCTTTCCAGTAGAACTCCAAAACTTCGCACGTGTGAGACAATAGAGAGAGAAATTGAAATTCTTAGCAAGATAATGACCTTCTTTTCCTTCACTAGCCCTTTCCTTCTTCTTCCTTGGAATTCATACCCTTTACTACAACCAGCTACTACAATTTACTGCAAATCGAAATTGCTCGAGTGTATGTGACAAATGAGGTCGAGTTGCTCCAATATACAAGCTTTTTGAGGCTGACTTGTCCTTCCTTGAGGTCGACTTGGTGGAGGAGGCCTAAATGAACTATTTTACAATAAAATTATTTTCTTCTTTGACAAATAAATCCGAAGAAGGGTTCTTTACAATATGACATAGAAAAAGACACTTGACATAAACCCTAGAGGTCTTCAACAGAGACCTTGACCTAAAAACAAATTACCCAAGCATGAAACCCATACTTTAAAAAGTCAATTTATTTATTAATAAAATTTATTTTTCTTAAATTTTGTAATGTTCCCAAATTTTAGCCTCAAGCTAAAAGGAACATTATAGCTTGCATATTTGCATTTTTTTGAATAAAATGGGTACGGAGACACCTTAACCCCCTTAGATGGAGAAATAACACTCCTTGTGTGAAAGGAGGAAGAATAAAGCAGCTAATCTGAGCACCACATGGTGTGAACAGGATTGGATCAGGTTTGATCTAGTCATTTTGACCAAGTCCACATGCACAGTCTAGATACAATGTATCTCCTTGATGGACTGCGCAGTTTTAGATAAGGATCACTTGCATGAGTTGGAAAGCAAATGTGGATGGGACCCATGGTGGAGAGAAGCACTTGCTATATATGAGGAGGAGGAGAGCCATTGTTATGTCTACTTGATTATTATTTTCTTGGTCTGTTGAGACGACGCTCCTCTTGCTGTTTAGCAAGGGTGCAGTGCTGCATAGCACTAGGGTGTTCCCAGTCGGGAATCCCTACCTCATCCTCAGGGAAGGAGAGGTTCTAGAGCTGCATTTCCTCATTCCGACATTTGGCCAAAGCTACCTCCTTCAGTCACAGCGTTATTCTTGGAGCAAGATCACTTTGTGCTGCAGGGTGTAGCAACAAAGGATCTTTTGAGTTGTTCCTTGACTTGTTTTTCAGTGGAAGGCTTGTCTATCTATTGGAGGATCAGTGAGGAGGACTCTGGGGCTTATTTTCATATCATTGGCATCAGGGCAACCACACATCTTCCCTCACAGCACAGTCTCCAAGTAGATATGCATTATTTTGTAGGCAATTGCTGGGAGGGTCATTAGAGCTCATCAGGAGGAGTTGTTTCTGAGTAAAGGGATCAACCTTTTGCTTAGATTCACATCAGAGGAGGGTTGCTTAGGAGATTTGCTGGCCATTTGATGAGTATGAGGGTTGGAAGTGGCAACAATATTCAGAAGTGATTTTGCAGTCTCTGGGGCTAGCGCAGAAGAGAGAATGGGTACATGTGGGAGATAGTGTCTCAGCCATTGGGGCTATTTCTTGCCGGGAGAAATAAGGGAAGTGTTGGTGGAGTTATTTTCTACGTTTCAGGGGTGCCTTAGGAGGTTTTTGCTAGTCTTTGGACAGACAACGTGCTTCAACAGCTATTGGAGAGTGTAGGGCTTTTGAAGGTCGATTTTGGGAGGTCAAAACCAGGCCAAACCATTTATGGGTTTTGGTGGGTTTGGCTTGAGGAGCCTAGAAATAATTTTGCAGATTTTTCTGAGCACCATAGGTGGGGTTTTAAACCTATTCTTTACAGCAGACAGTGGAAAATTACTGAGGCAACACAGAGCAAGAGTTGGACAATTTCTGGGTCATCATTGCTTCACTTGGGCTTTGCTTCGCTTGCCAAAAAGGCAAGCCTAGGTGCATTCCTTCCATATATTTGTACTCTTGCACCAGTCTATAATAAAATGGCTCAGCTGCTTCCATATTTTTGGATTGTTCTGGGTTCTTACTAAATTGTTTTAAAATTCTTGTGTGAATTTGCTATTTTCTTGCATATCATTGTTTTTCCTATTTTGGAAAATTACAGTCCCGACCGAAGTTTGTATACTTCAGGGACAAGCTTGGACATGTGGAGAACCCCTTTATTAGTGAGGAGTACTGATGCGACATCAATAGATAAGATAAGATAAGATAAGATAATTTTATTAATGTCCAACGAATGACCACAAAAGGTCAATGGGACTGTTGTTTACAATGATTACTACAAACTAGCTGGTGGACCAAATGGTCCCCTTTCTATATAAGAGCAAAAAAGCAAAACTGCGAGGAGTACAAAGGTAAAGTCTGGATGATCGAAACATCTCGACAATGAGTTGTGATGAAGAAGTCCTGGAGGAGAAGGATGAGCCTCCAGAAGGGGGGGAGACTCCTTCTCCTATCATCCGAGGCCGTTAGAAGAGGACTGAAGGAAGTTTGTCAATGTCTGCTGCCTTGGAGATGGGCTGGACTGCTGCTGCTGTCGTCTGGAGGACTTGGGGCGCCCCCTGGAGGAGGGATGGTGCCTGGTTCTAGACTGCTTAAGAAGTCTAGTGGGACAAGATTCCCGGATCTGCACTGACCTGGAGTCATGGTCTATGGATCCGTCGGTGGCTCTCTTGGTGCCCTGCGATGCCGAGAGTGCTCTGAAGACGTCGGTGATCCTCTGTGTGGTAGCTGTTGCTGATGGGGGCTAGAGTAGTGTCAAGCGGTGTCTGAAGGTCTCCTGGAGGTAAAGAGCCAGGCATCTCTGGTCGGGGTATCTACGGAAGCTGGCTAGATTCTGGGGCCCCCTAAATAAGCAATAAAAGCGCCCGCGGATCTCATAGTAGATGGGGCTTCTGAAGATGAAGTGTGACTCAGTTTCCACTTCCTGTAGGTGACAAATCTGACAGTTCCTCTTCGCCCTGTCAATATGGTGGTCTGTTTCCACCCGAAGCCTATGCGATCCAACCCTTAGCTGTCCAAGGGGGATCCTGATGGCATGCATCCAATGCTGGAGGGTATAGGTGGGTCGAGTGATGAGTCCATTTCTAATCTCCAGGAAGTGTTCGGCGTAGAAGGCCATCTTTCGGCGCAGGCCACCCGGAGGATTGACCCATGTAGTTTGAATGTACTGCTTGTAGATGTCTTCCCTAATGATTTTATTGAGCTCCTGCTGGTTTGGAAGAAGGTGCCTCGGGGCATTCAGTGAATATTGGAACGGGGGAATATGATCTGTCTGGATACCGATGAGACCAAGGAGTTCTGTCATCCCGGAGAACCAGCATTTGGTGCGGCCGATCTGCGTTTGAGTGATGTTCTCCGAGGAGCAGTAGGCCAAGTAAGGGTACCTGTCCCTCCCCTCTCTCGTGTCTGCCAAGCTATGGATCCGATGAAGGTAGGAGACTATCCTGAAGATTGCCTCCAGGCATAAGGGCTTAGCTCCGAACTCTGTTATGATGATGTTATGAGGAACTGTTTACTTGCACCGGATGAAGTGGCGCAAAAGAAGAGTTTGGACTCGCTCGGCCGAGGCCCAATCTAACTCCAGTAGTGAGGGGTCCCAGACTTCTGACCCATATAGTACGGTGGGGCGGATCACGGTATCCGTGATGTTCATTTTGGACGGAATATCTTGGAAGGGGTGGCAGAAGTACTGTCTCTCAAGTAGGGCCAAGGAGCCATACCCTTTGTTTAATCTGGGCTGATGGGCCGGCCAGAGGCTAAAACGGGGGCCCAAAAACTGCACTCCCAAGTAGGTGTAACTGCTGACGACTTCGATTTCTTCTCCCTTGTATAGGAAGTGAAAGTTCGAGGTCTTTTTTACCCCATTGAAGATTATGACTTTGGTTTTACTCAGGTTCACGGTCAAGTGCCGAAGATCAGAAAAGGCTGCGAGGGCGTCCAACTGTCTCTGTGGTCCTTCCGGGGAGGAGGCTAGGAGAACAATATCATTTGCAAAAAGTAGGATGGATATCAAGACGTGGTGGAGACGGCACCCATCTGACTCGTGGTGGAGACGGCACCCATCTGACTCCTGGATATGCTCTCAGAGGGAAGATTCCAGCTCATCAATGTAGATCCCGAAGAGAGTAGGGGAGAGCGGGCACCCCTGTTTGACACCAATAGTGCTTCGGATAAACTCCGACAACCCTCCAACTATGTGGAGACGACCAAGGACTGATTCGTAAAGACGCATAATAGCAGTCAGAAGAGTCGAAGAGATGCCAATCTCCTTCAGCCTCTGAAAAAGGTCCTCCCTCGGGACCGAATTGAAGGTCTTCCTGAAATCCACAAAGCAGCAGTACACCTTGGAGGACTGGTGTCGGGCCTCTTCGTTCGTTGCCCGGAGAGTGAAGATATTGTCGATGGTCTTGTGGTCCGGTCTGAAGCCAGCTTGCCCCTGGTCCTGAGATGATTCTGTTCTAGGAAGCTGGAGAGACCCCTGTGGAGGGAAGTGGCATACAACTTGGAAAAGGTGTGCCCGACCATGATTGTTCTATAATTGTTCGGGTCAGAAGTGGGTCCAGATTTATGGATAGGATAGATAATATGGTGGGACCACTCATCCGGGAAGCCATCACGGATGACATGGTTGAAGAGATCTGTTAGATACCCAGCCAGAGGACGAAGCTCGAGTTTGAAGAATTCTGCGTGGAAGCCTTCTTCGTCGGCAACTTTGTTGTTGTTTAAAGCCCAGATGGCCTCTTTGAAATCCTTGTCGGAGAAGTGGCAAGTGGCTAGGGGGGAGATAGCCTGAATGGGGGTTTGCCTCAGGATGTCATACAACTTGGAAGTGTGTGAGAACAAGGAGGAAGGGTCGAGGTCTGAAGGAGTGGGAGAACACCTGGATAGAATGGTGCGCCAAAACTCCTTAGGGGAATGGAGAAGAAGTTCTAAAAGAGTCCGTCTCTGGTGAGATATAAACTGGCGTTTTTTGCGGCGAAGGAGGCAGTGGTAGGCAGACCGGATGGTGGGGTATGACGATAGGGAATGTCTGAAGGCGTGCCGAAGATCCCGGTGCAAAGATTTGCACTCGTGGTTATACCACTTATTCATAGGGCATCCTCCTGGCTTGGGGGCGCGGTGGACCGGGTGGAGGAAGGGAAGGATTGAAGTGCAGCCATCCAGATTGCAGATGAGAGGCAGTTTTACTTGTCGTTGGCGGATTCAAGGGAAGTGAATTGGGCTATAGGGGGGAGCGCGTGCTTGAGGGTAGAGGAGAAGGTGTCAGGATCGCCTTCTTCGAACTTGAAAAGAGTGCGGGGTGGGCCGTGCGGGGTAGGGGGGGTTTGCGCGGGATGTCTAGCTGGAGTGAAAGTGAGAGAAGTGCATGATCTGCCAGGGGAATAGGAATGATGGAAAAGTTTTGGCTGTAAGGGAGGAGATCTGGGCTGGCAAGGGCGTAGTCCACCACACTCGGACCCCCCCCCGTGGGGTCGGCAAGTAAAAAAGTGGGAGGAAGGGAAGCCCGGGAGGCCGTTCAGGATTATCAACTTGTGAGACTCCCCCAACTACAGGAGGTGCTTCCCGTAGGCTGTGGTGGGGCCCAAGCTATCTTCTGATGTTCGTTGTGTGGCTCAGACTACTGATGAGTGGACAACAGGGGCATTGCCGGGGCTATTGGTGAGATTGCGTGAGGGTCAAACATTCTTGAGAGGAATGTCCCTAAGGCTTGGACACTTAATGAAGCGGGTGCCTTTTCAGCATCATGGTTTAGAGCGAGGCCTTTGAAGTTGGGACATGGGTGTCCCTAGGTTTTGACCATGGGTGATGCCAACCCTAGACTAGTCGAAGTACCATGAGCTAAGGCACCCACTAGATCATGGTGACTAGTTGAGCGATTACCATTGGTTAGGAGTGCTAATTGTTGGAAAATCAGAAAGGCATAAAGATTTTCTCGTTGATAATTACTTGTGATTTCCTTGAGTTATTAATATCTTTCTTATGCTCTTCTTTTATCTTAGTTTATCAAGCAATTACCAAAACCATAACACGAAGATCAAAGACACCAGATGTAGGCGCATAGCCAGGGAAAAACCCCTAGATAGGGGAAAACCTAGTCAAGAACTCTTCCTTTAGTAGATTTATATGACAGTGAGACAACCAAGACCCTAGACCAACTAACCTTCCTCCTCCACCATGTCAACCCTTCTTCCTTGTAAATTTCAGCCCTTCAAAGTGCAACTACAATCCTGAACTTCGATTTAGCAGCAAAATTTTCAGCCCAACTATAGAATTTCTGCCTCTCCAACAACTGCAAAATTTTTGCCTTTCCAGTAGAACTCCAAATCTTCGCACGTGTGAGACAATAGAGAGAGAAATTGAAATTCTTAGCAAGATAATGACCTTCTTTTCCTTCGCTAGCCCTTTCCTTCTTCTTCCTTGGAATTCATACCCTTTACTGCAACCAGCTACTGCAGTTTACTGCAAATCGAAATTGCTCGAGTGTATGTGACAAATGAGGTCCAGTTGGTCCAATATATAGGCTTCTGGTGAGGACGAATTATCCTGTTTGAGGCTGACTTGTCCTTCCTTGAGGTCGACTTGGTGGAGGAGGCCTAAATGAACTATTTTACAATAAAATTATTTTCTTCTTTGACAAATAAATCCGAAGAAGGGTTCTTTACAATATGACATAGAAAAAGACACTTGACATAAACCCTAGAGGTCTTCAACGAAGACCTTGACCTAAAAACAATTGACCCAAGCATGAAACCCATGCTTTAATAAGTCAATTTATTTATTAATAAAATTTCTTTTTCTTAAATTTTGTAATGTTACCAAATTTTAGCCTCAAGCTAAAAGGAACATTATAGCTTGCATATTTGCATTTTGTTGAATAAAATGGGTAAGGAGACACCTTAACCCCCTTAGATGGAGAAATAACACTCCTTGTGTGAAAGGAGGAAGAATAAAGCAGTTGATCTGAGCACCACATGGTGTGAACAGGATTGGATCAGGTTCGATCTAGTCATTTTGACCAAGTCCACATGCATAGTCTAGATACAATGTATCTCCTTGATGGACTGCGTAGTTTTAGATAAGGATCACTTGCATGAGTTGGAAGGCACGTGTGGATGGGACCCATGGTGGAGAAAAGCACTTGCTATATATGAGGCGGAGGCGAGCCATTGTTATGCATGCTTGATTATTATTTTCTTGGTCTGTTGAGACTACGCTCCTCTTGCTGTTTAGCAAGGGTGCAGTGCTGCATAGCACTAGGGTGTTCCCGGTCGGGAATCCCTACCTCATCCTCAGGGAAGGAGAGGTTCTAGAGCTGCATTTCCTCATTCCGGCATTTGGCCAAAGCTACCTCCTTCAGTCACAGCGTTATTCCTGGAGCAGGATCACTTTGTGCTGCAGGGTGTAGCAACAGAGGATCTCTTGAGTTGTTCCTTGACTTGTTTTTCAGTGGAAGGCTTGTCTATCTATTGGAGGATCAGTGAGGAGGACTTCCGGGCTTATTTTCATATCATTGGCATCAGGCCAACCACACATCTTCCCTCATAGCACAGTCTCCAACTAGATCTGCGTTATTTTGTAGGCAATTGCTCGGAGGGTCATTAGAGCTCATCAGGAGGAGTTGTTTCTGAGTAAAGGGATCAGCCTTTTGCTTAGATTCACGATCAGAGGAGGGCACCATCATATCAGATCTGCTACAGCCTCATTTCCTAATTTGATTCAGTTGTAGTGACAAGTTAATTGTCACATTGTACATTCTCCGACATTTCTAGCAATCTCTCCTAGATTGGCTAGAAATCTTGTATTGGAGCCCATTATTCTATTCTTGGGCATTCCTCTGTATCCTTCAGCCTCATTATCATTTTGTATGTATTCAGCAACTGCTACTCTCATAGAGACTGCGAAGTCACTGCTTTCCGACATTTTGTGTAGTTGCAGCAACTCATGTATTTCATAGTTTGATCATTGGAGATTGGTTCCAATAGCTTGAGTGGCTTGTCCCTCATGATTTTCTTGTGTATTATTGCTGATAGAATAATATAATGTTGGTTGCATCATATTCCCTCTATGGACATGTTCAGATTTGCAGAGTTTCATGAATGTGTACATATATTGCTTTAGCTCATTCTTTGAGCACTTCTTTGAGATACCCAAAGGTGGGAGATATGTTTAACCTCCCTTGAGGGATTTCTTTGAGCTCAACTTCTAGAAGTGTAATGTATAATGTATTAACTAAGGGATCCAAATTCCCTTTCACCTTATTTTTGCATTGCCTTCCTTATACAGTGTCATCTTGGACCATATTGCAGCAATTCCTGAAAAAGGAATATTACAGTGGTATCAGAGCATCAATCTTGGCTCAGCCTGTGCAACCCAAGATAATATGCCATTAGAAGGAGAAGCTCCTCACTTAAAAGAGGAGATGTACAAAGGAAACAAGAAAAGAGGAATGACGGAACAGGAGATCTCCCTGCTTCTTTTCCAAACTATGGAAGCTATCATAGAAGATATCAAGGAGATAGAAAGGGAGAATTGTATAAAGTTTCTGAGAGGGTTTGAAGATGAAGCAAGCCCTAGCTACTATCATGATGGGTGTCGACATTTAGCCACACATGCTGATCCATAGCGCAGTTCATTGCTCACTTGCATTGCAGGAAGAATGGAGGAAGAAGATGAAGCCATTGGAGTAGCAGCGCTGCAACTCAAAGGTATGGCTCATGACTGTTGGTTTGAAAATTCTGTTTCATATTGTCATGCAAATGTAAAAACATATGATGAATTCACTAAGGGTTTGGTGAAGAAATTTGATGGAAGTCAATATGAGTCATCATGTATCATAACTTAAAACACTTTGCATGCATTGGATGGAACCATAAAACAAACTCCATTCCTTATTTACGAAGGGGATGAAAACATGTATGATGGCTTGCCAATGGCAAGATCCCTACTATGTGAAGGGCCCTCTTCTATTTGTGAAGACATGGAGGTGCTTCTTTCAAGAGATGACCAAGATCTAGGGTCTCTCCTTGATGATGAGGTATTCTCATTTATTGATGGAGGGGATGAGCACAAGAGAACCAATAGCGCTGTCACACTGGAAGGAGATCCATCACCACATGGAGGTGAAAAGGGAGCCTGTGCTTCCATTAGAGGAGCCCTTGTACCTTTGCAAGAAGTTCCAAATGTTTTAACATGTGGGAACCATGGCACAATTGCAGAGTCATATGTAGCAGTTATTAGGGATTGTGAGGTGGAGGAGGAAGAGAAGGATCAACATCAAAGGTTGATACACCCTTATCTATTCCGGGAAGTTTCTGCACAAAAGAAGGAGACTGTATTGCGCAGTGAAGAGAGGGACAAATTAGTCCACTCATACATATAGTCCACTTCTGAACTTGATGTCTCACTATATGGAGGCATTCCACCTGGGAGGACACCTGATCTAGAGTTGATGAGGGGCATCTTGTCATTTGGTTCACCACTCTTCGATTCCGGAGAGGTGAAGACATTGGAGGAGTCCAGAACAACGCAGAGAGTTTGGGGTAAACCCAAGGAGGAGGGAGACATTCTCTCATTTTCAGTATCACCCACTCTCATCAGTTATACTGCGCTGACAGAGTTTGCTGCAGGGATGGAGGATGGCATCTTCATGATGCAGGATGACTGCTCCACAGATTTGGAGAGGACACTTCCTTTGAGGAAGGACTCTTTCACACATGGGAGTGGATGGAGGCCACTCATGCTTACTTTGGCCCAGTTTGGGAGATTCCTTTTGGATGACAACCTCTCATGGGAGGCCAACTTCCAAAGGACACCATTACTATTGGAGCATGAGCAGCGGCATGATGGGCATGGCAGCATTTTGGAGGATGACTTTGGCATGGGGGATGTCAAAGTAGCAGGCAGCAGAACGAGGGGAGCTTCACATTGTAGATCACCAGCGCTGCCTCTGAGGAGGATTGATCCGTATTGGAGATCTCAGCTTTTGGTAGAGTACTCCAAGGATCTAGATGCATGCATGATTCTTGATGACCCGGGCAAAGATGACAGATATACAGTAGAGGATGTGGTCATCTATTCATATGGCAAAATCTTCTTGACCAAAGCTTCTGAGCTCAAGAAGAAGCTGCTGCATGTAGCACATGGGGGCTTTCTAGCTATGCACTTTGATGCATATTTTTCTTTGCTAGAGGAGTTCACTTGGGAGGGCATTCAGAATGATCTATATCAGCATATGGACAGATGCATAGCCCAGATGATTTTAGAGAGGTTGGCACAACCATTTCCCTACTCATTGGAGGTGAGGGAGAGCATTCAGAGGAGCCAATTCAGCTCAAGGACCAGAGTACATGGTAAAGAAGGTATATACTCTCATTTTGATTTACCTTTCTTTACTTTATATGGGCAGCTTGATGAGCTAAGGATGATCACATCTCCTTATGCTCCT
The DNA here is from genome assembly GCA_034641835.2 of Pinus albicaulis. NCBI lineage: Eukaryota > Viridiplantae > Streptophyta > Pinopsida > Pinales > Pinaceae > Pinus > Pinus albicaulis. Next base: position 564,810,819 of record CM076582.1, read on the forward strand.
TATTATGATGTACTGGTGGCCCATTGCAGCAATGGGAGTGGCTATTTTCATGATGGTTTGTGGGGGAAGCCACATACTTCTTGGTGTGCACCATTGGCACCAATTTGTACTTTCATGTTTTCACCTTATGAGATGTTTGTGGCAGCAAACAAGTGGCTGGGAAAACACTTGTTGGTTTTAGTTCTGATGCAGGCAGGAGGCTCACTGCATTGGTCCCATGAGTGGAGCAGTGACCCACTCTCTAGTTGTCTTATGATAGCTTGTTCTCATTACATGTTGCTTCCTTGTGTTGCTAATGGTTATACATTTATAGGGAGCACTACTTGGAGAGTGTTGGAGGTATTGGGACAACCCATTGGGAGCATGATTCTCCCCATTGTACTGTTTTAAATTGCAGGAGATACCATGGGCAAACCATGATTGCCACATTGCTACTTTTCTCTTCTTGTGGGAAAAACCACTTGGAGAATTTGAGGGGGCATCTCATGGCTGATTTTCTTGATGGGGAAGCTTGGGCCATTCTTGGAGGCCATACCATTTCAGCCCAAGGACGGAGGCAGCCCCATATGTACCACAAATGGAGGGAGAAACATCTCGGGAATCAAAAGCCCAACTCTCCATTCAGCCCCAACACATTGCATGAACCAGGGGTTGAGATTTTTATTTGGATGATAGCATGGATGAGAGGATCATCATTGGGGACAAAATTTTCCCATGCATGTCATCACTCCTACCTTGAGGAGGCCATAACACAGCAAGAAGGTTTCCACCTACACCTTCTATCTTTCCATGATGTGCACCATTCTGGTTTGCATACTTGGGAGGAAGCATTGGAGGACAGATTTGTTGCAGGATATCTTGAGAAGTGGTGGAGATTATTGATGAAGAGGCCACAAAAGAAAAGGGGGAGAAATTTTGTTCTCTCTATGCAGTTGCTTGAGGACAAGCAACATGTGGGAGGGGAGGACTGTAATGTTCCCAAATTTTAGCCTCAAGCTAAAAGGAACATTATAGCTTGCATATTTCCATTTTGTTGAATAAAATGGGTAAGGAGACACCTTAACCCCCTTAAATGGAGAAATAACACTCCTTGTGTAAAAGGAGGAAGAATAAAGTAGTTGATCTGAGCACCACATGGTGTGAACAGGATTGGATCAGGTTTGATCTAGTCATTTTGACCAAGTCCACATGCACTGTCTAGATACAATGTATCTCCTTGATGGATTGCGCAGTTTTAGATAAGGATCACTTGCATGAGTTGGAAGGCACATGTGGATGGGACCCATGGTGGAGAGGAGCACTTGCTATATATGAGGAGGAGGAGAGCCATTGTTATGCATGTTTGATTATTATTTGCTTGGTCTGTTGAGACTACGCTCCTCTTGCTGTTTAGCAAGGGTGCAGTGCTGCATAGCACTAGGGTGTTCCTGGTCGGGAATCCCTACCTCATCCTTAGGGAAGGAGAGGTTCTAGAGTTGCATTTCCCCATTCCGGCATTTGGCCAAAGCTACCTCCTTCAGTCACAACATTATTCTTGGAGCAGGATAACTTTGTGCTGCAGGGTGCAGCAACAAAGGATCTCTTGAGTTGTTCCTTGGCTTGTTTTTCAATGGAAGGTATGTCTATCTATTGGAGGATCAGTGAGGAGGACTCCCGAGCTTATTTTCATATCATTGGCATCAAGCCAACCTCACATTTTCCCTCACAACATAGCCTCCAGCTAGATCTGCGTTATTTTGTAGGCAGTTGCTAGGAGGGTCATTAGAGCTCATCAGGAGGAGTTGTTTCTGAGTAAAGGGATCAATTTTTTGCTTAGATTCACTATCAGAGGAGGGCACCATCATATCAGATCTGCTACAACCTCATTTCCTAATTTGATTCAGTTGTAGTGACAAGTTAATTGTCACATTGTACATTCTCCGACATTTCTAGCAATCTCTCCTATATTGGTTAGAAATCTTGTATTGGAGCCTGTTCTTCTATTCTTGGGCATTTCTTTGTATCCTTCAGCCTCATTATCATTTTGTATGTATTCAGCAGCTGCTACTCTCATAGAGACTGCGCAGTCATTGCTTTCCGACATTTTGTGCAGTTGCAGCAACTCATGTATTTCATAGTTTGATCATTGGAGATTGGTTCCAATAGCTTGAGTGGCTTGTCCCTCATGATTTTCTTGTGTATTATTGCTGAAAGAATAATATAATGTTGGCTGCATCATATTCCGTCTATGGACATGTTCAGATTTGCAGAGTTTCATGATTGTGTTCATATATTGCTGTAGCTCACTCTTTGAGCACTTCTTTGAGATACCCAAGGGTGGGAGATCTGTTTAACCTCCCTTGAAGGATTTCTTTGAGCTCAACTTCTGGAAGTGTAATGTATAATGTATTAACTAAGGGATCCAAGTCCCCTTTCACCTTATTTTTGCATTGCCTTCCTTATACAACGTCATCTTGGACCATATTGCAGCAATTCCTGAAAAAGGAATATTACACTTTTGATAAATACATTTCATTACGACTAAAGTACAATTATGAAGACTGAACCTAGTTACATTCTTCGACACTCCCTCTTAACTAGGGAGGTATTCATAATTACCTCTATCTATAGAGGTACATGGAAGATCTCCAAAATGAACTACAAAGAGTTTTGGCATACTCAGTGCCATGAACTAGATTCTTGACCAGCGTAATCTATCTGAGTGGGACTAAGATGGACTAAAGATTTCAGCCAGTCTAGGTACCATCATGCTTACTTACTAACTATCAACCCATGCATCTAGCTGTGTATCCAAGGTCAGAGCTTTAATGCCAACACCACCCTCCCTCTTCGGGATCTAGACATCAAACACACGTAGATGTCCTCCCAAGCATCCACCATTAGATGCTTCAACACTTCCTAATAAACTAGATATATCCATTTGTCCAAGCACGCTTTTAACTTTTTTTGGAGAGACAAACACAAACCCCAATCAACAATAAACTTCCAAATATACAAATAAGTAAACACAAATCTTCGGGGTCTTCAATCATCTTGATGCCACTTATATCATGTTTTTCATATGCAACTAGTCAGAAGCTTTACATTCTTTGTACTTCTCAGGTCTTTTTCATGAACAATCCTTTGTAGTATTTACTGTCATAATGTGCCCTCCCTCTCAACTGGGGAGATAAACCCTTTCTTCTATCCAGACTCCCTCTTAACTTAGGGAGATCAACTACTTTCTTATCGGAGAAGCTTCAACCTTTCATGACTTCATTAAGGTCATCTTCATCATCATCCTTATAGATTTCTTCATCATGCTTATACAGATATCTTCATTATCTTGAAGATTATGTACCTGCAAACTTTTTAATAGAAAGTACAACCAAATACATATATAGAAGCATGAAGTTAATAATATCAAAGTTATGTTAATATAACAACAATCAAATACTTTAGACATCAAATACCTAAACCTAGTTAGGTTCATAAGCAACAAGAGGCACATTTAGACTTCAACTTCTTGCTAGGGTTTTGTTACAAACCCTAGAGTACAACATAAAGCAATTGAATCAAGAAATCAGTCATATTCTATTTAGGGTCTCAATGACAAATTTTTCTATGATATATTGCAAACCCTAGAAGAAATTCAAACAAGTACAATTCTATAATACATCCAAGGGTTCAACAATTTTCAGAGTTTATATGTTATACTCTACTAGGATTTAATCCAAACCCTAGATTCCATATTTTTGAGACACTAATCAAAACCAATCATAGCACTATCTAAGGTTTGGACAATATGACCGACTCCTACTAGGGTTTGTTGCAAACCCCAAACTATTATCATCAAAGCTAAACAATATCATTATATCCTAGAATATCAAACTTTTACTAGGGCTTTGTTATAAACCCTAGAATTTACAAACTATGAGCATCAACAATTAGGTTAGCATATATACATATCTAGGATTTCATAATCATGCACACGCATAATACAACAATATCTACAAATATCAATACATTAAAGTTAGACATACAATAATTTCATTTAGACTAGGGTTTCGATCATACAAATGAATATATATACCTAGGGTTTCAATCCTAGGATATCATCTTAGCTAATATAAGGATCTTGCTTATAAACCCTAATTTACCAAGCCCTAAAGGTCTAGGACTTTAATACAAATAACCCTAAAGGACTAGGATTTCTATCATAATAGTACCAAAACTCGAAAAATGAATAGGTTTACTAGATTTCATCAACAACCCTAAGAAGACTAGGGTTTCATAATCAATATTGACACATCCTTAGGTTACGGTTTTACGAGAACCTTTTAAGGTTCCCACGAAATGATGATTTTAATGAGTGTAGATTCAATCTAATGATTAGTCACCCTAACAAGAATCTTTGTGATTCAAAGCTCTAGACATAACGATGTTAGTAATGTAAAACAAATTTTAAAAGGAATGAATATACCTTTATTATGAAGAGAACAAAGCTTATGGTCTAAGACATACCTTTGAGTTGTTTCTTAACAAAACTTGTAGGACATCAATTCTTGAATAGCTTCCTTTGCAACATAACTTCTCCCATGCTTCAAGTTTATCTTGTGAGGTCTCCTCCATTACCCTAGAGCATTCAACAAGCTTTCCTAAACAGGGAAAATATAAAAAGAAAGATTATTAGCATATAATACAAACACATCTTTATAAGAGAGGAAACCAAACATAAAAGATAATACAAAGAGTAAGGTACTTAACTTTGGTAAAATGGTGAGGACTCCCTCTTAATCCAATCTTGAGGGATACCTATAACTTTATCAAAACAATTAAAAAATGTTCTACTAAGGTATGTTAGATCTACAAATTCTAGGAATCGGAACATAAAGGAAAACAATTCAAAATTTAAACAGAAGACTAAAGGGTTAAGAGAGAGAAGACTTAGTAGTGTAAGTCCTTGACTTCCGATTCTTCAGTCTTTCTCTTCTTAGGTGATGCTTCATCGACAATATTTTCTTGATCCCTATCCTTGCTTTTATTCTTAGGACAATGGCTTTTGTAATGACCCATATTGTGACAATTGTAACATTCAATCTTGGATAGGTCTATTTTCTTCCTTGGTCCTTTGAACTTCTTGAAGGTCCCCTTATTCTTGTGATGAGTGGAATTGGCATTTGAGATGTTCTCCTCTTCATCATTCTTGTTGCTTACTAACAATATTCTATCTTCTTTTTGACTACATGCATTCCATATTTGTTCGAATGTTGGAGTATCCTTCCAATTGTTGATTCTTGATGCAAAGGCACTCCATAATGTTGGTAGTCTTAAAAGGGCAGTAATCACGAGCTCCTTTTTTGGTACCATTTCATCTATTGCTTGGAGTTCATCTCTAATTCTAGATATCCTTATAAAGAAGGATGCCACAATATCGTCTTTTGTCATCTTCATAGTTCTTTGTTCATTCTTGAGGCTTGCAATTTCACCAATGTTCTTAATTGTGAGTAATTTGGATGGAGCGTCATACATTTCTTGAGCGGAATCTATGTTGGATATATATGGAATGATGTTGTCCTTTATTCCATCCACTATTAGGCTCATGGCCAATATTTTGGTTTCTCTGAACTTCGTTTTCTCTGCCTCACTTGATTCACCTGTAGGCTTCTTGACTTCTCCTCGGACTAGATCCAAAACTTTATTCTTCTTGAGGATGAGATCTATCCTCTTTTTCTATGCCCTGAAGTTGGAGGCTCCTTCTAATTTGTTTTCTCCCTTCAATAAGTTAGACATAATTCTTGTTTTCTCCCTTTTCCTGATAACCCTTATTCAACTTCTTTAGACTCCTTATTCTTCTTTCAGTAGATCTTCCGACTGCCTTTTTCTTCCTTTCTTTACCTTAGCTCTGATACCATGTTGGAAAATCAGAAAGGCAAAAAGATTTCCTCTTGTTGATAATTATTTATGATTTCCTCGTGTTATTATTATCTTTCTTATGTTCTTCTTTTATCTTAGTTCATCAAGAAATTACCAAAACCATAACACGAAGATCAAAGACACCAGATGTAGGCACACAACCATGGCAAAACCCCTAAATAGGGGAAAACCTAGTCAAGAACTCTTCCTTCAGTAGATTCATATGATAGTGAGACAACCAAGACCCTAGACCAACAAACCTTCCTCCTCCACCAAGTCAACCCTTCTTCTTTGTAAATCTGAGACCTTCAAAGTGCAACTACAATCCTGAACTTCGATTCAGCAGTGGAATTTTTAGCCCAACTACTGCATAATTTTGGCCTCGCCAGCAACTGCAGAATTTCGACCTTCTAGTAGAACTCTAGAACTTCGCACGTGTGAGATAATAGAGAGATAAATTGACCTTCTTAGCAAGATAATGACCTTCTTTTCCTTCAATAGCCCTTTCCTTCTTCTTCCTTGGAATTCGTACCCTTTACTGCAACCAACTACTACAATTTACTGCAAATCGAACTTGCTTGAGCATATGTGACAAATAAGGTCGAGTTGCTCCAATATATAGGCTTCTGGTGAGGTCGAATTACCCTGTTTGAGGGCGACTTGGTGGAGGAGGTCTAAATGACCTATTTTACAATAAAATAATTTTCTTTTTTCACAAGTAAATCCCAAGAAGGGTTCTTTACAATATGACATGGACAAGGACACTTGACATAAACCCTAGAGGTCTTCAATGGAGACCTTGACCTAAAAACACTTGACCCAGTTATGAAACCCATGCTTTAATAAGTCAATTTATTTATTAATAAAATATATTTTTCTTTCTTTTGATAAATACATTTCATTATGACTCAAGTACAATTATGAGGAAAAATCCTAGTTACATTCTTCAACAATAACCTTGGTTGTGGTACCTATTGATGACGATGTTGATGTAGGTCAAGAGTGTTGACCAAGATGATGATGCTATCAATGAGTTATACCTTTCCTTAGAGAAATCATCTATACAAAGAACATTTAGATAGTCATTATGAATACCTCCCTAGTCTTTGACTTTGATGTATCTCTTGTTGCATTGATTCTCTAAGGAAAGGGTTGGTTGGGTTTTCCCCCTAGTGGGTTTTCCTAGGGTAAAATCTTGTTTTCTCTTTGTGCATTGTGATCTCTATTGCTCTATTGTCTCTATGGTTGAATTTTTGAATGTGCAATTGCTTATTGATTCATTGAAAGTGAAAAATAATCATCTACATCATTGGCAGTAATAATCAAGTTTTAGAAATAAGTGCTTGTATAATTTGCACTAGAAAAATCAACACTTGTGGTTCCAGACATCTAAACTCGGCCTCTCTAGGACAATTGCGGCTCCTCTTGGGCTTTTTTTTTTTTTGGCACAAATGTAATCCTTCACAATTTTCTTTTAGGTTGCTCTTTAACAAGCTCTGATACCATATTGAAATTTCTACTAGGATGCACAAAAGAAACCAATTTTCTGACATGATAATTACTTCTAATGATCTTCAATTAATTTATCTTGTGCCACATATATCATTAAGCAATTATACACAAAATCTCAACAGTAATGCAACGAAAACAATAGAAACAAATAAAATCATAAAGAGACAACCGCACACTATAGAGAACGAATTTACCTTGGGAAACCCAAATTTGGGAGAAAACCCAACAACTCTTCTTCTAGGAGAAATTCTTCTTCAGCAAGGTTCAAAATAAAATGGCTAGAAATTTGTGCCTAAAACCAAGTCCAAACTTTAGCTATTTCATCCTTTTTCTCCTCCCACGAGTGTCTTCTATATAAGGGAGATGATGAGTGATTGTGACAAATGAGATGTCACATCATGTGTATATATACAAGTCAAATTGTTGCATTTACCCCAAGGCACATACCCTTTCATGGTGGGGCTGACATGTCCCTTTTGAGGCTACATTAAACCCAAAAAATAAATTTTAATTTTATTTTAATTTCCATAAATTTTCTAGGCTGGCTTAGGAGGCCTCTTGGCATGCGGGAATACCTCCTAATGCTAGTCACATAGAGCGATGTCACATGATATGTGATATAGACATGCGAGCTTCAGCAATGTCACCTCAATGTAAGATCCATAGAGAGATTCTTCATGATACAAGCCACTACACAATATGTATGTCATGCGAGCCAAAGAGAATTCATAACAATCACCATAGATGATGTAGAAATTTCTATTTTCCCACCTCGGTTTTCAGTTTCACTTTATTTCTCCAAATAGTTAAATGCCCTTTCCCATAGCCTTACATTCAACAAGCTGGAAAATAAATATTTTCTGAAAACACAAATTTTGGAAAATTTTCACAGTGCTGGAAATTGCAGAAATAAAAATCAGCAGACTAAAACAGCCACATAAAACATTTTAACACAGTGATTTTTGGCCAACATGACCCTGGAAAAACCCCCTACAACTCTTGGAGAAAACCAGTTCGAAAGCTTCTCTTTATTTTCTGAATATTGCTTTTACAGTGATGCAGAAATTTACATAGCAAAAAAAATTACAGCAACTTCGAAACAGAACTTATCTCGAAAACCGTGCCAAACTCCACCTCGGTTTTTGTGCCCACAAAACAGAAAAATTATGGCAGAAATTACAGCCTTCAAAACTGTACGAACAACCTCGACGGTGCGGAATAGGCATGCGGCTTCCCCTCTCAGCTCTGCCCGAGTTTTCTCTCTTCGAAGTCGTGCCCACTTGCCTCGAACTTCGTGCCTGCGCCTATTTGTACGGATTCGCCATTCATAGTCTGTTTGCCCTCCTTCTACTCCTTTACTTTCGAGAAAATTCTCTTTAGCTTTTTCCTTCTCCTTCTCTCAATCGTTCATGAAAGGTGTTAATGAATGAATGAATGACCTTACCTCCTTTTCCTCTAATATAAGACTCATTGACTTTTGGGTTATCCCCCAATCCATAGGTAAAATAGCTTTAGATCTAGGAAGGATTAAATGTAACTGAATCTCACTTTCTATTTTTTAATTCACCCACTTTAATGAATACTTAGTCATTTATTTCCAAAGTCACTTTTCCTTTCTAATTTCACAATGACTTTATTAAAGTCACCTTAAAATTAGAGTTAGTAACTTTATCACTTAAAGTCACTTTTAAATTAGATTTTATGTTATAACTTTATAAAGCCACTTTAGGAGAAAAATTAAATTCTTTTGGACACTTTTCCCTAGGCCAAAGATCAAAGCCTTAGGGAACCACCTATCCTCCGGTAACTAAATTTCAACAGACGATGCACATGATTCACAAGATCCATATATATGTGATACCGTACAAATTTGCATGGGCCACAGGAATTAAAAAAAGTGCAGATCTTAGTTAATGACCACAGGAATGAATAATTGTGATTTACTGATAAATGTGAGCTCAGTACATTGTGCAGAACATTGGATAATTAAGTTACACAAGCCACAATGAGTTGCGGTAGATGTAGAATCGGATCTTCTGGGTTTCATAGAGTGTCACCCGGAAAACCAACGGTGATCACACTATATATATCTATGTTGCTTGCGTGTGGGAATAGAGGACGAGCGAGACGGGGGGACGAGTTTCCGGGACGGCTAGAGCGCACCCCCAAATTTTCAGGGGACGGCGGGTTGGGGACGGCAAGTGCGGCAACTATTTATTATATTTATTATTTATTATTTAATATTTAAAATTTATTAAAAAAATTAAAATTAAATAAAATTAAACATGAATGAACATTGAAAATAAATAAAATTAAAAATACTAAAATCATAAATCTAAAGACAAATTTTGAGAATTGTGCATCAAAAAAACAAATTTCGTCATTATTGCATAACTTAAACTTTAAAGGCATAAAAGCTGAATCATTTCATTATTCATACAACTTACAATCTACAAATTACAATCTAGTAATCTACTAGACTACTACTGTCTAAAGACTAATATCTACATAATCAATGATCTTTCTATGATGAATCATTTCGAACTTTAAATAGCAGCTAAAGCGTAAATACTAAAAGTGGTTAAGCTCTCAGCGCTGCCAGGAGTGTGCTGGAGTCTGCGTGGTGGAGATGGCAGGAGTCTGCGTGATGGAGGATGCCTGGAGTTGTCGGGCTGTCAGGCTCTTTGCTGGAGTCTATTGCCACGAGTCTGCGGGCTGTCGGGCTCTTTGCTGCTGGCGAAAAGCTCTTGGTGGAGCTGCTGGAGTATGCGAGCGGAAAGCTCTTCAAACTGCCGGCTGAAAGCTCTTCAAGCTGTGGGCAGAGAGCTCTATGCTCGGGTGGCGGTAGAATAGTCGGGACTCAACAAAATGAAAAATGCATATGCGTTAGGTTTAGAATTAGCCTTTAGGTTAGAAGTTAGAACTTAGGTATATTAATGAATTAAAAATTTAAATTAAAAATAAAAAATTATTAATTTGTAATGCGTTAGGTTTACCGTTTTACTATTTAGAAATACATTGTTTTACTTTTTATTTTATTTGAAATTTTATATTTATTATTTTATAAAAATGATTTTTTAATTTTTTTTAATACAAAAATATAAAATAACAAAATGTCAAACATTCGATTTTATTTTTTTTTATAATGTTTTAAAATTGTAAATTTATTATTTATAAAAATTATGTTTTAATTTTTTTTTATAAAAATAAATTTAAAAAAAAAACGAAATATAATAAATATTTGATTTTTTTAAATTAATAATGTTTTATTTTTTGGGGACGTCCAGAAATCCCCGATTTATCGAGGGACGTCTTGGAAGTCCCCGAAAAGTCCCTGAATTTTTGAGGGACGGCTAGGGGACGGCTTTGAAGCCCCCAACTCAACAGGGACGTCCCTGACAAATCTCGAACGTTTCCGAGGAGTTCCAAAGTCCCCGGAACGCCGGAACGGAGGGAACGACATGAAATTTAGGCGGGGACGGGTCCCCGTGCAACATGTATATATCGATCTCTTGTAGAGGAGAGTGAGCCACTTTGTAATGAGCCTATCCATAGTTATGAGACAGAGAGATATCGTTTTGAGCCAATGATTAGTGATCTTCAAACCTCCTTGTTCAACCACAACTCTGAAATCATGTTGGAAATCGAGAGGTTTTTCATCTTATCAGTAAATTTCCATTACATGATAATTACTTGTGAGAATGTTGACATTTTTTTATTATGTTTTCTTTATTCATCAAACAATTACCATAAAACATGAAGATCACAAAAGACAATAAAACACAATATATAGGCTCCAAGCCAAGGCAAAACACCTCCAAGGGGAAAACCCATCAAATTCTCTTCTTATAGAATCAGATCAGATGAGATATCCAAGACCCATAACGACATAAACTTCCACCTCTAGATGCCAAGTCAAACCTTCCTTCCCGCAAATTCATCAGTAAAAGACCAACAACAAGAAACAAACCAAGATAGATCTTCCACAAATACTAGCACAAGAAGATATTCTCTTTTGTAGGTTTCGATTCTCCATTTCGTCTCTTTCTTTTCTGCGATATTTCAGACCAAATCCATCCAAATGTGTGTCCAAATGAGCTCCATCTCCCCCCTATTTATATAGTTCAAAGGGGTGTGAATAAACATGTCTGTTAGGGTAAGGCCGACTTGACATGTAGGCTAACTTGGCACATAGAGGTGTTTCTGTCCCAAAAATACATTTCAAATTTTCTTTTTCTTTTACAATAGGTCCAAAATAGGACATTGACTCTTTGACTCAAAACTTAGAAGCATGAAGAACATTCTTTTTCTCGAAAAGTAACAATAATTTTTCTTTTTCTTTTCTTTTGGTTTTTAAGTTAAAATACATAATGGTACAAATTAGGAAGAACAGAACTAGTTACATTCTCCAACACATGATACGTAGATATATACTCAAAGAAATTTTCTTACAACTAAAATAGAAAGACTAAAACACCAATCAAAGCTTCAGATTTGCATAAACAATAGTGTTGAATTGAAAACTCAGAAGTGCAAACACCGCATATGAAGAGATGAGATCCACCTTAGAAATAGATTAAATCTCATCTACACAAACAACAACATGAATGTAGTGAACATAAAACAAAGATTTGGAACTGTGAGCTCTATCTTGTTGATTTTTGTATAGCATGATGCATCAGGGTAGAGTGCTCCCTCGGTCTGAAGGTTTTGGCCATATTGCCAAAGGTTACTTGGCTAGTAGGTAGAGTGAATGCCTCAAAGCATCGGGCAAGTATTTTTACCATTCAAGTGCCATGTGATGACATGGGGGAATGGTAAATGGGCTTAGGGTTTCACCACTAGTCAGGGAAAATTGACCTGGTTCGTAGTGACGACTTCGTTAGTCGGTTACCCAAGGCTTGTTTTGTTTTTACCCAGGTCAAGGGGTACTTGACCATATCACCAAAGGGTATTTGGCTAGTGGGTGACTAGATCCTTTGCATGATGCTGATGCAGGATGATTTCCACATGGTTTTGGAATGGAATATGAAGTGGATGGATACATTAACGTAGCGGGCTCATTCAATCTTTTCTTGGGATGGAGAATTTTTTTAGCGAAGTGGACATCTTGAGGAAGTCAAGGTGAATACCTCCCTAGCTAAGAGGGAGTGCTGATATTTTGGTAGCTGCGGGAGGTATTCCCCAGCTACACAAGTTAAAAGAAAGAAAAATTAAATTTTAAATTAAAATAAAGAAAATTTAATTTAATTTGCAAAGAGACATACCTCTTTGTGCACCCTAAAAACACTATAAAAAGACACTTGAACTTCTCATTTTCACATGCGCTCATGAACTCAGATATTTCTCTCTTTCACACGTGGGAAATAATCTGAGGAAGAGGCCGAAGTTTCTAAGAAGAATTTTCTTACTGTAATTACTTAATGATGTTCTTGGGTGTGCTAAAGTAATATCATATATCATTAGAAGTAATTATCAGTTACAGAAAATTGTGCCGGTCTAATTAGCACTAGAAGATCAACAAAGGCCAGTATTCATTTCAAGAAAATTGGTTAATATAAGCAGAATTGTTGAAAATCTATATATTGGAATCATGATGCAGGTACAAATGGGAAAATAAACTAGAGTGACCATAACAAAAGCTTTTGGTTGGCCTGTGTGACCAGATAGCTTGTTATCAGCTAATAATAGCTCTATTACTCTATTCTTTCATTTAGCTATTTTTTGATTTTTTCCTCTAAATATGGTTATCACTTCGGTAGACACATGTAAAAGATTGTTATAATTTATTGAGTTGTTGGAATATTAGAACTAATTTTAAAACATCTTGTTTGTAGACGAGTAGACAAAGTTTACTCTAGAATCGTTTATTTTATAAAATTAAAGGGACTACTGTATAATTTTTCAGAATTGTTTAGACACATGTAAAAGATTGTTATAATTTATTGAGTTGTTGCAATATTAGAACTAATTTTAAAACATCCTATTTGTAGAAGAGTAGATAAAGTTTACTTTAGAAACGTTTATTTTATAAAATTAAAATGAATATTGTATAATTATTCAGAATTGTTTATTGTAGAAGAGTAGATAAAATTTACTTTCGAATCGTTTATTTTATAAAATTAAAATGAGTATTGTATAATTATTCAGAATTGTTTATTATATTAACTAAAAGTGAAATGGTATAAATGCTCGGATGAATCTTCTTTTCTCCTCTCTGCTCCTTTTCCTTCAAGTGATTCCAAATATATTATTTAGTTCAGTACTTGATAAATAATAGCATGCTAAATATTATGAGGAAATCTTACCTTATAATGGAAGTTGTAAATCAACACTTGCAGGGAGCTGGATGTGCTGCTCCGTCGCCGTGTAGTTGCTGATGTGGCATCTTGCTCATTGACTTTGTCATCTCTTTCTCGTTTGGTTTGTACATTGTTTTGTTTCTTCCATTTTCTTTTCTAACCCGTGAAAATTCCTAGGACTGAAATTTTGTTCCTGAATCTATGCTAAAAGTAGGCATTTTTCTCTGCTACTGTTTAGTAAGTGGTTGTTTATGACATTTTTGAAGGTCCAATCGCTCCCTAGCATGGTTATCATGGATGAAATTGGAGACCAGGTATTGACTTACATATATACTTATATTTATGTAGCTTTTACTACATTGAAGATTAAGTACAGTATTTTTACCATAATATTTGTACCAGGAAGTCAATATCTTGTTATTTAAAATTTTGTACATTTTTTAATATAATTTTCATTATGTTTAAACATTAGTATTTTAAAATAAAATTTCTTGATCTCAATGTTTGTTATTTTGTGTATTGAATATGATGTCTTTACAAAATTACATATTCTCTAATGGAGGTGACACTAGTGCCGATTCCCGTGTTTCTATTATTAATCCATCTTTGATGATTTATTATATAAATTCTTTGTGGAATGTTTTACTATTAAAGTTCACACCAAAGGTGCCAAAGTCCCAAGTCACTTAGTGTGAACCTAAAGTTAACTTACCTTAATGGCACATTCTCACTGTTTATGTTGGAATGAACTCCAACAAATTGGGGCTTCCCTAACCCAGCATAGATCCATCTTAACTCCAGATCTACCAAGCGTCGAGAGGATAGAAGGTTTGCACCCTGAGAGATTTTGAATCCTCTCAATGCTTGTTAGATCCGAAGTTAAGATGGATCTATGCTGGTTTTATTAAAACTCTAATAATACAATAGTTACATATATATGTGCTTGGCATTTTTCCATCTTAACTCCAGATCTACCAAGCATCGAGAGGATAGAAGGTTTGCACCCTGAGAGATTTTGAATCCTATCAATGCTTGTTAGATCCGAAGTTAAGATGGATCTATGCTGGTTTTATTAAAACTGTAATAATACAATAGTTACATATATATGTGCTTGGCATTTTTCTTTGACACACACACACATATATATATATATATATATATATTTTAAATGTGATATGCATAATATTGATTTTATATATAATTTTTTGATGTGATATGCATAGCATTGATTTTATATATATATATATCTTAGAAAATTATTTTTTATATGTTTATTAATTAAATTTACATATGAAATTCTGAAATATAATGGTTACAAATATGAATCATTATTTTAATTTATATGGTAAAATGAGTCTGAATTTATAGTTACTATTTATATTTTATATATATTTCACATCGCCATAAATAGAAATATTCTTATTTCTAATTATATGTTTATTAATTATTTTTATTGAGTTTTTATTCGTTTATTAATTATATGTTCTGAAATATCATGATTACGAATATGAATCATTATTATTTAAATTTATTTTAATGTGATATGCATATTATGAATTTTTTCTTGAAAAAATTATTTGTTATTTTATTAATAAAAGCAAAATTATAATATAACATATTGAATTGAATCCGTTTATTATTTCTATTACTTTTTTAATTGAGCCAACATTATGTTTTATTATTATTATCATTAATTTTTGATCTGACACCTCATCTAACACGCCACTGCAACATCTCCCCCATATTGGACTGTAGAGCGCCTCCTGGCGAACAACTTAGTCTCAACAAAGGTAAAGAGCTGAATTGGTATGAAAGCTTAGAGTGATACTGGTTTGTTCAATAGATGTAGTTTTATTTTCCAGATTTGAAGTAAAACGATAAAACCTATGAATGCAAAATTGAAGTGTTTAAAAGATTTAATATAAGGTTGGAAATTCAAGGTTAAAGTTTGGGGTACCTTCCAGCTGTATATTTCGTAACCAATCAGATTCAAGCATGCAGAAATGAATGAATTTCTAAATGTGATTAAGTTTACTCTTGCCAAAATATAGGTTATGAAATATAGAATTTTGAGAGGCTAACAGAGGAATCTTTAGATCTCAAGTAAAAGACCAATTTTAGAGGATTTATTGATGTAAAATTCATGTATTTTACAGCCAACAAGTCACAACCAGGTGGCTGAAAACTATTCTGGAAATTAAGGGTTTTCAGTATGTATTTTCCAGAATTTAATTACGGCCAAGGTTGTAAATAGTGACAATGTAACAGTGTTTGAAGTGGAGATCACTGCCAATATTACTTGGACTATAGGTTCTTGAAGAACAAGGTCCTATAGTGCTATTTTATTTTGTTTTAGGGCTATGAACAGCTGTATAAAACATGCTACAGCCACTAATTGCTTAACATAATATAATTTCCATAGCATGTAATGCACTGCAATGAAGAAGAAATTTATCTACCTATTGGGAGAAAATGCTTTTAAATGATACACTTTAAGTGTGCAAAATTTATAATGAAGAAAATCAAATTCATTTAAATAACTCAATCACCAATTACATCAGAAGTTAAAAGAAATAATTATTTGTTTATCAAATTCTCACAATCTAGATTAACAATACCCAGATCTTGGTTACTTGGGAGCGGGGAGTGACATTTTCAAAAGCTCCCAGGTCGGGAGCGAATCGGGAGCATATCTATATATATTGATGCATATATGTCAACAAAAGCATGTAAAATGATGAATTAGATGTAAAAAACATAAAAACATGGATTAAACCATATAACGTCAATCATCTAGAAGTTATAATCTTTATCAACCATGTCCACAAGTTACAAGTTGTCATTTATATAGCATGTAAGGGTGCACATAACCAAAATAGCATCGAGTGCAATCCATCTCTTAATCGAAAAGACATCAACAAAGAGGCTCTAAATGGCCTCTAACATCCAAAAAAATCATGCTACAACAAATAGCTACATATCATCAAAATCATTCTCTCTCTTGAGATCTTTGTCATTAATATCACCCTCTAAGCAATTAACATAAGATAGAAAAAATGAAGCATGTCAAGTCAAGATTTAGTTTGAGTGATAGGTACCTTTTTAGTAGGGTCATGATAGAGGAGTTCGACAACCAATGTCACTAACATCAAGTGTTAGGTTCCCATAATACTAGTGTAGCCCCTTATCATTAATGTTAGTGTAGCCTCCTATTGTTAATGTTGTGTCCATGTAGCCCCCATATCGTTATTGTTGTGCCCCATAGAAGCCCACTATTGTTATTGTTGTGCCTATACATTATTATTGTTATG
This sequence comes from Pinus albicaulis, assembly GCA_034641835.2. NCBI lineage: Eukaryota > Viridiplantae > Streptophyta > Pinopsida > Pinales > Pinaceae > Pinus > Pinus albicaulis. The sequence goes on from CM076582.1 coordinate 564,827,839, forward strand.
TAGGCTCTGATTATATTGTGAACCCTTAGAATCCTATATATACTAAGGAGGTCTTGTCATTTGTATCATCCATGAATTGTTCATTTATGTAATGTAAAGGAGGTTTCCCCCTCAAAGAGGATAATTTTTATGTCGATGATCTATCTTTCTTTCTCTTTTGTGAGTTGGATGTATAACATTTGGTATCAGAGCTTTGGATTCTAGGGTTGCGCTGCTTCAAACAGGTCATCTTGGCATTTTTGTTATAATTTTTTTCTACGAAGTTTCAGAAGTCGAAATTTCGACCACATGGAGCCGAAATATTGGTGAACTTCTTGTAAAAATTTCAATTCTTGGTTCACTATAGTTTCTGAGATATGGTTCGAAGAAGTTAGGGTTTTTGCATGTGACCTTGGGAAAATCATCATAACTTTATCTACGAGCATCGGATTTGAATTTTGTAAAAAGTGACTGAAAGGGCATGGACTATAGTTTTTCTTGTATCATTTTTAGGGCCAAAGTTTCAAACAGTGACACCTGACATCCCTTACAAATTCGCTCTACTGAACTAGTTCATAAGTAGGTCATCGTGGGAGATTGGGCATAATTTATTCTTGAAGTATCCAATTTTGGTCTGACTTGTGGCGTTGGAAAGAAGACCTAAACGACCACCGCAAAACAAAATTTCAGATCTTGGAAAACTGAAATTATAGAGATGCAACAGTTTCAATATATAGCTCAAAGAAAAGAAGCAAAAATGTGTGTAATTTTTTTAATTTGCAACTCTTTTGTTTGGAAATTTAGTTTGGAGTGATTCAAAGGGTATATAGAAACATATATATCATTACTTCATTCCAATATGTCTCGAAACAGAAAAATGGACAAACCCAATAAGCAACCAGAAAGCTCTAATATGATGCATGAAGAAGAGGAGGAAATGCAAAATGATATATCAAAATTACGAGACCCAATGCAACAAATTTCGCTCTCACAAAGAGTAACCAAAAATGAATTGGAAGTGATGATGAATGTTAAGATTGACGGTTTAAAAGGGAACATGGATGGTTTAGAATAAAAAATTAAAAGAGAAATGGAAGGTTTGAAGGAAGGTTTGACAAAGTTGCTACATGAAATGCTTCGTAGTGGTGACAAGGTACTCCATGAAACTCATGATGAAAACAAGAGGAATGTTAACCATGATTTTAGAGACTCTAACTTTGGATTGAAGACTAACCACATTCCAAAGATCGATATGAGGAAGTTTGATGGAAAGGATTCGGTAACATGGATACTACAGATGGAGAAATTCTTTGATCTACGTGATGTGTCAAACACACAAAAGGTACGCATTGCATCTTTATATTTATAACAAAATTAGTTTGCGTGGTATCGATGGCTTTGTTCTCGGAAGAATTGGTGGCACATTATGAGGATACAAAGAGCAATACCTTCTTTAGCCAATTGATAAGTCTCAAACAAAAGGGTTCAATGGTGGAGGACATTGAGGACTTACAAAGATTGAATATCAAGGTAAATGATATTCCAGAGGAGCATAGGATTGACGTTTTCATAGGGACTTTAAAGGATAACATCCAACATGATGTTCACCTTTGGGAACCTCATTCATTGGAGAAGACATTCAAGGTAGCAAAGTTGAAAGCAAAATTATGGCAACAAGGAAGTCTAACACTCACAACTATAAAGATGGAATTGTTGTTGCTACTAACCTTCCACAACCTACAAGGTTGACACCACAACAATTGGAGGAAAAAGGAGCAAAAGGGATTTGTTACAACTGTGATAGCATATACACTAAAGGTCATAAGTGTGTTGAGAAGAAACTATTTTACAATGATTATGAAGAGGAGGAATAAAAGGAACCAGAAGCATCAAAAGAAGAGGATATACACCAAGAACCAACCCTAGAAAAAAGAAGAAATGAATCTGATGATATCTTGTAATGCATTGGCGGGAATTACCACTCCTCAAACTCTTAAGATAGAAGGATATATCAAGAAGAAAAACATAATAGTGCTGATTGATCTAGGTAGTACCCATAATTTTATTCATTGTAAGATAACCAAGGAATTGAATTGCTTTCCATATCCAATAATGGAGTGTCAAGTGATGGTTGCAAATGGAGGAGCTATAAATTGCTCTGGAAAGTGCCATAATATCAAGCTAACCATGGGAGAATATGTATTGAATAGTCCAATGCTTTCCATTCCAAAGGGTGGTGCTGATGTTGTACTAGGAGTCGAATGGTTACAATCTTTGGTGATGATAACTTTTAATTTTCAAGAACTTTTCTTGAATTTTTTTTGGGAAGGAAAGGAAAGCTTTTAATTAAGGGGTATCGCAACGAAACCTGGGAGGATAATCAACTCTAATGGTATGAAAAAACTTTTGAAGAAAGAACAACGAGGCGTAATTGCACAATTATGCTCACTAGAGGTTCAAACATCGAAATCATCTCTTCCTCTAGATCTCCAAAATGTCTTGGACAATCATTCCAAGGTGTTTGAGACTCTCAAAGGCCTCCCACCAATTCATGATTATGATCGTGCTATTCACTTGATTCCAGGAAGTGTTCCTCCAAACATCAGGCCTTACAGATATCCTTATGCCCAAAAGAGTGAAATTGAACGTATGGTTGCAAAAATGCTGGAGGCGGGTATAATTCAACCTTGTCAAAGTTCTTTATTTGCTCCAGTAGTATTGGTGCAAAAGAAGGATGGATCATGGCGTATGTGTCCGAATTATAGGGAGCTCAACAAGCTCACTATTAAAGATAAATTTCCCATTCCTGTCATTGATGAATTGTTGGATGAATTACATGGAGAAATTTACTTCACCAAGCTAGATCTTTGTTCAGGATATCATCAAATTAGAATGAAGACTGAAGACATTCCGAAAACAACTTTCAGAACTCATGAAGGTCATTATGAATTTTTGGTCATGCACCTTCCACATTTCAAGGTTTGATGAATTCCATTTTCAAACCCTTCCTTAGAAAACTTGTGTTAGTATTTTTTGATGATATATTAATCTACAACAAGTCTTGGAAGGATCATATTCAACATGTTGATAGGGTGCACAAACTATCAGAGGAGAAACAATTATATGCAAAATCCTCCAAATGTTTCCTCCCCGAACTTTGCTCTTTGAGAAATTCGATTTCCCTTGATCACTGAGTGTGTTTCTCCATCCACCCATCGACCTCTTGTTATAATCTCCAGTTGGGACACCAACAACCAATATTAAAACTTAATCGATGGCTAAGATCATCTCTAAGTCGACTCGTGTGAGCTTCTAGAGAATTCTCACCTTTCTTAATTAATTACTATTAAATAACCAGTTTTCCTAAGTTAGACATAGGAAAAATTGAAATGATGGTCAATTAATTTAATTGAGCTATCTCTATGTGGAATTTCCAGAAACAATTTCTGGGTTTTAGAGAACTCCTGTGCTCTAGTCTCCACTAAGTCTCGAGACTAGAACATGATTCGATGCTACAAAAAATAACACTCCCTCTTAGCGAGGAAGGTGTTCTCTCTAGCGCTGCAATCCTACTACAACACCCCGTCTCCATAACATATTCCCACGCTGCTGATGTCTGACAAATAATTGCTTGCTACTATCCACCAACCACTGTGCTAACTTTGATTCATCTGCCACTGACTCTAGTCGAACCATGCTGCATCTTTGTTGCTGACACTGCACTATACATCCTGTATTGCTGTCGAATCTGCATTTGCACTGCAACCCAACTAATACTCCCTCTCAACTGTTGTTGTTGCTATTGCAACCATTGCAACTGAGAAGCATCCAAAATACTCAAATTGAATCAACTGTATCCTACAGCTGTCTCTTGAGTCTCTGACTGCTACTAGCCTCTGCACTTTCCACTGGGAAATTTGTGCTGCTACTAACTCTGCCACTTAACCTCTTACTCTGCTATCAACACTGCTCTACACTCCTCAACATCTGACTGCAACTAGTCCGCAACTGCCACTCTGGAATCTGACTGCATCAAGTGACACTAATCCTCTTGCTACTGAATACTGTGGGCCCCTGTAGCAAGGGTAATAATCCTGCTGCAACAATTGGGACTGATCTAACTGATCTCCTTGTTGTTTTGCATTGGACCCTGCCCATTCTGGCACACTGGAGTATCTGTGAAAATTTCTTTACTAAGAAATCCTACAGTTAAATCTCGATTTACATCTCCTACTTGATTTAAACATACAAGTTATTAATTTGAATATTCAGAATTAACTTCAATGTAAATACAATTAACAACCTACACATACAGATCATTTACTGAATAGCACACTCACATGACGAAGTGACAGATTTTCTGGACAAATGTCCCTGGAAAAACCCAATGCGGGAAAATCAGTGCAACAGATATGAGGGTTTATTATTATTAAGCAGCACTTTCTTAGTACATATAGGGTGCCATAAACTTGGCTGACCCAACAGAGAAAACCTCGGCAATCAGAGAAAATGTGAGATATACCTCACTCGCAAGTCTCGACTGATTCAGATGAGCAACTGGTGAAACCCCAGCTGGCTCTATGCAACAACTGTGTAAGCCAGCGTAGCGTCACTGAAGAACTGCGTTACCCTAGCTATGCATGAATTTGCCTCTCTCGGATCTCGGTTTTAGCCTTGTTGGCTCAGAAACCCTTCTTCCCTATAGAATTTCGTACTTATACTTGGAGATGCTGCGCTGCCTCTGCGTGGGCTTGCGTCACCCTCCCGAGGTACTGTGAAAATTCCTGAATACAGTTATGTAGAAATCCTACTGTAATATCATGGTTTACTTCTCCTACTTGATTAAGTTATACAAGTTATCTTAGAAATAATATTAAGAAAATACCGAAGTAAACACAACTAACAACCTACACATGCAGATTATTTACTAAATATTATGCTCATTCAAACAAAGTGACACACTGATTTTTGGACATAAGTCCCTGGAAAAACCTAATGTGAGTAAACCGATGCAGCAACTATGAGGGTTTATTATTGTTAAGTAGATTCTGAGTACAACAAATCTAGTTAACCTGACAGAGAAAAAATAGATCTGCAGCTAACCTGCTGTTCTAAGACCAAGATCCCGACTGATCCACACCCTTAAATGGGATTTACAAGGTTCATCCCTAATCTAGCCCTAGAAACCCCAGCGCTACCCCTGAAGCCCCAGCGTCAGCCCTGCTAGGCTTTGCGTGCCTCTGCGCTGCTCAGAAGGGGACTACGTAACCCCAGATTGGGTGATGCGGTCCGCCTGCGTCTCTAGAAGGCCTGCGCACGCTGCGGGAAGCCCTGCGAAGGCACATCGCGTGCCCTCTGAGCACAGTAGCAGCGAGTGAAGCCTCTGTGACGTGCCGGCCCCGCATCTCTTGCCCTTGCCCCTACGCATCACATTGCTCCTCTTGCCTCATCATGGCGACTCCGCTCGGGATCAAATCATCCCCTCAACCAATACTGCCCCTCGCTGCAGAAAACTCCTCCAAAAATTCTTAGCAAACCCTGCCCTAGAATTCCAGCTTAGTTTCTCAGCTTTGCCTATGTGTGTGTGTGTCTGAGACTAACCTTTGAGCCTTTCTCTTATACTTTTTCGTTGAACACATCAACGACCGTGTTTAAATCACTTATCAACGACTGAGATTAAAAGACTGCTTGATCCGCGTCACTTAAAACATTTCAGCACATATGTTAATTAATTCACTTTAATTATTTAATTCTCTAAGTTTAGACTTAGGGATTACATTAAAATAATTAATTATTTGAATAACTTCAACACCAGATGAAATTTCTCCAAATGCTTTATGGGTTTTGGAGGTGATGTGTTTCTTAGCCCCTCCACAAAGTTTCAGGGCTAGAGCACACCCGATGCTACCCCAACTACACAAAATCTCAACACTCCCTCTTAGCACGGAGTGTGCTCTAGCAATACATCCAAACCATGTATCGCAAGATCTTGGTATTGGTTTCTGTGCTACTGATGCTTGGCCTACTGCCCTCCATCCACTGCATTGCTGCTTTTTGTACTTCTGCCCATGTCACTGCCACTGACACTGCCACATCTGTATTGCAGCTCCCTCTCAAATTGCTGCATCATGCTGTTCATAGCACTGCCACTACTAATTGCTGCACTGCAACTCAGTTGCTGAGAAGTAAGCAACTGAAAGACTCCTGCCCAATCGTTGACAGACAAGTCAGGCTGCATCCCATCACTGAAGCTCCCTTGGCTGTTGATTTACACTGTCCTCCTAAAGCTGTTGATCTGCTGCAACTCTACACTGCGTAAGCACTGCTTCTCTGCATTATGCTTGTCCCTCTTCAACTCTTTAGCACTGCCCTCTATTTCACTGTGACCTTTTGCAACCATCTCCCGACTTATCCCGCTACCGTCTTAAGGCTCTTGTAGCTTGTATGTGATCCAAGAGTAGGGTTGACTCAAGGATCCTACCACTCCTGTATGTAGCTTCTCTACAGATCCATGTTAACCCAACTCTACTCTCGAGGCACATGAACACTCATGGTTGCATCATCCTCAGAGCCATCATCCTTTGCTGCTGCAGCCTTGGATTCAGAAGGTCCTTTGTCCTTCTTCTTAGGACAAGTGCTGGCGAAGTGTCCAAGTTTGTCATAGTTAAAGCACCAGACCTTGGAAAGATCCCTCTTCTTCTTCCCTTGCTACTTTCGTTCCTTTGATGCAAGGGCTGCATCATCCTCCTCTTCTTTCTTCACTTTGGCTGATCCGCTTCCGCTGCTTTGCCTCTTTGTGATTCTCTTGATTTCCTCCTGACGGAGGATTGCCCACATGTCTGCCCATGATGGTAACACTGCCCTACCCAAAATGCTTTGGACAAACGTTTCTCATTCTTTCGAGATTGCATTTAGGGCAGTCCTCACTAGGAGCCCCTCATCCGGATTTTCACCCATGGCAATCGGTTGATCTCGGATAGTTTGAAGTCTGAAGAGGAAGGGATCAATCTGCTCACCCTTCATCATCTGGAACAACCGCATCTGATTCTCCAGAAGCATTCTTCTTTGGACAGAGCCTCCCTGATACATCGTGTCCAATGTTACCCACATCTCATTTGTCGTGTTCTTTCTGGAAATATGAGGCACGACGTGGTCTTTGACTCCATCCATGATCAAATGCTTAGCTCGTGCTTGATTTTCTTCCCGCTTCTTTAGAGGATCTGCATCTGTTGGCACAACTAGGACTTTCTCTGCATGATCTTTGAGGCCATACTCATCCAGAACTGACAAGATTTTGGCCCTCCAGATAACGAAGTTGGACATGCCGTCCAACCTATCCTAATCTCTAAGTCCATAACATGCCATTTGCTCAGATTTGTCAGAACAGATACTCCTCTTCCTCTTTCTGTTGCAATACTCAATAGAAAATGTTGGATCTGGGTTTCTTGGTGATTTAGAAAACCTCTATAGTAACTGCTCCCTCCAACAATTGATTTCCCTCTTGGAAATATTCAGCCAAACACAATCGGACAATACTCTCCGTTCACCTACTCCTATTCGAATCTCAGATCTGCTGAGTGACTATCTTCCTCCCGCTCTTTGTTGACTTAGCTAGGCACAATTCTGCACTGGCAGAATCTCCACCACACCAGCACTGCTGAAGATCTGTAGCACTGCTTCTGGATCTTGGCAAAACTTATCTACAACAAGAAGGATGACTGGACTGCGTCCAACTGACTGGTGCAGCGTAGCCTCAGCGCTGCTCAGAAGTGATTGCGTAACCCCAGAGTGGGTGACGCAGTCCATACGCTGGCCTGGGAAGGCTTTGCGTAAGCCTGATGGCCTTCTGTAACTGTAGCACTGTCCCTTCCTGGGTTTGCGTCCTCCTATTGCCAAGGTACCCCTTCCAGATCTCTACTGCTTCCGCTGCTGTCCTGTAGAAAACATATTCTTCAGCTAATTTGCTGGAGATTCAGCTTGATCTGCTATCGCTCTGATACCATGTGAAAATTCCTGAATACAGTTATGCAAAAATCATACTGTAGTATCATGGTTTACTTCTCCTACTTGATTAAGTTATACAAGTTATCTTCAGAAATAATATTAAGGAAATACTGAAGTAAATACAACTAACAACCTACACATGCAGGTCATTTACTGAATATTACGCTCATTCAAACAAAGTGACACACTGATTTTTGGACAAAAGTCCTTGGAAAAACCCAATGCGGGAAAACTAGTGCAACAGATATGAGGGTTTATTATTATTAAGTAGATTCTGAGTACAACAAATCTGAGTACCAAATCTGGTTAACCCGATAGAGAAAAAATAGATCTGCAGCTAACCTACTGTTCTGAGACCAAGATCCTGACTAATCCACACCCTCAAATGGGATTTACAAGACTCAGCCCTAATCTGGCCCTAGAAACCCCAGCGTTGCCCTTGAAGCCCCAGCGTCAACCCTGCTAGGCTCTGTGTGCTTCTGCGCTGCTCAGAAGGGGACTGCGTAAACCCAGAGTGGGTGACGCAGTCCTTATGTTGCCTCTGGAGGCCTTTGCGTAACTCTGGAAGCCCTCTGAAGCTGTAGCATTGCCCCTCATGGGCCTGCGCAGTGACTGAAGTCTCTACGCTGTAGCTGCTGCCCTTGCTCCCCTGAAAGCTTCTCCTCTGCCTCTTGCTGACTCTTGGCTTCGGGATCAGATCATCCCCTCAGCGAATTCTACCCCTCGCTACGGAAAACTCCTTTGGAAATTCTTAGCAAACCCTGCCCTAGAATTCCAGCTTAGTTTCTCAGCTTTGCCTGTGTGTGTGTGTGTCTCCAACTGACCTTCAAGCCTTTCTCTTATACTTTTTCGTTGAACACATCAATGGTCGTGATTAAATCACTTATCAACAGCTGAGATTAAAAGACTGCTTGATTCGTGTCACTTAGAACATTTCAGCACATGTGTTAATTAATTCACTTTAATTATTTAATTTCCCTAAGTTTAGACTTAGGGATTACATTAAAATAATTAATTATTTGAATAACTTCAACGCCAGATGAAATTTTTCCAAACGCTTTTTGGGTTTTGAAGGTGATGTGTTTCTTAGCCCCTCCACAAAGTTTCAGGGCTAGAGCACACCCAATGCTACCCCAACTACACAAAATCTCAACAGGGACTATGTCACTCCCTCTAATGGCTGCGCTGCCTCCACTATGTCTCTGCTGCCCTTGCTCTACACTGTACTCTTGGCCCTCCTGACCAATCACTGCATTTTCCCCTCACTGCAACTCTGAGTCACTTAGATTTGATCTTCGTCCGAGCATTGCCCTGTCAGAAGAATTCGATCTCTTAGACTCTGTGTGTGTCTCCAACTGACCCCAAGTCTGTCCTTTATACTTTTCTCGTTGACACATCAACGGCCATGATTTAATCTCTTATCGACGACTTAGATTAAAAGACTGCTTGATCCGCGTCACTTAGAACATTTCATCACATGCTTTTAATAAATTCACTTTAATTTTTCTAATTCCCTAAGTTAGATTTAGGGTCCTCATTAAAAAAATTAATTATTTTAATATCTCACACACCAGATGAAATTTCTCCAAACACTTTCTGTGTTTTGGAGGTTTCGTGTGTCTTAGCCCCTCCACAAAATTTCAGGGCTAGAGCACACCCGATGCTACCTCAAAATCTCAACACTCCCTCTTAACACGGAGTGTGCTCTAGCAATACATCCACACCATGTATCGCAAGATCTCAGCATCGGTCTCTGCGCTGTTGATGCTTGGCCTTCTGCCCTCCATCCACTGCGCTGCTGCTTTCTGTATTGCTGCCCATGTTACTGCCACTGACATTGCTACATCTGTACTGCAACTCCCTCTCAATTTGCTGCATCATGTTTCCCATAGCACTACCACTGCTAACTGCTGCACTGCAACTCAATTGCTGAGAAGTAAGCAACTGAAGTACCATCGCCCAATCTTTGACAAACAAGTCAGTTGGGCTGCATCTCATCACTGAAGCTCCCTTGGCTGCTGCTCTGTGCTGTCCTCCTGAGGTCACTATGTTGCTACAACACTGCACTGCATCCTCTGCGCTGCTGGAGTCCCACCAACTCCTCTATGCTGCTGTTGCCTCTGCGTTGCACTGCTCTCTCTACAACATCTAGCTCTGCCCTCCGCTTCACTATGATCTCCCGCACCCACTGCTTCACTTGTCCCTCTACCGTCTTAAGGCTCCCATAGCTCATATGTGATCCAAGAGTTGGGCACCTCAAGGATCTTGCCACTATTTGTAGTTGCTCTACAGATCCATGTCGCCCCACTTCCTTAGCTCATGAGCACTCATGACTACATCATCATCACTCCCATTGTCCTTTGCTGCTGCTGTCTTGGATTCAGAAGATCCTTTGTCCTTCTTCTTAGGACAAGTGTTGGCGAAGTGTCCAAGTTCGCCACAATTAAAGCACCAGACCTTGGATATGTCTCTATTCTTCTTTCCTTGCTGCCTTCGTCCCTTTGATGCAAGGGTTGCATCATCTTCTTCTTCTTTATTCACCTTGAACGTTTCGTTGCCGCTGCTTTGCCTTTTAGTAAATCTCCTGATTTCCTCCTGACGAAGGATTGCCCATATGTCTGCCCAGGATGGTAACGCTGCCTTACCCACTGCTCCACTTGTCCCGCTATCGTCTTAAGGCTCCTGTAGCTCGTATGTGATCCAAGAGTTGGGCACCTCAAGGATCTTGCCACTATCTGTAGATGCTCTACAGATCCATGTTGCCCTACTTCCATGGCTCATGAGCACTCGTGGCTACGTCATCATCACTCCCATCGTCCTTTGTTGCTGCTGCCTTGGATTCAGAAGATCCTTTGTCCTTCTTCTTAGGACAAGTGCTAGCGAAGTGTCCAAGTTCACCACAATTAAAGCACCGAACCTTGGATAGGTCCCTCTTCTTCTTCCCTTGTTGCCTTCATTCCTTTGATGCAAGGGCTGCATTGCCTTCATTCCTTTGATGCAAGGGCTGCATCATCTTCTTCTTCTTTCTTCACCTTGACCGTTTTGCTGCCGCTGCTTTGCCTTTTGGTAAATCTCTTGATTTCCTCCTGACAGAGGATTGCCCACATGTCTGCTTAGGATGGTAACGCTGCCCTGCCCAATATGTTCTGGACAAATGTCTCCCATTCCTCGGTGACTGCATTCAGGGCAGTCCTTACCAAGAGCCCTTCATCTGGAGTTGCACCCATAGTTTGGAGTCTGAAGAGGAAGCGATCTATCTCCTCACCCTTCTGCATCTGGAATAACCGCATATGATTCTCTAGAAGCATCTTAATTTGGATAGAGCCTCCCTGATACATTGTTTCCAAAGCAGTCCACATCTCATTTGTCGTGTTCTTCTCGACAATATGTGGCACAACGTGATCTTTGACTCCATCCATGATCAAGCGCTTAGCCCATGCTTGATTCTCTTTGAATTTCTTCAAAGGATCTGGATTGGCAAGCACAGTTAGGACATTCTTTGCATGGTCCTTGATGCGGTACTCATCCAGGACTATCAGGATCCTGGCCCTCTAGATAACAAAGTTGGACATGTTGTCCAACCTGTCCTGATCTCTCAGTCCATGAGAAGCCATCTAGCTCAAATCTGTCATAACCAATGCTCTTCTCCCTCTTTCTGCTGCAACACTCAACATAAACACTGGATCTAGGTTTCTTGGCGATTATAAACCCTCTATAGTAGTTGCTCCCTCCGACAACTGATTTCCCTCTTGGAAACCTTCAGCCAAAATAACCGAACAGTTCTCTACGATCACCCTCCTGATCGAATCTCAGATTTGTTTGGTGCAGATCTGCTGGGTAACTGTCCTCCTCCCGCTCTTTGTCAACTTAGCTAGGCACGACTCTGGACCGTCCGAGTCTCTGCCACACCAGCAACTGCTGAAGATTTGAAGCCCTGCTTCCAGATCTCGACAATACTTCACAAAAAAGAAGCCTAGACTGCATCCCTCTGGCTGGCCTCTACGTGAGCAGACTAGCTCAGTGCAGCCTCTGCGTAGCGACTGTGCAACGCAGGCTGTTCCTGCATCCCTCTGGAAGGCACTGTGTTGTCTCTGCATCACCCAGATGGGACTACGTCAGCCCCTGTGTTGCCTTTGCTGGCACTGCGTCCTCCTGATGCTGTGCTGCCCTCTCTGAATCTCTGTTGCTTCAGCTGCTTACTGCAACAAAAATTCTTTAGCCGATTTTGCTGGAGATTCAGCGTGATTTGCAACGCTCTGATACCATGTGAAAATTTCTTAACTATGAAATCCTACTGTTAAATCTCGATTTACTTCTCCTACTTGATTTAAACATACAAGTTATTAATCTGAATATTTAGAATTAACATCGAAGTAAATACAATAAATAGCCTACACATACAGATCATTTAGTGAATAACACACTCATATGACAAAGTGACACAGATTTTTCAGACAAATGTCCTCGGAAAAACCCAATGCAGGAAAACCGGTGCAACATATATGATGGTTTATTATTATTAAGCAACAATTTTTGAGTACATCTAGGGTGCCATAAACTTGGATGTCCCAACAGAGAAAATCTCGGAAATCAAAGAAAATGTGAGATATACCTCACTCTTGTTGAGATTTTGTATAGTTGGTGTAGCATCGGGTGTGCTCTAGCCTTGAGATTTTGTGGGGGGGCTAGGACACACTTGATCTCCAAATCCCAGAAAGGGATTTGAGAAATTTCAATTGGTGTTCAAGTTATTCAAATAATTAATTATTTTAATGGATTTCCTAAGTCTAGACTTAGGAAAATAAAATAATTAAAGTGAATTAATTAACACATGTGCTGAAATTGTCTTAAGTCACATGGATCAAGAAGTCTTTTAATCTCAGCCGTTGATGAATGATTTAATCTCGACTGTTGAAAGGTTCAACGAAAAGTATAAGAGAAAGACTTGAGGATCAGTTGGAGGAGACACACAGTTGCAAAGCTGAGGAATAGATCTAGAATTCTAGGGCAGGTTTGCTAAGAATTTCCGGAGGAATTTCCTGCAGCAAGGGGTAGTATTGGTCAAGGGAATGATCTGATTCCAGGGCCAAGAGTCAGTAAGAGGCAAAGGAGCAGCAACAAGGACAATGTAGAGAAGCAGAGCAACAACTACGCAGGTGTTGCGCAGCTGCTATGTAGGTGCTACATAGGACAACGTAGAGGCTTCAAAGGGTTTCAGAATTACGCAAGAGGGCTTCTAGGCCAGCGTAAGGCCTGCGTCACCCTTCCAGGGGTTACGCAGTCCCTTGCTGGGCAGCGCAGTGGCATTCTAAGGCTAGCAGGGCTGATGCTGGGGCTTCAGGGGCAACGCTAAGGGTTTCTAGGACCAGATCCAGGCTAAGTAGAGTAAATCCTGTTTGAGGGTGTGGATCAGTTAGATATTTGGCACTAGAACTTCAGGTTAGGTGCAGATTTGATTTCTTTTATTCTCTATCGGGTTTTCCAGATTTGGAACCCAAATTTACTGTACTCAGAACTACTTAATAATAGACCCTCATATCTGTTGCACCGGTTTTCCTGCTTTGGGTTTTTCCGGGGACTTATGTCCAAAAATCCATGTGTCACTTTGTTGCATGAGCATATTATTCAATAAATGATCTTCATGTGTAGGTTGTAGTTGTGTTTATTTTTGGTATTTTCTGAATCTAATTTCTGAAAATAACTTGTATTAATTAAATCAAGTAGGAGAAATAAACCAATACACTGCAGTAGAATTTTCACAACTCTCGCAAGTCTCGGCTGATCTGGATGAGAAACTGGTGAAACCCCAGCTGGCTCTGTGCAACAACTGCGTAAGCCTGGCTGAAGAACTGCGTCACCCTAGCTCTGCATGAATCTTCCTCTCTCGGATCTCGGTTTTAAGCCCCCTGGCTTAGAAACCCTTCTTTCAACAGAATTTCAGACTTCTACTTGGAGATGTTGCGCTGCCTCTGCATGGGCCTGCGTCACCCTCATGAGGGATTGCGTCACTCCCTCTGATGGTTGCGCTACCTCCACTGCGTCTTTGTTGCCCTTGCTTTGCACTGTACTCTTGGCCCTCCTGACCAATTACTGCATCTGCCCCTCACTGCAACTCTGAGTCACTCAAATATGATCTTTGTCCAAGCACTGCTCCGTCAAAAGAATTCGATCTCTTAGACTCTGTGTGTGTCTCCAACTGACCCCAAGCCTTTCCTTATACTTTTTTCGTTGACACATCAACATTCGTGATTTGATCTCTTATCAACGACTTAGATTAAAATATTGCTTGATCCACGTCACTTAGAACATTTCATCACATGCATTTAATTAATTCACTTTAATTTTTCTAATTCCCTAAGTTAGACTTAGGATCTTCATTAAAAAAATTAATTATTTTAATATCTCACACACCAAATGAAATTTATCCAAACGCATTCTGGGTTTTGGAGGTCTTGTGTGTCTTAGCCCCTCCACAAAATTTCAGGGATAGAGCACACCCGATGCTACCTCAAATTCTCAACAGTATCAAGCTCCTCCTCCTCCTCCTGGATCATGTGTCTCCTTTTGAGCTCGGTCCCTTTCTGGGACCCTTCTTCGCTTTGCAACTTGCACTGGATAACTCATACTTCCTCCGACACCTGTCTCCAACAACTGGAATTCGATCTGATGCCTAGATCAACATCCTGGTAATATGCATGGCCTCCTTTGGCAATCTCATACGACCATCTCTGCAAAAACTCGACCTGTGATGGAAATCTCTCTTGTACTTGATTGCTGGAACTGCTATTCACACTCCCTTCTGGAGCGAGAAAATCTGCTTGCTGCAACTGCAAACTATTGGATTTTTGAAGCTAGAAACACTCTGAGAGCGATTCCCCTTGTGTGTGCACTTCCTCTTCCACCCGACACTGAATTTGCTCTAGCAAACTGCTGCAAACCCTCTGTGCCCAGACAAGAAATCTGCTCTGCAAAAATACTGAGCTACTGCTGCTCCCTCTGCTTGCTGGAATCGCTATTCTGGACAAGTCGAATTTTTCTGCCACTCTGTAACTGAAAATTGAACCCTTGCCCAACAATTCGCACTGCCTAGCTAGGCACTACGCAACCTCTGAAAATTTCAGCTTGTTGTTCCCTCTAAACAACAAAAGTTTCTCTTCTTCAACT
The DNA here is from genome assembly GCA_034641835.2 of Pinus albicaulis. Taxonomy (NCBI): domain Eukaryota; kingdom Viridiplantae; phylum Streptophyta; class Pinopsida; order Pinales; family Pinaceae; genus Pinus; species Pinus albicaulis. The sequence continues at coordinate 564,842,986 of CM076582.1, forward strand.
CCGAGCCTCCTGTCTGTCAAATATGCTCTGATAGCATGTGAAAATTCCTTGAAATGCAACAACTGGAAATAATTCTTCTAACTGAAAAATTAATTATGCATTTTATTTTGTTTACGGCAAAATATTGAATTATTCACACTGCAATTTCATCACCAAATAAAATACTGCGGAAGAAAAAATAGGAACTAAGAAATGCTAGTGCACACACATAAAAATGACAATTATTTTCGACAATTGTCTACGGAAAAACCCAATGTGGGAAAGCCGATGCAACAACTGAGGGTTTTATTATAATGCAACAACGATAAATTTATGAGTATAATCTTTGGATGCCCAATTGGCTATCCAATCAACAAAATCTGACAAAAATATTTAGAGATAAATTTTCACTTTCCACCTACGATCATGGCATTTGTCTCCCTCAGAAAATTGGCCATCCAACCTTTGCGCAGGCCTTTCTGCACCAATGCTGCATAGAACCTCATACATGTGGCTCTGTTTTGCCTTTGATCAAGTCGTCCTGCTTGTCCTTGCTGCTGGAAGTGATTCTTTGAACCTCTGGAAGACTTTCCTGACCTCTAGAATTTGAATCGACTCGCTCTCCCACTGAATCGAACTGGTTTGTTGAAGCTTCTACGCAGGCCATGCACAACTTCATAGTGGAATATTTTGTCACTTGCAGTTGCCTCTTCGAAATTGGAAAAATTCCTCTGGACTCACTGTCTCTGCCCCTCTCTATCTCTGCCATTCGATCACTGACTCAAATTCTTCTCTAACTAGACTTTGCTCTCTGAGAAATTCGATCTGCCTTGACCACTATGTGTTTCTCCATCTACCCATCGACCTCTTCTTATAATCTCCAGTTGAGACTCCAATAATGAAGATTAAAACTTAATCGATGGTTAAGATCATCTCCAAGTCGATCTGTGTGAGCTTTTAGAGAATTCTCAGCTTTCTCAATTAATTACTATTAATTAACCAGTTTTCTTAAGTTAAACTTAGGAAAAAATTAAATGATGGTCAATTAATTTAATTGAGCTTATCTTTAGGTGCAATTTCTAGAAACGATTTATGGGTTTTGGAGAACTCTTGTGTTATAGCCTCTTGACAAAGTCTTGAGACTAGAACACCATCCAATGCTACATAAACTAATAGGTCGATTGCTAGTTTTGTGAAGGTTGAGTTGATTACCTTATCTACTATTATTTTTATAGGAGGTTGGTTTTCTAGAGGAAGACGGATAAATGCTATGTTGCACTAGCTTCAAGAATGGGTTATTGTTGGTGACAGGAGGACAAATGTTTAGGATAGCTGGAGCATTGCTCGAAAATTTTCAGGGGTTGACAAGTTAGGGACTGTTATTGCCCAAACTTGCACCCCTTAATGCAAAGCAAGGTACAAAGCCAAAGTGTGTAACTTGGAAGAGTTGTCACTGTCATCTTAACAACTACTTCCCTCACTTTAAGTTGGATAACACAACGAAGGCTTCCCCAATAACAACTAGGTTCCCAAAGGAAATGATTCTGAGGTTGCCTAAGTTACTACCCACTTGAATCAGCTTCGTATGATAAAAGATTATTGTTACCACTCAAACCAATAGGGGACCTTAAAGGGGTTCCTAAGAGGGAAAATGCTAAACTAAGGGCAATGGTGGAGGCTTAGCCCACTGTCACCAAGGCTAAGACTCCCTGCTCTTTACAGACTTTCAACGATGGGAGGAGTCCTGATGTTTTTGGGAAGCCACTTATAACGGATAAGTCAATGAATGGGTATGAAGTGGTCCCAAAAACCTTTTCCCAAGGTGGGAGGTGAAGAATGGAACTTGCTTGCTCTTTAAGCAAGGGATTTTCCCACCAAGGGAGAGGGGTGAGAATTGGAGGGCGAGGACAAAGGGTACAACTTGTAGAGGTACTTTCCGATCCCTAAAATTCTATAAGAACTTGGATTCCCAAATAGTCCTTGATGAATAATCTTTAACGAGAAGTGGGACCACACGGGACCAAGTGGACCCAACCCAGGTTCGTGTATGGAAAATAACAACCAATGATGCTCCTATCCTGGGCAAGGTGAGGGGGAAGGATCAAACAAGAAATTTTACTTCAAAAAGTCAAATTGATCTTGCCAGGTGCTAGCCTTGGGAAACACAGGGCAAAACTTGGTCCTAGATCTAGGGTTTGAGGTACTGGGAGATTTCACTGTTGGAACTGGCTCAAATTCGGAGGAGATCAAGGGGACCCACCAACACGGTTTCCTCTAGGGGATCGAAGTTTTCTTGTGGCTAGATTCTTGGGAATTTGATGCCCTAGGCAACCTAATGAGGCTAGACCTGGGAAAAAGGGGAAACAATCAAAAATAGGGGAAATTGACCACCCTTTTGTGAGGGACCAGTGCCTAATTCACTTGGGGATATGGAGTCAAGGATGATAATGAGTAAGAGCTCGGTTTCTTGTTCAAGGAGGCCCAAAAAGTCAACTTTGTCCAATGTTAAGGGAAAGATAAGAAAAGTGACCTTTGAGCATTTATACTTCATACAAGTTATGCAAGCTTATCGAGAAAAAATGATCTCTAGGACATATCATTCATTTAACAATGGCCCATACATAGAATAAGCTAAATAGACACATAATTCCACATTTCCTTCATGCAACAATTAGCCCTAATTATAGCGAAATCTAGTAGTATGCAACAAGAATAAAAATAACATTAAATTTACACTTACAATGTTATAGAGTATATCCAAGCAAATCCATACATCAAAATTCATCCATTATCCGAAAATCTCCACTAGGGAAAATATGCGACTTTCTCCTAAGAGAGAGAGATCCTAAAACAAGTGATGATACAAATGAATGTAGCTAAAATCAATATATACCCCTCTAAGGAGTTTGAATTAACCTATTGGCCTACATTAGCCCCTAATGATAAAATAATGTGCAAATAAAATCCCTATTAGTGAGAAGCCCACCAAACTAGCTCATAAATGGAAAAATAAGTCTCACAGGAGGCCAAATAATAATATGTACATGTCGTGGGGCCCTCCAGAGGCCTAATAATATCCTGAAGTGCCATAATGAGGAATAAATTCCTCAAAATATGATGGACAAGGAGGTGGCCCCTTGTTCTCCAAGTAGTAGACTTGTGGTGCTCCTAATGGGTGTGGGGGCACATAAATGACCCCTTGGGTCTCCATATGAGTCGAAGATGCATGTAGATCCTCTGCAAGGGCTCGAGTGATGGAATGAACACTGTCATGAAATCATACAAGTCCTTGGACACCCGCCAAGACTGTGGGGCTCTTGTGGGTCGTACTGGGCATAGTGTACCAAGCACATCATCATCATCCCAAAAGTGGATCGCTAGTAGTCTTTGAACATCGATGGGGATCCATGGAGTGTTTTCTGTTGTTGTGGAGGCCCATGGCTCTCTATGCACACCCTATATGTGCCAATGTAGCCCTCAGAGGGTTAGGACCTCGTATAGGGAGACGAAACCCAAATGGAAACCACCTGCAATCCTATATAAGATCTGATGTGTCCCTTAGGCTTCCAGTATAACCATTCATTAGAATAATTGTGTAAAATAGCTTATAAATCATGGATAACCATGTGGACACTTGACAATGGCATGCCCTTTCGTAGTGGGCTTTGGCATGTGCTAGTGTCTCCATACTCCAAAGGAGGTTAGCCATGTACCTTATTAAGTGGTTTCAGTCTTTAAAGGGGATAGTAGGTCCAAGGTACATCTTTTGAATTGGGGTGGTAAGTGATACATAAGTGAAACGAAGTAGGGAATGAGAGGGGCAATCCTGGGCCACATATCGGGGCATAGGGGCAGTCAGATAAGGGGAAGCCCACACTGGTGTGTATAATGTGTAGGAGGGAGAAATCATGGTACATGAGGTGCCCATGCATTGATTTTTCCACCCTTTTTTATATGCCTTTTGCCTTTTATGTATTTTCTTTAATTAGTTGCTCAGGGCTCAAGGATAAGAGCATGATGTGTCAGATATAGCAGTGATTACCCCTTTAAGGTAGGGTGGTTCATTAACCTCCAGGGGTTGGGACAATCATGGGTTCTTGTATGACAAAGGAGGCTCATTTAGGGCCTATGGAACCAGGATGATGGCCATGGGCAAGGGGCAGAGCTCATGCATTGGCTTTTGTCCACATGCTAATCATTTTTGTCCTGGCCATCTTTTGCATTTGTGGTACGATTTCCTGTTAAGTGTGGCCAATTATGGTTTTTCTTTTTCTATTAGCTGCTTCAACTCTGGGGCATCATTCCAGGCCTGACCCAAAGTGGGGGCAAGGGGATAGGGAGGCTGACCCCATGTGGACCCATGGGAGCTATGTGGGCCTAGGTGGTAGTAATGATGAATGGGGGTATAATGAGTGGAATGGGAGTAATATTTGCGGATAAAGGAGCGGGACCACGCACTCAAAGTTGGGGTTTCCCAAGGAGTAGCACCCTAGAACCAAATGGTCAATAAAGGAGATCTCATGGGACTAAGATTCAAGGGTAACACCCAAAAGAGACCAAGGGAACAAGAGCACATGCTAAGCCCACTCTTTCCGCCAGATCCCCCCATCAATCCATGCCCAGAAGTCTCCATGATAAGTAAACCCAATATTCAATTACCAAATGACAAGACATACCTTTAGATTCGAGAGGCCCACCTTCAAACATACGATAAATACAGATGGGTGAGGGACCGCATGGCTGGCTCAGGTGGCGGAGAAATGGCACAACGAGCTAGTAGGAGGCTGCAAGGGGCTGCTGGCTGCTGGCTGAGGTCCATCATGGAGAAAAAATTCTCCTAGGGATATCACCCACGAAGAGGTGGGTAACAAATACCAAATGAATTGATTGTTTAAGGCTAAGTTCAGATCTGATTTTAACGTTTGATTTAGGAAAGTTAGGGGATTTTGTAAAGTGTTTCTTGTGCATTTTAAGTCCCTTTATTTTCAGATCTTAGAATTAACCAAAAATGCTAGAAACTTGTCTTAAAAATGATTTAAATTAAGCCACAAGCCAAGTAAATTACAGCAGATTGCCTCATCCCTTAAATAGATGTGAAATTATGATTTACCAAGGTTAAAACAAGTGTATATCTGAGAAATTAATCAGTTACTAAATCAAATTGCAAACAAAACAAACACCCACTTGAAACGATTTGTATTATCCTGTCTAAATGTGTGTGCCAGGTGAGTGTTAAATTACATGAAGTGTATATCCTCATAAGGTGCAATCTCGATTTCAAATAAGCCAAGCTAGTAGCAAGGTCACATGTGGCACATGGGGAAGGTCAACCCCTCAAACCATGACATATCACCATTAAAACAATGCCATAAAGGGAACACTCTTTGAAAATCTACGTCTAGTGTGTCAAGTATCACAATAGGATCATGATAGACATCTGTATCAGTAGGTTGCTGTCATCATGGGGTAAATATTTCCGTCCATCATTTCATACTCATCAACCAAAGCATGTACAACCAAGAAGAGAGAACCAAGCCCTGACAACCAATCAAGGAGAAAAAGAATCTCCTCCAAGCACCATCCAATCAAGAGAGTACTATCTCCAAGTCAAACCCATGAGTCCATGATGCACTACTGAAGCAGCTTCTATTTAAACTCCAACCTTTGAAAGGTTCGAATCATCATGCTACCTTGCAAATCCCACAAACATGCGATGAAAATCGCTTGTGCAAACCTTATATAATACGAGGGATAACAGGGATGGCAATATCATTATTATTATTTAAAAAAAAAAGAATTCCCCTTAAACATGAACCTTTTAGCTTTCTGGTCCCTGATGATGGGTGGAATGTCCACCCAAAACATCGGACAGGGTTAATCCAATGCACAGTTTGCTTCCGATTTTTTTTTACAATATGAACAACTGTGGAAATCTCCACTCTCAGATGAATAATAAAATTAAATACATGGAAATAGAAGTTAGAATTAGTTACTACATAAATAATAAATATTAATTGTGAAATCATAAATTCAAATCACACAATAAATGTACAAAATTCAAAGAAATTATCAAGCCTGAATATATCATAAAAAATTCAAAGAAATTATCAAGCTTGAATATATCATACAAACTTCAAAGAAATTATCAAGCTTGAATATATCATATTGTCCAATCATCTATGCCCATTGTTAAAACTGAATAGACATCTGTAAAACAGCCGCAAATTCTTCCCAGAACATCCCTGAAATCTGCTAGGAACATCTTGGGTATGGTGAGCAAGTCCCTATGCCCTCGATGAGTCCCTGGCAGTTTTCCTAGGCATCCCTAAATCGCCAAAATGGCAGGTACAGTTTTTTTGTTTTTTTTGGGGGGGGGGAAGTGGGATCCTTCCCTATGCAACATAGGATAAATTCAGATTCAACAGTGAAGATAAATTTCACATCAGGTTTTAAATAATCCCTAAAATTAGCATTTCAGCATCGATAATTCTAGTAGGAAAAATCAAATAAAGCGTGAACACAAATTAGAGCCTTTATTGCAGACTCAAAATTTCGATCAAAAATAGGTATGAGACAACAAGGGTAGCACTACTTTAGAGTATAGTAGTTTGAATCGAATGATTCTGGTTCAGTTAGTTTTTAGGGATTCCTAGTTTGGTTTGGTGTGTAAACCACTTTTCGATTAGTGTGGATATGAACCAACTTGTTCCATTGGTTTGATCAGAATTGACGAATTTGCCACCCAACCCGACCCACAACAAATTCCAGAAAAGAACATTAAGAAAAATAAGAACCTCCAAAACAATTTCACTCTCTCCTCTTGAACCATAACCCTAGCCTATTTAAATACCAGAAAAGAACATTAAGCAAAATAAAAACCTCCATAACAATTCACTCTCCTCTTGAACCATAATCCTAGCCTATTTAAATATGGAGACCACCTCTGATCCATTTTTCTGATCCAAAATGGATCACTATATAATTCATGATCTGTTTTGGTACCATTTGAGTGGAAAATTGGGGCCATGGACTTGTTGGGCCTGTTACTAACTTACTGCTAATTTTGTATGAGGCCTACACTAGTGATTTTTATGACAAAATTGTGATTTTCATCACAGGTCACAGTTTTGCAGGATGACAGTAATGGAGTACTGGATGGACTGGAGATACATGTATTGGCTTGAAGTATTGTTATCATTTATGGATTGGTTATCATGGCTTATCTATTGGTGCTCTCTTTATATTGCATGCCTTTTATTGATGGATCAAGCTCATCGTAAATGTTTTCATGAGATGCTTGCTTGGGCTATGGAACATGGCCTATCTAGGCATTATAACGGTATTATTGGTTTGTTTACTTATCACTTAGAGAGAGTGCTCCACTTATGCACAATATTCTATGATGATCATGATGTATGATGAGATATCTCTTTTGTGAAGAAAACCCCTAGTGCTTATGGACTTGTTTGGTGTGAACATGTTTCTTGGCATGGTGGAGTCCTTGTTTTAGGTGAACACTCTTCTTGTGCTCTTATTTCTAGATGGTTTTAACTTTTATCCCTCTCAGTGAGTACGTTCGACATGGTGTAACATGGCTTGAGGCTCATGGTATTGATATCCCTGCTTGATTGGACATTCTTGACACATGGATCACGTATCGATGTTATTGACTACCCTTCGTAGCGGATTGCTTCGTCAATCTCTCCTTGGAACATATGTTGAAGGACTATGATATCTTGTATGATGGGGTTGTCCCCTTCATTCATGGAGTTAGTTGAGTATTGTGATGACTTTGCATGTGGATTGATGCAACTACCTTGTTGGTTGATCCCTCATTCCATGGATCGAGTAGATTGCACATTCTTTGATGAGTTGGTACCTCGGATGTCGAGTTGTTGAACCCTTTGGAGGTGACGTCCTAGGTGGACTACTTTGACATATGATCATCATTTATGAGGTTCCATTTCACCTTTTAGTGGGCTGTTCCTTGATTTTGAAGTATTGTAGCACACATGATGATGATTATCTAGTGGAACGACCCCTTTGGAGCTTGAGTTTGTTACCATTGGAGATGACGCCATAGCACATTTTATTATTCTGGGCTTTCTTGGAGTATGGCAAGGCCTTTCACTCATAAATGAAGGAAGATGTCCCACTTATGGAGGACAAGATACTGTTATTTTGGCTTGCAGTGTTCTGTTGCTTTGGAAATTTACAACATCATTTAAAAATAGTGATTCGAAACGAAAATTTATTAGTCAAAAGCAGCTTGGCCTTCACATCTGAAGAACAATCTGAGCTACTTTCAAATTCACTCCCAAATCTATTTCTCTGTCAAGAGCAGCCTGTGTAACTGTCTACCCAGATTGATTATTATTCATAATGTAGTGTTGTTTCTCTGTCAAGAGCAGCCTGTGTAACTGTCTACTCTGATTGATTATTATTCAGTGTAGAGTTGTAACTTTTGACCACCTAATTTTTCCTTCTATGAATGCTAGCTTCTAACTGTTTGTTTCCCTGGTAGTTTGGTACAAGTGAAGAAGTTTTGTCCTGTTCTATTTTTAGGCCATATCTGACTTTGCTTGTCCTGTATAATCAAATTCATGAACTTCCCATGACTAGTTAACCTTTTATATGCTACTTCAGTATGAATACGATAGCATCACATATAAGGAATAAGATGAGAAGCAGCTTAAGATGGATTCCAATTTGTTGAAATAAGTGATCTCAAACAATTTTGTTGTTTTAAGATTTTTTCGGGGCAAATTTATATGGTAATTCTTTCCCTTGTTATCTCCAAAGCACCCACACGATCACCTAGATAGTTCCAAGTTTATGCTCCAGAAATAAAGGTTCTTTATATTTTTCTTTTGTTCTGATGGGGGATTGTTAATTTTTTAGGATTTGTCCTCTGATATTATGTTAAAATTCCTAATTCTGAAGATTATCTTGCAAGACTAACTTGGTTTTAAGCTGGTCATTAAAGATAAGCAACATTATGAATGTTCACTAAAACGTATAACAAATTCTATACTGTTACAGGTGCATCTATCACTTGAAGCTGCAAGTATGGCTCGAAGCAACTCCTTTGTTGGCATGTATTTTGCTGCTGCGGGTACAATAATATTTCTATTCTAGCATACAAAATTGTTTTGCAAAATTCATTTTTATTTTCTTCCAAATATGGGTCATCCTAATCGTTTGTTTGAGTAGAATATGCTTGGAGAGCAAGGGCTTGGGCTGAGGAGGCTTTCTTCCAGCCATCCATCATGTCTCTTCTCTATTTCCCTACTGAGCACCACTTTGCTATTTACACTGTAAGTAAATTTCTTCACCATTCAAATCAGTGATGATGAAGAAATCTGCCCGCTTATTCTTCTTCAATTATATCATATTGTTGGCATGGGGTTTATTACCATGTTTAACACTTCATTATGATGCCAGCCCTTCTTCGTTCCCGTTTTGCTGCACACATTCCTAGCTGCAGTGAAGGAGGTCACTCGCTATCGACGAGAACAAAAGAAGTTCTTGAAATCATCAAGTTCATGATGCATCTTTCATTACAAATAATATAATGTAGACTACCATTCATACGTGAGGCGATAAATGGGTATTATTGTCACTATATCACCTGTACATGACTCAAAAACAAATGTGCAAGAACCGACCTAATCCAGAGGAGTGGAGGGGTGAAGAATGCCCGACGGAGGTGTGTTGTAGTTTCAAATAATGTTCTTTTACAATATCTTCAGTTTCAATTTTAAGGGTTCCATCTGAAACCAAAATAGTATTGTGTGTTTGAAATACACATCTAAAATCTTGGATTGGCCATTTATTATGATGGTGCAGATGCATTGCAGTCGGTTTAGGTAGATTTCTTAATAACTGGTGTCATATATTCAACTTCAAGATGAAATTGTGGTGGGCAAGAGGGCTATAAATCATGCCCATTATACTGTGTAACTCTCTCATGTGGCCATGGTGGCCCTTGCTTCTTCCGAGGGCTAAACACACTACATACTCTGGGGGAAAATCGAACCATGGTGGGCATTGGGAAGTATCACGACCCCCTTTTTGCCAAGAAGAAGTCAATCCCGTAATGGTAAATGGAATATATTTGAAAATGATTTTTGTTGTTAATTATCATAAAATCTCATCTGATTTCTTTTAATAAATAGTTTTAGATGATGTGACCTTTTCCTCTTGTTTATTTGTTGTATTGCAAAATAATATGGACAAATAAATTAATGTTAAGATTTTGATTAATAATTATATAATATTTTTCAAGTTACTAGTGGTTTTTGAGTTTGTTTCTGAGAACCCATAGTATTCATATAGCTTTTTTAAAGGAGGAATTAATACAATTTAGATCCATCTTAATTTTGGATTTACTAAATGTTAAGAGAGATTAAATCTCTTGAGCTAGAAATATCTTAAGATGCAAAGAGATTTGATCCCTCTTGGTGCTTATAGATTTAGGCTGATTAAATAAAAAATAGTAATATTAAGACAATGGAATTAGATATATGAGAAGACATTTGTAGTCATGAGAGTGAGTTTGGTTAAGAGTATAGTAGTGAGAAAAATTTGGTTAAGGTCAATATAATATATTTAAACAAAACATAGTTATGTATGTTGAAATTGAATCAAAGTTGTTTGATTTTGAGATGTTGAAATATGAGGATGATTGGAAATATGCAATAATGTCTTTGGATTAACATTTCTATTTTCATACAAAAATTCATTATAAGGTTTGCCCATTCATTATTATTTCGTTTATTTTGTTTCGTTTGAAGTTGTGGTTCTCACTTGGTGATAGGTGTTAGGGAAAGAAGACAATCAATTAATAAAATTAGTAATTAATATTTTGGAAAGGAATATTTTATCTTATTGAAGTTTTTATTCGTTATGAGTTTTTATATGTTAGTTTTGAATTTTCCCTTAATGCTTGGACATTGAATATTTTTCTTCATTCATTGGTTTTAAATTCACAACACACATTTAATAACAAATGTTTAACTATTAATTAAGTAAATAACTAGTGTAACAAGAAAAATCAACAATACACATATTATGCACATTCATATTGTTAATCTTATTATTTATTCTTTTTGTATACCTCTTTCCTTAGGGTCATTGCATCATTTGGATTAAATTACACAGTCATTGAGTTACTTGACCTTGCACCTATTTGATGCTTGAAAAATCTCAAAATCCCTCCAGATTCACATATTAGGGTCCTTTAGTCACACTACTAGTCACTCGAGGTCATAATTGAACCCTAAGTCATGCTCTTGGATATGCATAGCCACCATAGGTTCTTAGGTGGACACTTTCCTTATAATAGTCAACAAGCCTCCATATATTAGGAGTGGATCATTTTGTGTGCATCAAGTAATTGTGTTCCAATATGCTTTAGAGGGTGTTTTCCCACGGGCTTACATACAATATGAGGGATGATGTCACTTTGATAAGGTAAACTGTCATCTTCATTTCAAAGAGAGCTTTTGGGTGAGTCTTGTAGAGTCTAGGCAAGTTTTCTGGCTATCATGATGCATATCTAATGCCTCGTGTGTCTTTTGGTCTCATACCATCAAATCCATGCAACTTTTTACTTACTCTTTTCTTATAACATAACCAACCTCCTCTGTATCTTATTAAGAGTATGTGTTATCAAGTTTTCACTTTCACTAGCTTGATGATTAGCTTTGATATCACTCTATAACAACTACTCATTCCCTTAATCCTTGATTAGGGATACGAGGTACCAATTTTTTGCTTTTCTTATTGAATTCAAAAGTCTTTTATGAGATTGTAAATGCCTTTTGCTCTTGAAGATGTTTCCCATATTATAAACTTTATTAAAATCCATTTTTGAATTATTGAGATATGGACATTTAAAGATGTTCACCCTTCATGCCACATCAGTGTTACTGTGCAACTTCCTGTGAAATTTTTTGAATCTAAGTTACAAAAATCCTATTGTAGAAATCTGATCTGCATTGCCTACTTGGCTATTTAATTTACAAGTTATTTTTTGAATACTTCAATAAAACACGAATGCAAATACACTGTAGCCTACACAAATATATAGATCAAGTACTGAAAAATAAATGAGACAATCAAACAAAGGACACTTATTTTCGGACAAATGTCCCCGAAAAAACCCAATGCGGGAAAACCGATGCAACAGTTCTGAGGATTTATATTATTAAGCATCAATAATCTGAGTACATCTAGGGTGACATAAATTGGCTCACCCAACAAAGAATATCCTTGGCAGACATAAATTGTGAGTTTTACCTTACTCTACAAGTCCTGGCTGATCTTGATCAGAAACTGGTGAAACCCCAACTACTTATGTGTTGCCTCTATGTAGTAGATGTGTAGGCTTGCGTGGGTCTTGCTGAAGACTTCGTCACCCCTTCTCTATGCTGATCTGCCTCTCATAAAATCGAGTTTCAGCCTTGCCAACTTAGAAACTTGATCTCCAGCAATTTCTGGAATGTCCCTTGGAGCCACTGCACAACCCCTTTGTGAGCCCTGCATGGGCTTGCGTCACCCTCTCTAGGGTTTGCGTCACCTCTCCTAGTGGCTGCGCTGGTCTCTACTGTCTCTGCTACCTCTTTGCAATGTACTCTTGGTCATCTGATCAACCACTGCTTCTTCCCCTCACTGCTGCATTGAATCACTCAGATTTGATCTTTGTCTAAGCATTGCTTTGTCAGAAGAATTCGATCTCTAGATTTAGACTCTGTGTGTGTTCTCCAATTGACTCTCATGCCTTCCTTTATACTTTTCCTATTGAGAAATCAACAGTTGTGATCTAATCCTTAATCAACGACTAAGATTAAATTAGACTTGATCCTCGTCACTTAGAAGCTTCTCACCCACATGTTTAAATTAATTCACCAAAGAAATCTTCGAATAGTTTGTATCCAAGACTCCATATGCCCTAGATTAAGAAGGTACTAGTCTATCTCACTTGTGGTATTATTTAAATCTAAAAATTGTTTTTATTTGTTTTATGGTAATTAGGGTTAAATTGTAGTACTATTTTTTTCATCATTAATGACTTACTTATGCATTCCCTAGGGTTAGGTATTGTTTAAAAGTGCATTAGGGAAGCTATTCCAAAGTTTTTCATGCATTTTAATGCCATTTTAAAGGATGATATCAAACTTTTTTTTGTTGTTACATGCTTTATCAACTGCCATTTTTTGGTAATTTTTTCCTTTAAAGTTTACTCTCAAATTTAGCCTTCATCTCATATAATTTTTATACAATTTTAACAAATAAATTTGTTGTTGTTATAAACTATCGCTTTTTCGTAAATTGATGGCCTAAAAACCTAGTTTATAGCATCCTTGAGTTATTTATTTATTTATTGTGTTCAAGTAACCTATGAGGGACTCCTTTGGTGAACCCTATTCTTTATATTGAACCATTTGTCCATTTAACCCAAATTTTGAAGTTACTCCTTCATCCATTGTAAACCCTAGTTTTTCATACATTTATCTAGTGGAAATTTGTTGTATAATCCTTAGGGGGCATTTAGATTAAGATCATTGGGTTACTTGATCCCTAGGCCTTCCTAGGGAATCATCGCTTATGTTGGATTGTGTCCTTCACTAAAGAGAGGGGAGTATTTCTTGAGGTGGCACTAGTAACACTCCTGCATGTCACACATTTTATAGGTTACATAGTGAGTCTTTGTAATAGGTGCTAGATTTTGTTATAATAAGGCCAAAATTATCAAGTTTTGGGAAAGTTACCATAACTTTTTATTGACACATTAGAGTTGGTGAAAATTGTGAAATTGTCTTAAATACATATCAGATTACCATATTCATAAATATATCAATGCAATATCAACCTTCAAAATAATCTCCAAATCAAGGTTTTAAAAAGATATGTTAAGTTGAAACCAGCATAATTTCTTATAGGAAAATCTACTTGAGGTGATTCAAAAGGCTTGGTAAATATAAAATAGAAAATAACTCAAAGTAAATATTATTTTTTTCTCACATGGCAAAAGGTGGTGGATTTTTTTTTACATTTGTTAAACCTTTAAAGAATACATACACAACCTCTCCTAAATAATGTGAAGAATTAGGGAACCAAATATACCAATCGAGGAACCAATTTAATGACATCGGTAATAATGTGTTGAAAAAGGTTAATTTGGAAAATTAGAAACAAATCCTAAAAATGGAAATTAAAGATAAAATGGAAAAGTGGATGGGTCAAAATATGGAAGCTGTAGATAAAATGGAAAGGTTATTGGATAAAATGATGAAATGATTAGAATCCATGCTCTTACATACTCTAATGTGAGGTTCCATAAAAGTGATATTATGATGCAAGTAAATCAAGAAAATTAGGATAGCAAAATTGTTGAACCATAATCACATACGAGGATGATTTTAACACATTTGGAGGAACAAACATTGAGTCTCAAAATCATGATCATTCATCACTCCAATATCCACATCATCATGGTTGAACTCATGAGAAAGGCCCATTAGTTAATTCCCAAGATAAATATGAGGAATTTTGATGGTAAATGATCCTATAACATGGATATTCCAAGTGGAGTGGTTCATTGATCTACACCAAGTTCCAACTTTACGAAAGGTAACTCTTGCTTCCTTGTACTTTGAACTTGATCAATTTGTCTAGTACCAATGGCTTTGTTGATGAAAAATGATTCTAATGTCCCTTGGTCGATTTTTATAGATGAATTGATAGCTCATTATGGGGATATTAAGAGAAACGTATTCGTTATTCAATTGATAAAAACTATATCAAAGAGGTCCAAGTACAAAGCACATTCAATAAATTTTAAAAGTTGAGTTTTAGAGTCAAGAACATTCTAAAGCATAATTTGTTATATCTCTTCATGGGAATTTTAAAGGTAAGCATTCAACATGAGGTGCATCTCTTGGAACCTAAATCCGCAGGACATGCTTTTAATGTCGGAAAGAAAGTTGAAATTAAAAATATGGCTAGTAAAAACGTGGCCATTAGCAACTATAAAGACCACCATATTCCTTCTCCTAACCTCAATTGACCCACAAGGTTGGCACCTTAGCAGGCAGATGAAAGAAGAGAAAATTGATTACGTTTCAATTGTTATAGCAAGTACAATAAGGCACATAAGTGTGGTGAGGAAAATATTATACGTAGATTGTGAAGAGAGAATATTAAGAACTACAACCATCACAAGATCTAGAATAGATTACTCTAAACATATGTTTTTATACATTGGTTAGCATCAACACTCCTCAAACTCTCAACATATATATATAACAAAAAGGTAACAATGTTGATTGATTTTGGTAGTACCCATAAGTTTATTAGTTTCAAATTAGTCAAACTTCTCAAATGCTTTATATATCCAACACCAAAGCTTATAGTAATAATTGCAAATGGAGTTATTGTAAATTTTTTAGGTAAGTGCCCTAATATTGAGCTCACTATAGGCGAGTATTTATTAAATAAACCCAATTATTGCAATCCAAATGGGTGGTGTTGATGTTGTATTGGGGGTTTAGTGGTTACAATCACTAGGAATGGTGGTTCTTAAATTTCATAATTTTTTCATGAGATTTCCTTGAAAAGGATGGAAGTTAAACTCAAAGGTATCCAAGGGAATCCATTTATAGTGATAAATTATAATATCATGACAAAATTTCTAGAAAACGGACACTATGGTGTAATTGAACTAATTACACCCACAAGATGTTCAGACATCTAGAGCTTATGTTCCCCTAGATCTCGAAAAATTTATCAACAATCATTCCAAGGAATTTGAAGAGTGAAAATATTATTCGTTGGTAACCAAGAAGTATACCATCTAACATTAAAACCTTTTAGGTACCCATATGCATAAAAGAGTGAGAATGAGTGTATGGTTTAAGAAATGTTAGAAGTTGGAATCACTTTGTCTAACCAAAGTGCTTTCTTTAGACTGGGGGTAGCAGTTTACAAAAAAATAAGTTCATGGCATATGTGTCTATATTATGGATAATTCAACAAGTTGACCATTAAATCTGATTTCCACATACCTATCATTGATGATTTGTTAGATGAATTTCAAGGAGAATTTTATTTATCAAATTGAATCTTCATTCTAAATATTATATAATTAGAATGATGCAAGAAGACATACCTAAAACAACCTTTATAACACATGAAGGTCATTATGACTTTTTGGTGATGTTGTTTGGATTTACTAATGGTCCTTCCACATTTCAAATATTGACGAGTTCTACTTTCAAACCCTTCATAGAATTTTTGATATTATTTTTTACTGATAAACTAATCTATAACAAAGATTAGGATGAGCATGTAAAACAAGCTGACATGATTGTGAAACTATTGGAAGAGAAACAACATTATGCAAAGCCTTCCAAGTGTGCCATCAGTTGTTAATGTGGATCCTAGAAAAGTTAAAGCTATTCTAGAATGGTCAATCCCCAAAACCTTGAAGAATATTAGACGATTCTTGGAAATTATAGGATATTAGCACAAATTTGTTAAGAATTAGGGTCAAATAGTGACACCTCTGACAATGTTATTGAAAAACAAGGCATTTTCTTTGACTTGAGAAAAAACTAGAGATTTTGATAAACTTAAGGAGGCTATGTGTACAACTCCTATTCTAGTCATTCTTAACTTCTCAAAAAAACTTTATTGTATAATATGATACCTCAATACATGAAATTGGTGTAAATTTAATACAAGGAAGACCCCTTTCCTTTGAAAGCAACCAACTTATTCAAATCCACTTATGAAAAAAAAATGTTGGCCATACTACATGTAGTTAAGAAATGGTCTTGTTACACGATAGGAAGACATTAATGGTAAAAATAGATCATGATAACCTAAAGTACTTCTTGGAATAATAATTATCTTAAAAATAACAAAAAAAAGGGGTATAAAGATGGCAGTTATAACTTTTAAATTATCTATAAAAAATGAAAAAAAAATGTGGTGGAAAATGCAATTTCAAGGAAAAAAAAAGGAGACATAGAGGCCTTATTCTTATGTTATTTCCACTCCACAATTTACTTGTGTGGAAGAAGTAATGATAGAATGGAAGCAAGATTATAAGGTATAATATCATTCAACAACTACAAGGGGACCTAAGTGCATTAGATCAATTTGTGGAAGAATGATTCATTGTGCTATGAGGATAACACCCATATTTATATAATAATTTCCAACTAAGTTAGAAGATCCTTTAGAAATCACACACTTCTCCTATAGGATGACATTCAGAGTTCCTAAAAATTTACTATGGGATCAAGAGTTATTTTTTTTTCTGGGAAGCTCTTAAAACTAATATTCAAAAGTTTGTGGTTAAATGTTTGATTTGTTAATAGAATAAAGGAGACAATCAAGACGCTAAGTATTATACAACCATTATCCATACCATGTCTCCATTTGGAAAAGGTCTTAATGGATTTTATTGCAAGTCTATCAATGTCCAAATGAAATAATTTCATCATGGTAGTGGTGGATCAATTCACAAAGCATGCCAATTTTTTCTCCCTTTGTCATCCTCTTAAATAAATTATAGTGGCTACATAACTCATGGAAACATCTCAAAAGATACATGGAATCCCCAAGATTATTGTAAGTGATAAAAATCCAATTTTCAGTACTAATTTTTAAACTAAATTATTTCTTGTATGGCTATTTAGTTGGCTCACACTCCCCTTACCATCCATAATCCAATGGGAACATTGATATTGTGAATAAATATCTACAATACTATTTTCATTGCTTTGAATATGATAAATAGACACAATGGGTTAAGTGGCTTCACTTGGTAAAGTGGCGGTACAACATTTCCTTCCATATTTCAATAAAAATGTCCCCTTTTATGAAACTTTATGTTTATTATCCTCCATATATCACATCACCCTTGAGAGGGAAAGTAAAGGTTAAAACAATAGAGGACCACATAGAGCACCAATAAGTGGTTCTCCAACTATTGAAGGACAACTAGCAATAACATAAAATAGGATGAAAAAACAAGTATATCAACATTGCCATAAAATGGTATTTGAAGTGGCGAATTAGGTATTTCTATGTTTACTACAATATAAACAAATGTACCTCAAGCAGAAAAATGAGGACAATAAATTACGACCCAAGTATTATGATCCCTATAGGGAGTTGCAAAGGATAAGAAGTATGGATTACTGTATTAAATTTTCCTCTATCTTCACATACACATCCAATCTTCCTTGTTTCTTTCTTTAATAAGGTAATTGGCAATAATTTCTCAATTCAAACTATTTAATCAAGGATTTGTGAAGAAGGGAAAAGCATATTATAACCAAAAACAATCCTTGAAACAAGGATCAAACAACTATGAAATCAAGCAATTATTGAGTACCTCATGAAGGGAAATATTAACCCATCGATAGAAGAGACAACATGGGAAGATGGATCCTTCATGTGAAAACTTTCATACCTAATTAAGTGTTGAAGGAAACACTTGTTTGAAGCAGAGGGGCATATTAAGCCATAGATATTGTATTATTACATTTATATTGTTATATTAGTGTTGTTCTTATGTCTCCTCTGGGCCATTTAGTTGTTGGTTAAACTCTTTAGTTGTAATTGTACTCTTTGTCTCTGATATATAGCAAATAGACCTAGTTTTACGATTATCTCATCTTGTGCATTTTTTATATTGTAGAGTAAGTTTCCCCCTCAAAGAGGCTTCACATTCTTAAGGAATAGAGTTACTTCTCTTTCTATTTTTATGTTGACTGGTGTTTGGTGCATAAAATTATTATTCTTCACATCAAATTTTGTGGATGACATTCATGTGCAATTGATGTTCCAAGCCATGAAGGTGTTGAAGTGAAAAGTACCATTTTTTTTCCTCACAATCCAATTGGTTTGATGTTTATAATCACATAGACTAAGGGACATTGGAGAGGTAAAAGAGATGGAGCAAGGGGCATGAAATAGGGGAACAAAAGGGAGGGGGAGGATGCATAATAAGGAGTACCATTTGAGAGATTGGGAAGTGTGAGATAATGTAGAAGGCAAGCTTCAAATTGGTGAGATGACTAGTGAAGGAGAAAAGGGAAGAATCCAAAGTCAAATAGTCAGTATTGGATAAATGAAAACCCTTGAGGTGGTGTGAAAAAAAGAGGATAATAATGGAAATTATATTTTAAATTGTTTTTTGTTCTTCCTTAAATGCATATGGGTACTTGAATACTCAATTTAGGATTATTATAAACCACCTATACGCATCTTGTAGATAATCCTTTTACAAAATTATAAGTAATTAGTAGTTTCATTGGTGCAAAAGTTTATGTGATATCCAAGTATACATGTCTGAGATATGTTGGCATGAGAGAAGGCTACATTGGCATTGATCATGGAGTTGTAGGTCACATAGAAGGTTAAAATTATCATGGTTCTCAAGTCAATTAAGAAAATTGAAAACTTACCATGAACATTTCCTTTCTCGTCTTATCCAATAATGGATTCATGACATTATTTTTGGCACTAGTATCCAAAAAATATCCTACAAATAATAATGAAAAAAAAAATTATAAGTCTAAAAGTAGAAGATGTAGGCCATGCCTTTTTTTTTTTTTTTAGTGTATAGTATCTTGAATAAAATGTCTATTTTCCTCATATTTATAAGTGTGATTCCATTGATTAAATATTGGAAACATCCATTAATAAACAACTCACGAAGAATTCAGTGCTTATCCAACACCACCAAATCCATTCTTAGTGAATGTACTATGAATTAGTTCATGAAAATCATAGGAAAATAATTAGTAAAATAGGTCACCTTCCCTTCCCAATAAGCTTCAACCCTAATTATATAAGTTGAGAGAAGGGAAATAAATGCAAGAAAGAATGATGTAAACTATAAATGTTTTCATGAGTAATAGTCCAAAAAGGAGCTATTAGATTTAATTATTTCCTATGCTCTTATATGTACCCTAAGAAAAAATAAATATTCATACTTATTATTGATGGATTTAAGGTTGACCTACTAAGATTAAGCTTATGCTTAATAACATGATTATACCTTGATATACCATAGCCATCAACTAGCACCTCAAGCCATCACTTAAATATGTTAATGCCTTTGGATTTATCCTATGTAATTAGCATATATTTCATTTTTAGAAAGTTGCATAAATAATGTTGGTTTAACACTAATTGCATATATTATATTAAGAAATATGTGCCTGAACACGAAAATTGCAGTGAAAGTACAAAAAGTCTACATTATAGGCAATCAACATATTTTTGTTCAAAATGATTTATTCCATATCTTAGTTTTAACAAAAAAATTGTTATACTATAAGCCCTAGAAATATAAACTAAACAATGAAATCCTCATAAAAGGAAAAAAATGACTTCCATGCAAACTTAGACCTAATTTGGATGATGTTATTATTCTGAAGAGTTCATAGGTTCCATAGTTGGAGTAGCTACATTCAAATCAGGAAAGAGGAAATCAAATTACTGATAGAATTCATTATAGAAATAGAGGTTTGAGTACCCTTGGCATTGGCTTGCTACAATTCCACGAATTCACTTCCTTAACTATTGATCTTGTCTTCATCCCTCTAGATCTAGATTCTCTATTCAAAGTGGATATCCATGGTAGAGGTAAGTTTAGAGACTACTTTATTGTATCATATATTAACTATAGAATAGCCTCTCGTAGATCCTTTATATATTATGACATAAGGGAAGAATTATTTATAGAAAAATCCACGTAGATTCAAACTGATATTTGTAATATGCTAAAATAAAATAATTGAATCTACTCTACAAATTGCGGAAACCAATCGCGGTCGAAAAATCACATGAATGAGAAAGAGAAATAATTTTAATTGCACAACACAAAGATGTATCTGGGGAAAGGCTCAACTAAAAACCTTGCTATCTATATATTGTATAAAGTCAAGAACATGAAATAATACAATGCTTCTCTTAGGCTTGAGATCTCTCTGCACTATCTCTGACTGTCTCACACTACCAACTTGTGCACAAGATTCTCTTGGCACACCTTTCTCTCACAAGCTCCACTCACAAACTTGTGCTTCCTATTGCTTGATCTCACCAACTCGTGCTCACCAAAACAATGATTAAAGTTGTGCCTTCATTCCTCCTTTTAATGGAAATTCCTCTAACTTCAAGCACCATCTAAACAACCCAGATAATTATACAGCTGATAGTGCACTTTTCTTTAACTACAATTTCAACCGAGTATTCCTTAGAACTGACAAGCATGAGTTATTTATAACAATTTATCGGTTATTTGATTGATCACTACATGTGAATTAAATCAAATTCAATTCATTGGACCTCTCACTAGATCATCCATCAATAGAACTAGTTAAACTGATTTAACTCAAATAAATTAAGTTAATTAATTACAACTCAAAATAAAATGTAATTACCCCCCTAAAACTTAGAGAAAAATCTACATGCCTCCCATTAGAATCTCAACTAGAATTAACTGAACTAATAAAGCCTTCCTGACTTAGTTAACTCGTACAACCTATCATGTGATGTGGAATTACAATTTACTTCTAATTTGATTAAGGGAAAATTAAATTAGAAGCCTCTTCTTGTTGCCATTTTCAATATTTATTGTTGAAAATTTCAACATTCCCTCTCAAAAAGAAAGGAATTCAACTCTATCATGATCTGGTACCTTTGGAATGTTCTACATACAACACTTCTATCTAGTGTTGTTTCTACTGCAACTTCTGAAACTGAAAAGAATCCAAACTGAATCAACTGTGATCAATATGATGCATCTGTCACCTTAGTCTCTGACTGCACTAGCTACTACACTGTCTACTGAAAACTTTGCGTTGTTGTTGACTGCACTGTACCATCTACACTGCTTCCAACTCTATTATGTGCTCCCAAATATCTGACTATTTCTAGTTTATGAATCCAACACTCTGACATCTGATTGCATCAATCACCACTTATTCATCCTTCTAATGTATACTTGTGGGCCCCTGTAGCAAGGAATGATCCATGAGACAAGACATCTAAATGGATCGTGCCCAAATTTCTGCATTCTTCGGACTATTACTTCACATCGCCACACTTCTCACCTAGAGGTATGGCTACATGTGGTCCCTCTGCCCACTTGGCTCGAAATCCCCCCCTATTGGAGGTCTCTGCTTGAGTGGATGTATCCACTTGGTCTCCTATATGCTTCTCTAATTGTGGCTACTCCACAACTATCTGAGGCTTCTTTTGAGGTTGCATGTTGAGAGGTAATTCATGCTCCCTCTCATCCACCAAGTCTCTAATGTTTTCCTTGCTCCTCAAAGCTTTGCATGCATCTTCGACCTTGAGAGCATACATTTTCTTGAATCGCACACCAACCTGTTTCATCTGTACCATGGTGATGTATTTGAGGAAAACCTTTCCTTTTCTAAATATCACATCATAACCATGGTCTGACAATACCATGATAGAAACATGATTCTTCTTTAGTCCTGGAACAAACAACACATCTGTGAGTCTCAGAGGGGAGCCATAATCCCTCTGAAAAGTAACTATGTTGATATCGATCGCACTATACCTCCCATAATCTCCAAAATCTATATTTTGTTTGAGGTCTTTCTCCTCCAAGTCACTGAAGAGATCTATATTCCCTATCATATGGAACGAGGCACTGCCGTAGAGATACCACATGCATCCCATTACAGTGTTGAACATGCAATAAATGAGAGTGAAATCAAGTTTGAACTATGAAGCTAGAGATTCATCTGCTGCTGCTATTACAGGCTCCTTCTTGCTTGACTTCTCTGGACATTTCGTGGCATAGTGCCCGAACTCATGACAATGAAAACACTTGATGTTGGACATGTCTTTCTTCTTGCCCTCTTTGCCTTGGGACTTCTTTCCTTTTCTGACTAATGATAAATTTTCTTCTTTGTCTTTGGAAGAGGTCCCGTCTCAAGTGTTCCACCGAATCTCTTATTGCTCCAAGTCATACCACAATTTCTCCCACTCTGGTAGCTCTCCCTCCCATTACTGAATCCTGGGAGTTGTGCTAGCTCTTGGGAAGGCCTAAAAGTGCTAATCTCACCAGATCGTCCTCGAGAATGGTAACACCAACAATTCCAAGATCATTTTGACATTGCGTGAACTTCTTCAAGTATTTTGGTATTCTCTCACCCCCCTCCATCTTGATTTTTCTGACCTTTTCCTTCAACACCAACTTCTTGTGGTCGTTGTTGTTCTGAAACAAATCTGTTAAGGCCTTCCACATAGCATATGGAGTTTCCTATCCATGGATATTCGAGACAATATGATATCGAACTCCTCCTAACATAATCCTTCTCACCTCTGCTACATTCTTCTTCCATGCATCAATATTTTAAGCATCTGTTGCTGCAGGCCTAAGAATATCATTGTCTATGAATTCCTTTAGTCCGTTGTCCTCCAACACTGTCTGCATCCTATTCTTCCAAGCTATGTAATTCGAACTACACTCAAGGGCAGATTCGAGTCTCAATCCACAGAAATACATCTTGATCTGCTGCTAGTCCTGAAGAATAAATATGAAAATTCGATTCACCTATTAAAAAAAAACTCATATTCTTCCTTCTATAGTGATTCATGCTCTCATACCATGTAGAAAATCCATGTAGATTCAAATTGATATTTTTAATATGCTAAAGCAAAATTCTTGAATCTACTCTACAAATTTTGGAAACCAATTACAATCACAAAATTTAAACATGAACAAGAAAGAGAAAGAATTTCAATCGCACAACGCAAATATGTATATGGGGAAAGTTTCAACTAAAAACACAGTTATATGTATATTGCATAAAGTCAAGAACATGAAACAATACAATGATTCTCTCACGCTTGAGAGCTCTCTGCACTATCTCTAACTATGTCACACTACCAACCTATGCACAAGCTTCTCTTGGTACACCTTTCTCTCACAAGCTCCATGAACAAACTTGTGCTTCCTATTGCTTGGTCTCACCAACTCGTGCTCACCAAAAAAATTCTTAAACATGTGCCTTCATTCCTTCTTTTAATGGAAATTCCTCTGACTACATGCACCATCTGTACAACCCAGATAATTATACAATTGATAGTGCTCCTCCATTCAATCTCAAATGGGTTTTCCTCAGAAATGACATGCATGAGTTATTTACAACAAATTATTAGTTTAAAAAAAAGAAGAGAATCCATACAGGTAAATTAATTTTCAAAATAGAGGAATAACATGTTACACTGCCGCCAACTCTCCTTTGTGCTCCCTAATATCTAACAATTGCTAGTCTTTGAATATGAAACTCTAACATCTGACTGCATCAACCACCGCTGATTCATCCTGCTACTGTATACTATGGGACTGTAATATTCCCAATTAGTAGCAACTAATTGGAAATATTAATTTTGCTCAGATTTTTCCTTTCTAATGTTCAGTCATAAATACTTGGAACAGGTTATTCTTCTTTTTTGAAAATTACTAGTTATATTATTGATCATTGCATGTGAATTAAATCATATTTAATTCACCAGACCTCTCACTAGTTCATCCATTAGTTAGAACTAGTTAAACTGATTTAACTCAAATAAATTAAGTTAACTAACTACAATTCAAAATAAATTGTAACTGCCCCCCCTAAAACTTAGAGAACACTCTACATGCCTCCCATTAGACTCTCAACTCAAATTAATTGAACTAACTAAGTCT
Organism: Pinus albicaulis; assembly: GCA_034641835.2. NCBI lineage: Eukaryota > Viridiplantae > Streptophyta > Pinopsida > Pinales > Pinaceae > Pinus > Pinus albicaulis. Next base: position 564,867,725 of record CM076582.1, read on the forward strand.
TTTTGACTTAGTTAACTCGTGCAAGCTATCATGTGATATGGAATTACAATTTACTTCTAATTTAATTAAGGGAAAATTAAATTAATTAAATTAGATGCCTCTTCTTATTTCTGTTTTCAACATTCCGTGTTGCAAATTTCAACACTCCCTCTCAACAAGAAAGGAATTCAACTCTATCCTGATCTGGTACCTTTGGAATTTTCGACACACAACACTTCTCTCTAGTGCTGTTGCTACTACAACTTCTGAAATTGAAAAGAATCCAAACTGAATCAATTGTGATTAGTATGCTGCATCTATCACCTGAGTCTCTGACTGCTACCAGCTACTGTGCTGTGTACTGAAAACTATGCGTTGCTGCTGACTCTGCACTATGCCATTTACACTGCTGCCAACTCTCCTTTGCGCTCCCCAATATCTAATAGTTTCTAGTCTCTGCATATGAAATTCTGACATTTGACTGCATCAACCACCGCTGATTCATCCTGCTACTATATACTATGGGACTGTAATATACCCTAGCAGTAGCTAATTGGCAATATTAATTTTTCTTAGATTTTTCCTTTCTAATGTTCAGTCATAAAATAAAGGGGTGATGGGACCCACAACCCAGCGTAGGATAAATAAACTCTCTAAAGTCACTTAACATTATTCTGATTTCAGCATGGGGCCTAGGGGAGCCATGTGACAACGCTGAGAGAGGGACAAAATAGAGGCAACGTGGGCCAGGTAGCGTAGTGGCCGTGTGGGCTAGGACAACACAGTGTAGGAAGGGCGACGCGGCATGAGGAGACAACGCAGTGCAGGAAGAACAACGTGACATGAGGAGACAACACATCTTAGTGGGTCCCAAGGGAGAGCAAGGGTCTCAAGCATAAAAGGAGGGATAGGATAGCTACTCATTCATTCTATTATGCATCTTCCGAATTTATGTCTAACATATATTGAGCACGCTTATGCTGTTTAGCTAAGTCTGCAAGTGTTGTTCAACACACAAGTGTCTCCAAGCAGAGATTCCAACCTCAGCCTCGGGGGAATTCGAGTGCCCGCTCAGGTGAGGAGCTTCACCATCAATTTTCAGAGCAGATAACGCAGAGCCTTTCAGCAAGGAGCCACACAGTCACTAAGGCAGTGCAGTCACACTCAGAGATTATGCAGTCTTGGAGGGAGGCAACACCAGGAGTGAAGGGAGATTAGGGATTTCAATCCGGGAGAATCATGAAGGGTTCAACCCTTCACAAGTCATATTTTGGAGTAGGAGGAGGCCATCATTTCCAGTCATACAGTTCAAGGGCCATCGTACTCACTAGGAGTGTGTGATTTTCCCAAGGGGGTCAAATTCCGAGGTCATCCTTTCTGGAATTCCTTCCTGGGTTTTTCTGGGTTTTTGGAGGAGAGTCCATACCCAAAGTTTCACAATTTTCTGAGTAGGGGAACAACCCCAAAGAGAATATCTATTCTAGATAGAGGCAATAGTTTCTGGCAGCAACAGCAGCTTAGGGAGTTACGCAGTCCATAGAGAAATCAATCATTCCTAGCATGGTTTTACGAGTGATTTTAGCTTTCCTTGAGTAAGTCAAGGTGCCATCATTCTGATCACCTTTTTACTCATTCCCTCTTTCAAATTTATAATAAAATGGCTCATCTTTTCTCCATGTTTGCAGTGTTTTTCATGATGTCTCTCTATTTGCTGTAGTTTTTGTTTATGTTGCTTTATATTGTTGTTTATTTCCTATTCAGAATACTACAGTGGTATCAAAGCTCATAGAATTGGCTCAACTTGTGGAGCAGATCCGATCTATGACGCCCGGAGGTAAAGAATAGATCACTTACTGGACGCAGTGGTACATGAGCCGAGAGGGGAGGCTCGAGGCCACATTTGGAGAAGGGGATTGCGTTCTAGTTGAGGATGCAAAGGAGGAAGAACCTATGGAAGAAGAGAGAGATGACAGGAAGGAGTTCGGGAATCTCCTCCTCAAGTCTTTGCAGGGGCTCTCGATGAAGATAGAGGAGATGGGTCAGAAGATTGTTGGGGAGAATAGATAGCGTGAAACCCCAAGGGGTTTTCACATCGGAGAGGGATCTAACACTTCCCATCACACACATGAGCATAACATAGCGCAACAGGTGGTGCTACACACTCCCCCATGTTCCATGATGCCAACATTCTTGACTACAGGTTCTGGAAATGGAGGACACCAGGAGATGGAGATGGCTCATTACGGAAATTATTTTGCAGAGTATTAGTCATATGGGCAATATTTTGGTGAAGCTCTCTCTTTCCATGATTTTTGCCAGCTTAAGAACAACAACAGACCCTGTAACCAGAACAGAGGTGGTGGATTCACGCAGGGAGGTGAGTTGCAACATACCATGGGAATACTTTTCTTGCCAAATTATGATGGATCATCTAAATGTTCAACAAAAGCTTGGGTGGAGACGCTGGACATTTACTTTAAGCTTAATCAGATGGCAGAGGTGGAGGCCATCAAGGTGGCAACACTGCACCTTGAGGGAGAATCCCATGACTAGTGATTCCATGGGATGGCCACATCGGGTCACTCAGCAGTGACAAATTATGCAGAGTTCACCCAAATATTGGTGGAGAGGTTTGACCAGAAGGATCCGGAGGAGAATTTTGTCGAGCTAACCAAGCTCAAACAGACCGGGAACCTGAAAGCTTACATTTTCGAGTTCTTGAGACTTTCAGTGATGGTACCAGACTTGTCTGCATCCAGGAGGATTTGCATATTCATTGATGGGTTAGCAAAACCTTTGTATGGGTTAGTTAGGTCCACTAGGACTGCTACACTTCAGGATGCAGTCAGGAGGACGAGAGACTTGCAGGATGCTTTTCCCAGGACCAAAGCTCCTTTCCCCCAAAGACCTAAATTTCAGCCAAAGGAGAAGGACATGAGAGTTCCATCGTAGAAGGGGAACCAAGGCCGAGGGCCTTTGGACGATGATACCCGGAGAGACTTGAGACGAAGGAAGCTATGATTCACATGCCAGGAGCCAAGGGCACCGGGTCATCGATGTGCTGCAGAGAAGGCACGTTACATAGAGGTCTTTTACGATAGTGAGGGAGAAGAAGATGCTTATTAGGAGATAAAGGGAGAGGCCAACGCTGTAGTACAAAGAGGGAATCATCCACCACCTCCTTCCCCAGGAGTAGGAGGGGAAACGTTTGCACCCACAGGAGGAGTCCTTGCATCTCTGTAAGGAGTTCCGAAGTATCTGACACTGCGTGTCCAAGGCACAATATGGGGACATCATGTTTTAGTTCTGGTATATAGTGGGGCCATTCAAAACATTATTTATGCCCGGTTGGTATAGAGGAGGGGAAGACGAAGAGTTTCGATGGTTTCTCAGTATTGGTACTAGGTGCCAGAACGATGCAGTGTGTTAGATATATTCTGACATTAGTAGTAACCATGGGGACCTACACTATGACATACCACTTATTTGTGGTTGACATCCCATATACCAATGTGGTTTTGGGAGTGCAGTGGATGATTACGCTGGGTAAGGTCACCACAGACAAGGAGACACTGGAGATGGAGTGGACAGATAAGAAGAGAGGAAAGCATATGATGATCAGAGGCACACACACATATCCTCTGCAGTAGTTTCAACACACCAGATGGAGGCAGACTTTTGGAAGGGAGACATAGAGTGGGAAGTAGAACTACGTATTTCGGAGGCAGGGCCCACAGGGCAAACAGTTCACCCAGATGTACAGTTAATATTGGATAGATACTCCACGGTTTTTGGGGACATACAACTGGGGCAACCACCGGACCAAGAGTTTGAGCACACTATTGAGCTCGAGAAGGGGATCCAAGTAGTGATCACCACACCCTATTATTGGTGAGGTAAATCCCCTCTGCAGACAGAGGCGATCCCACTAGCCCTAGAGTGGGTCTAGCCACAAACAAGACACGCTATGACATCAATTCCTAGTTAAAATGGACAAAGACTTGGTATATCACTTACCGTAGGTCCTGCGCTGTTGTGTCATCCGGAAGAATGGCTGCCTCCCGCTCTTGATTCGACAGATCACGATATGCTCATTCTCACGCCCGGATATCTGCACATACATAAGAAACAAAGATGATACACAACATACTACTTCGCATTCCTAACTATCAGTTAGTTGAAGAAGACTAAATCACATGCACTAAATAAACATAACACAGAGATGGAAACAATATCATAGTCGAGTATATTAAATTAAAGAAGGAAGAGTACAACCAGGCTTCGACGTTGCGATCTCCTCCAGCAGGGTTGTAGTGGAGCATGTCTTACAAAGCTCATCGGGAATTCAGACGGGGCTCTCTGTACGTGATCTTCCTTGGTTCGACCTTCTCTATAACGATTACTCAGCTATAATGTCTCTTCTCTAAGTTCAGCTTCTTGGCTATATGTTCAGATAGCTTTTGTAAAGGGAGAAGGCTTGTTTATATAAATGGAGAAGGAGAGGTTAGGATCCCTATAATCGTGGGGGGAGTCCTATCCTCTTAGAATGTTCCATCAACCATTTCCTAAAGGAAGAGATCTGTGGTTTATTGATTTTAACCACTTGCAATGAGTCATTCTTGAGGTGGTTAAAGGAAACTTCCACCTCCAATTTGTTAAAAAACATTCCAAAAAAGGTTGGTGCGGACTTAACACAGGGACAGAGTGGTAGCTGGCACAGCCTCTAGTGCAAATTTTCCCCATTGGAGTGAGGGATGAACTGGGTACCCGCACCAATGCCAGAACATAGGTTTTTGAGTGCCTTTTGAGGAAATTTTCAACAGGAAGAATCATGCCCTTATGTAGAAGGATGCAAAGAATGTATTTGCAAAGTTTGACACTGCTCATAGGTCGCGGGAAAGACCCTCTAATATGCGGGGCGAGGGATTGCAGGGACGGTGACAAAATGCTGTGTAACAGATGCCCCCTAAAGCATGAGGTCCGAGAGAGAGGGAGGGGTGAAATGCTTTATGAGAATGCATTCGACCAAAACACTGCTGTTGGAAAACCTGCAAGTACGAATACAACTAATACATCTGATATATGACATGTGGCATGGGCACAACCATCCATAAGAGAGTATATAAACAATGAGATCCGAGGTATGGACACAGCCATCCAGCAGTAGGGATCAATAAATAGACTCAGGTATGGTCGTAGCCATCCAATCAAAGGAGTCATACAATAAGTCAAAATAACCCACAAAGAACCCGCAGCCTGGATTTCATCAGACAAAACCTAGGGTCTTGCACTCCACTCGACCCGAACATAGTACAAATTCGAGCATGCGAATATGTGAGCTGAAGTCGAACATGCAAGAACATCATCTGATTACTAGCCAATGATGAAAGCTATTAGCGGATGCGAGAGAAACCACCAATAATGACGATGGCTCTCAAGGTACAAAAGGTACAATCCACGGCATGTGAACAGTGATCTGACGTCAAAGACCCACAGAGTCAATCAATTGAAGGCCAATGATGTGGACCTTACGTTGAGTGCAAATAACCTTCCATTGAGGCATGCAGGCTCCAAGGTACTTGAAGGGAGTCTCTAGACCAGCTTCCTGGATAATGAGCTGGAGTCGACAGGAAGTGACCTTGATTGAAGGTGGGCCATAATGTTTCCCACACCATCGACAAGTGACAGAGGAATATGATGTTTGTGAATCAAGACCAACAGAGAATCAGAGGGAGGTTGAAAATTCAAAGGCAAACTTCTCTTGAACATATTGGCGGCACGACACTGGATTTGGCAGTATTTGACATCAAGGGATATGAGGTCATGGTGACATGGCAAAGAGCAGATGAGCAGTCAAAAGAGATTACCCAAACCCATGGAGTCAAACAAATAACGAGATGAGGTATCCCCAACCCGACACAAACGCAGACAAGTGCCATGTTCAAGAGCGACATACTGCCAACACGACTACAATCTTGGTTCCATTTTCCCCCACCATTTCTGGCGAGTACCCCAATTATTTTTTAAAACAATCTTGAAGGGGATAACATGTGCTTGCGATGTAAGTTTGTCCTTCAAACAAATCCAACCTAGTACATTTTACGAGCCCTAGGAAGGAGGAACTCGAGTAACATCATGACGACGGAGTCCGATGTCATCAGTTTTTAACGAGTCTGACAAAGGAAGAACTCGGCATCTTTTCATATTTAGAGAGTTTGAAAAGAAGGCAGAAAAGAAGACTCCAATAGTCCCTTTTCGTAAATAGTTTCATAGATCCGAAAAGGTAGAAAACTGTGTCTGAGAGAACCTCCTAGTCGCGATAGGCTAGGGTATTCCTTTTTCGTAAATAATCTGTCCCAACCCAAAAAAGGGGTAAACGTATACTAGGTAGATATCGTTTTGCAACAAAATTAACGAGTCCAAAATGACAAGCGACTTGGAAATATTTTCAATTTTAGAGAGTCAGAAAAGAGCTAAAAGGTGACTCTAGTAGTGAATTTTTCGTGTTTTAACCGAGTCCAAAAAGTATAAAATACAACTCGTCTCTTCATCATAACCACGTGAAAAACCTATCGCTGCACAAAAAGACGCGTGTAAAACATATTCCACGAAAATAATATGAAAATATATCGAAAAATATGTTTTAAAACCTATTTTAGGACTTTGAAAAGTTATAAAAGACCAAAAATGGTAAAAAATATTTACTTTTCACTTTTACCTCTTTGTAGAGCAACAGTGACCCATTTCTCTTGCGATCTTGAAGTGACGATTGTGGACAATCCAGTGGACCAATTCGGATTCCGTCTATTTCAGGAAAGAGCCAATTCCATTGGCCATCTTTTAAGCTATATTTTATTGCATTTAGTTGTCATTTGGGATCCCTTAGGGGAGGATTGGAAAAATATAGGGCTTTGCGGTTGGCGTGGGTTTCGGGCACGGACACGCGCCAATCGACCCTGTTTTACAAAGGGGTCACGCCAGGTGGCGCGAATGTTAGCCAAACAGTCGCGCCAACTACGCAACTCAAAATCCGCTTTAAATTTAAGAAAATGCAACTAATAGACTACAAATTTTAATACCCAAGGGGGCTTACAATGTTCCTATGATCAATTGATGCAGGTACCAAGTGAAAAAAGATGGTAATCGAGTGGAAGGAGAGAGAACACAATGAAGAGGATGAACAAGCAATGGAAAACGAACAATGCATGAACACCCTCAGGAATTGTGGGCTCAAAAAGTTCTTTAAGACACCGTGTCTCCGGCCTCAGCCCGAATTGCTTTAGTATCTCATCAGCATTTGGGACGAATATCAGGAGAAGTTCGTAGTTCAGGACCAATATCTTGAGCTCGAAGTATCTGATGTAGATTTCATCATTGGACTGTCGTGTAGGGGTGCAGTCCCTATTCTGACTGGTACCTGGCCTTCCGGGGAAAGCATGACAATGGTAATGAACAGGGTGTGCCCAGGGGCATGAAAAGGAATAGGGAGCGGTAAAGTGGATATCCAAACCATTCCTGATCTAGCAATGAGAGTAGTGCTACACAATATCACGTGGGCCGCGGGATCGCAGGCACCGCATGAGGCTACGAAGACGAAATTACTTCTTGCTTAAAAGTGTATGAACCCAACCATCTTCAACTGGGCCGAGGTTGTAACCGTGAACATCAAACGACATCTCACCAAATGGAAGAAGACCAAAATAAAGCAGTTTGGGTATGGGTTGATTCTGGTATCGTTCTTCTTGGAACGATTACCCATATTTCAGCGCCAGGAGGCTATAGTCCTGGAGCCACCACTGAGAGAGCCACGGATGGCCCGATGGGCGGCACTGATGCCCAGAGCAGGGGGTGGCCAGCAGATGTCCTGGAGGCCAAAGTTTTTTTATTGGCCCTATGCTGGCACAGAATTTACTGGAGACCCAAACCTCCCACTCCCGTAGGGAGAGGATTGGGACGAAGAACTTGGTAAGACTCATTTTTTATTTTTATGAGTTTTATGATTTTTTGGTATATATGCATGATCTGACAGTTAATCTCATATGGATGCAGATGTTGGCCCAGAGCGTCTCGCCGGTATGTCTCCAATAGCGAGGCAGACTCCTCGTGACTTCGATCCTCAGGGTGAGGGCATTGACGAGGAGTTAGTGCAGAACCTGGAGGGAATCACCTGTGGGGTCCCAGATTATGCCCATTTTGATGACGTACCTCGAGCCTACTAGAGGCACACTGTAGGAGTGCCAAGTGTATCCACCGCTTGCTGAGGCGGTTGGTACATGCGGTGACATGCTATCATGAGCACCACGCCGACTAGGCACTTAGGCTTTATTTATGCACATTTTGGAGAGACATGTTGTCTCATGATGTAACCAAAATAGACATTATTTTTTGTGGGTTTTATGATGCACACGAATTGTAAACAAACAATATATATATACATCTATTTTCTACATGGGTCTATGTACATATGATGATGTTTTTATAAATTTCACAAATGTCTATCTGTCACAATGTTAGCTATTGCATCTGTTAATGTATTCATTCGTCTTGGTATATGTTGATATGTAATTAAATAAAAATGTCTTTCAAGTAAATGAATACGCAAATACAATCTCAAATGCATGGGTTCCGAACCGAATAATGACCGTTCAGTTGAAGAAAAAATGAAAAAAATCACCTATGTAAACATATCACGCGTGAATGATTCAAGCATAATATTTTTTCAGATACAACCCATTTTTGGGCTGCGATAAAGGACAACCTTCATAGTCAATAAGCTCATAAGCCCCATTCTGTAACACGTGTTTGACAATGTAGGGCCAATGTCACATGGGTTGGAATTTTCCTGCCCCCAGCTTGTCGTGAGCTTGGTCATATAGAAGAATGAGATCGCCTTCGATGAAAGAACGAGGAGAAACTGATTGGTCAAAATGGGCTTTGACTCGCTTCTTTTGTGCTTCGATGACCAAGGCAGCTAAGCGACGAGTTTCATCCAATCTCTCTAAATAGAAGAGACATTCTTCTTCAGGCGAAGCATCAGACAATAATTCCACAACTAATTTCAGTGAAGGGATTTCACATTCAATCGGAAGCATGGCTTCTAGACCGTATACCAATTGAAAAGGGGTAAACTCTATTGCATTCTTGATCGATGTTCGGTAAGCCCATAGAGTTGAGAACAACATGAGATTCCTGCTTTATTTGTGGATCCCAATTGTTCGTTGAAGCATTGTAACAAGGACCTTGTTTACAGCGTCAACTTGGCCATTATCTTGAGGATAGTAAGGCGTTGAGCTGTCGTGACGCAGACCCAACTTAGATGTCAGCTCTACCATCATATAATCTCGAAAATGAGAACCATGGTTGGTGATGATGGCTTGAGGGACACCAAACCGAGCAATAACATGATTGAATATGAACTGTGCCTCTGTCTTATCGTCTGCAGCTAGTATAGGCATTGCTTCGGCACATTTTGTAAAATAATCGACGACAATGATAATATAGGCATGCCCCCCCGCCGAATGAGGGTTACACGTCATAAAATCTATGCCCCATTTGGCAAAAGGGCCAACGATAATGACAGGTTGTAGTGGAACAGGCGGCGCATGCATCTTGCATTGATAAATCTGGCACGCATGGCACTTATGTATTGCAACAATGCAATCTTTAAAAATAGACGGCCAAAAAAAGTCAGCACAAAGGATCTTCTGTGCAGTGGCATAACCAAACATGTGACCACCACAGGCGCCACTGTGGCAATCATTTAAAATCTTCTCCGCTTCCTCGAGGGTTAGACATCATTGGAGTACAAAATCGACTCCGACACGATAAAGGGTATCTCCAACAATACGATAGGGTTGCGATTGATGTCAAATGTGGTGTCAGGCATATTTTGTTAGCTTAGACCTGAAAGTAGACGTTTTGAGGTACACGATGATATCACCGTACCATGGATCGAGGGTGCTGATTAGGAAGACAGTTTCGTCTAGAATGTGATCTTCAGAGGAAGAAGGAGCAGAGTTGGCAGGGAGAGAACAAATCAAATCAGCGAAAACAAGTGATTTCTTAGATTTGGCAGTAGTAAAATCCAAATCAAACTCTTGGAGGATGAAAATCCACTTCGAGTATTTTCCCGCCAACAATTGTTGTGACAGAATATAAGCCATGGGGTTACAATAAAAAATCACGGTCACCGTGCGTAAAAGAATGTAATGACGAAAACATTGGACAGCCTGGACCGCAACCAACGCTAACTTCTCGACATGCGCGTAACATGTTTCAGGGTCGAGAAGGTTCTGCAACAGGTAATAAACGACATGTTTGGCACCGTCATCATCATCTTGGAACAATACCATGGCGATCGTACTGAAGGCGGAAACTAGGTAGAGGGTGAAATCACGATGGTAATTTGGAGGATGCAATAGCGGAGCATTGACAAGCAATGTCTTAAGTCTATCAAAAGACTACTGAGCAATATCATCCCAACAGAAAGGGACGTCTTGCATTAGAAGTCGTGTAAATCCTTTGGCCACTTCGGCGTAGTTTGGGATGAAACGACGTAGGAAATTGGATTTCCCTTGGAGACTCTACAGTTGGTGTAATGAGGATGGGGAGGGGAGATTGAAAATAGCCTCAACCTTAAGAGGGTCAAGGAGAATTCCATCTTTAGATACGATAAACCCTAAGAGTCTATCGGAGTCGACGCAGAAGACAAATTTATGCGGGTTGAGCCTAATATTGTAGCGTCTACAACGAAGAAAGATTTGACGAAGATGTTCTGGGTGGTCTTTCTGCGCAGCTAAATGCAGAGCCGGAAGGTCATCTAGGTATGGTTGGACAATATGTCGAATATCATGAAAAGCATAGGACATCGCGCACTGGAACGTAGCCCCAACATTCTTCAAGCTGAATGGGAGTTTCCTATATGCGAACGTTCCCCTTGGACAAATAAAATAGGTCTTGTGTTGATCCGACGGGAGAATGTTAATCTAGTTATAGCCAGAAAAACAGTCCATAAGGGAGAAAATTTCACTTCCCGCACAATCATCAATGATCTGATCGATAAATGGGGTGGGATAATTATCCTTCGGACATGCCCGATTGATATCACGATAATCAACACAAACACGAATGGCGCCATGCTTCTTATATACAGTAACTATATTAGAAACCCATTTAGTTAGGGGAATCGGATAAATGAAACTCACTTTAAGAAGTTTCTCAAATTCAGCTTTGATAGCGGTGGCTTTTCAAGGATGCACGGGACGAAGACGCTAGCGAATAGACTTCGCACCTGGGTAGGTGGGAATCTTGTGCACCACAATACTGGGGTCAATTCCAGGAATTTCTTCATAAGACCAGGCGAAAACATTGCGGAATTTGTGAAAGAGACTAGTGTACACTTGGAATTCCTTAGAAGAGCAAGTGACTCCCACATGGATGTTCTCAACAATCCCTGGTTTGACAGAAATGTTGATAGGCATTGTTTGAGTAATGTTACCCAAGTTACCTTCTGCAAAGACTTCATGAGTCAAAATGGGCGTCTGAAGTGGCGGAGAAGGAAACTGGGATGCGAAGCACTCAAGACAGTTAGACATGGCCCTGAGGCAAGGCATGAACGAGGAACGATGATGCCCATCACTCCACGGTAGATCCTCGAGAGACATAGTTTCCATGATAGCCTCGTCGGATGGAAACACTTCTTTCAAAGGATCGGGCGAATCCGCATTGCCGGGCCAGGGGGATTGAGAGTACACGTCTAGAGATATGCACAAAGGAGTAGCTTCAGTAGGGGGAGAATAAAATGCAGTTGTAAGCTCACAATAATTGATCTCGATTAGACTAAGCGGCATCGAGTCTCCAAACGAATCAACTTGTTCAGGTGAAGGGATGATCCAAGGGTCATCTGACCGAGATACCATATTGACTTGAACGGTATTTGGTGGCGGAAGGGGAAAAATACCTATGAGAGTGGGATCTTTGAAAAGAATCGACCCTATACTGTCAGGGGGATTAAGAATTTGATCCACGTATGGTACGTTGTTCTCGGAAGACGAGGTAAATAATGACAACTGATCAACAGTAATAATTTTTCCCTCATGTGGAAACTTCAAAAGTCAAAAGAGGGTGGAAGGAATGCACATCATAGCATGAGTCCAACTGCGATCGAGTAGAATATTGTAGTTGAGTTTGGCATCAACGACTTGTACTTCAACGTTGACTGTCTTTCCTTGCAATGTAATCGGCAAGCTAGCAAGAACACCCAAGGGTTTTGATTCCCTTCCATCGAATGCCTCAAGGGAATTGGGTGATGAATTCAAGGCTGGAGAGCCAATAGCTTTCCAGCAAGCAGATGACATGACACAAGTAGATGCACCTTTGTCCACTACGGCTCTATGGATGTTGAGGCTGTTGATACCGACTTGTATAATAAACGAAATCTAGTGCAGAAGTCACGAGACGAAATTATCTAAATCAAAGGAGAGAAGGATAGAATTAGCAGGGTCAATCCCGCCGACCACAGATAATAACGCTTTCCATTGGGATGGAAAACTCTGGAGTACTTATAACGTGGAAATCGTGGAAGGCGCCTGTGCCAAATCTTTAACAATATTGTAATGCTGAGCAGCACGAGTGTTAGGATTATAAGAAGATTTCCGGAGAACACCTTTAAAAGGTGGCCGTATAACGGGTTCAACATTGGGCTTTTCAATTGCGAGGGGACCAGAGGTAGGTGGGGGATGAGGACAATAAATGACCTCTTTCCCGACTGCCTGACATGATCCGGCATAATCCTTCGACCGAGTAGTGATGGAAACAGGTGTAGAACCGTTCATCATGAAAAATTGAGAGCCAAACGACGCAGATGGCGGAGTTTGCTTGACCATCTGGGTCTGATGAGATGGGAAAGGTTCTTTAAGGACTGTCGGAGTTCCCTTAGCGCCTTTGAGTAGTTGACTAACCTCAGATCGTCTAGGACAATCCTTAGTGTAGTGGTCCTCATCACAAATCAGACAGGGATACTTCGGCTTTCACTGTGAACCATCACCAGCAAGAGGTTTAGACGATTCCGGTTTTGGGGCATCAGATTTAGCCTTGCCTTTTCCCTTATTTTTCCCTTTAGAAGTCTTGTCTGCAGGATTGGCCTGAAAAACGTTGACCTCTGCGGTTTTACCAGAATCTGAGGTAGACTGAGGAGCATAATTATTGGAAGAATTTGATTTCTGCTTCCCATTGGAAGAATTGCGTGAAGTCTGAGATACGGAACCAATAACGCCGTCGATTGATGGGGTAGCCGGTGCTTTAGAGGTCCCAAGACGTGGATCCTCAGTCAAGATGTCATACAAAATGCCTGATTAAGAATACACTAAATCAAGGTACTGGGCACGAGTGATGGCTTGTTCCTCGGTTACACATGCCCCCATGGCAATGCCTTTCGCAATTTGATTAACAAAAGAGGTAGTGAATCAATGAGTAAGAAGTTGATCAGGAATTTCAAACTTGATCAAACGACGACGCTGTCTCCATTCATGAATGTGGTCTGAGGTATGGGTAGCTCGGTCTTGTTTCAAGGATGTGAGGAGGTGTGTCCCAGCTTCATAACGAACCGGCAACTGGAAATGAGTCAGGAATGCCATAGCAAGAGTATTGAAATCTTGAAAGATGCCACGAGGAAGTTTGATATACCACTTAGCAGCAGCTCCAGTAAGAGTGCGCTGAAAGAGACGGAACTGAACAGGGTCATCCACCCAAGAATTGGAAGAACACCATAAATGGTATGTCATGACATGAGCTTGGGGGTCTTCTCCATACTTGCCCTCAAACTTGGGACAATCACCAGGAACCTTCGTCGGGACCAGAGGCCAATATGGATTATGAAGAATGGGATCATTTGTCAATTTGGACACATCCGGTAACTCCAATGTAGCAAGGAAAGGTAATTGAGGATTAAACGGCATAGCCGGTCCTCGATAAGGACCTGTACCCATACTCCATCCTGGTTGAGTATAAATCTGCCCCCATTGGTTCTGTCCTGGCGGATTTTGACCATAAGAGGTGTAAGCCGGATAATTCGATTGATATGGCGGCTGAGGACCAGGATACTGGGGTTGAAAACTGGGATACTGATTAAGAGTATACAAGGGTCCTGATTGAGCAGCATACGGATTATGCTGTGGAGTATAAGTATAGCTCGGCGGTTGAGGGTGATAAGTGGGACCTTGAGATGGATTGTAAACCGGTTAATATTGACCTTGAAGAAAATAACCGCCTTGGGGTCGAACAGGCTGCTGATAAGTGGGGTGCTGTTGAGTTGGATACGTCGGGTGCAACGGTTGATTTGGCTGCGGCATAGAGTAGAGCGATGGCTGAGCAGGGTGAATAGGCTATGTAGGTTGGCTCGGTTGAGCAGGTTGAATTGACTGATGAGGAACACCAGGTTTCCCTGGTTGAACGGGTTGGCCTGATGGCTGATAAGAGCCACCAAGTTGCCCCGATTGAGTGGGTTGGCCTGATGGCTGCGGTGGGCCAAGTTGTGCCTGGTAAATAGGTTGACCTGGAGTAGGACCATAAGATGGGCCTTCTTGTGCAACATTCAGACCAATCGGAAGATATGTTTGTTGGGGTTGCACCAACGGTTGAGATGGATGAATTTGCCCCCCAAGATTGTATGAAGGTCTGGGTTGATATACTGGCTGCCCAGCTAGTCCTTGAGGTTGCCCCAGTTGGATCACAGGTTGGGCTGGTAAAGGTTGACCTTGAGGATTGTAAGGCTGCCCTTGCGGGCCGTAAAACAATCCTTGCTAGACCGAAGGTTTTCCCTGTAAGGGTTGTCCTTGTGGGTCGTACGCATACCCTTTCTGAACCAAAGGTTGTCCCTGAAAGGGTTGTCGTTGCTGGTCATGAGCATACCCCTGCTGAAACGAAGGTTGTCCCTGAAAGGGTTGTCCTTGTTGGTTAGAGGGTTGCATAATGCCGGAAAGAAACTGATAAGCCTCAAGAGCAGGGAAGTAGATGGGGTTTCCTTGCTCGTCATACTAAAACGGAAGTGAATAAATCGAGGTACCATCCACTCCATAACGGGAAAAATAAGACCTATAAGGATCCTGAGGGGATCAATAAGTCTGGGAGCTCTGCTGCTGAACAGCCAGCCGATACTCCTCAAACAAAAGGCCATCAGGGATTTCCATGGCAATCGAGGTTTTTACCGAAGTTGAAACTCCTGACGACTATGCAGTGACAACCGGTGCCAAAGCAGCCACACAGATAGTGGGCCTAGTGGGAATAGATGTGACAAAAGGCATCGATGATAAGACAGGTGTCGTCGATGACATACCTAAGGATGGAAGAACCAGACCCCTTGACGGAATTGATGTTGCCATGGAGGCAATACCGGCCATAATTCTATATCCGACTGGAAGCGACACTGACGGTGAAGATTGAGCAGGTTTTGTTTGGATGTCTTCTGGGATGAGTTGGTATTGTTCATCGGAAACTGGAATACCCTCACTGCCATTAGGACCAGACGAATCCATGTCTGAATCCACCGTAAGATTTTGCAAAAGAGTACGGGGGCTAGGAGGTATGATAGCAACCAAAAACAACGATCCCGATGTAAGAGGGGGAAAATGTTCCCCAACCCCAAATCCAAACCGAGCGTTTGAAAGAGGCCAATGGAACTCAAATGGTTCTCCAAAGGGATACTCTAACAAGATGATGGGCTGTTGAGGCTCAACAGACCCAGAGATCTGTGAAGTTTCAGATGAATCGTCCGAGAAAGGATTGCCAGTAGACGAAACTAATGGTTTCGCCACTGTGACTGTAGCACATCAGAAAAGGGAAAAAGATCGAAAATAAGACTCTTGGATCAAAACCAAGGCAAACAAATATAGACCAAGTAATCAATCTTTAATGGGCGTGTAATCGTAGGTAGTTTATTGTACCACATTGAAACAAAAGTTTGATGTTTCATGTTTTAAGAGTCAAGAAACAATTAAAGATGACTCTAGTCTCTTTCAGTTTTAAGCGAGCACGAAAGGACAAGTGCTCGATGATATTTTCAAGTTTATGGAGTCAGTAAAGATAAAAAATGACTGCTCAGGTAGTCTAGGTAACAGTGTGTACCAGGTTCTCGTGAACTGCCATATACACCTTGGTTATAAAATGAAAGAAAAATCAACCAAGGACTTGACGTACATGCAGGTAGTCTCACCGAATGCTATGTTCGGTGTATCACAGTTACGAGGCAGCAGACTCGGCTTCCTACGGACAAAAGGATTGCAACCTATAGGGGTATCCCTTTATGTACTCGATGGTACGAGGAGCAAAAATCCGTACTAGCACTGTTTGAAGCCAGATGGCAAGTGACAACTGCTAGGTTTTAAGACGCCGAAACACGTCTCTAACTTAGACCACTAAATGTTTCGTTAAGTTTCAATGTTGCCTTAGGTTAATTGAATAAATTTTAAGTTGATCTTCTATTTATGTTTCAATTCCAAGGTCCTACTGAATGTTGGATCTCACAAATTCTTGAATGCAAGCTACATGCCATAGAATACCATTTCGTTCAATGAAGAGATATCTACGAGAAGGTAAGGAATTTCAAGCGATAGAAAATAATGAGAACACATAGAAGTATTCACCACATAACCTGATGCAAACTAATGAGAACGAAAAATATTTCCTAGAATGTTGAATGCTAGTTATGCAAAAGATTTTCCAATCCTACAATGTAAACAAAAAATATATTTTTGATTTTTTCAATGTAATAGAGCAAACATTACACTAAATAACATGAAAAACAAATCTTCACACTAGTTCAAGAATTCCAATGCAAGAGTCGAGACAAAGCAAATCAAACAAATCAAAAGAAAACAAGACAAGAACTCAAACCAATGTCACAATCTCTCAAATTGAAGAAAGACGTCAAAACGGACCCATACAAGCAATGTGAGCTATGCTTGGAGTGATAGGAAGCAAAACTGAATGAAAGAGACAAGACTGAATCAAGACTCATTTCACCAAAAGCAACCACTCAAAATGGATCCAGGGAGCTGAATGCAATCAAGAAAATAACAAAGGTGACCGCGAAACAAGAGACCCAAACTCCAACATGAGGCTCAGCATGTAAAAGCACTAGAAAGCCCTAAAGCCATGATGCTAAAAGAAATTGACAAAAAACCGAAGGAAGAAGGCCAATCACAGTCACAAACGAACCCAAAGCATTCAAATCAAGTCAAGAAAACACCCAGAGACACCAGGATGGACCAAAAACTCCAAAACAAGGGAAACCCTAGCACCTACAGGAATTGGCGCGACTGTCTAGCTGTAATCCGCGCCAGATAAGGGATGGCGTGGGTGATAAACTGGCAACTCGCGCCAGTGGGCGCGACTGTCAGGCTGGAAACCACGCCAATCAAGCCAACCTTGAAAAGATGAAAATTTGGAAAAACAAAGGTCAAAACTGATCCTCTGGGGTTGAATAGGGGCCTAAAACTCAGTAAAACAATCTAGAAAAGGAAGCTAAGCAAGCAAAGACCAAGAAGAAGATCTAATAGAAGAAAGACAAACTCGCACTGATCCCTAGCAGAGTCTCCAATTTGTTGGTGAGGTAAATCCCCTCTGCAGACAGAGGCGATCCCACTAGCCCTAGAGTGGTTCTAGCCATAAACAAGACACGCTATGACATCAATTCCTAGTTAAGAATGGACAAAGACTTGGTAGATCACTTACTGTAGGTCTTGCACTGTTGTGTCGTCCAGAAGAATGGCTGCCTCCCGCTCTTGATTCGACAGATCACAATCCACTCGTTCTCACGCCCGGATACCTGCACATACACAAGAAACGAAGACGATACACAACATACTACTTTGCATTCTTAACTATCAGTCAGTCGAAGAAGACTAAATCACATGCGTTAAATAAACATAACCATTAGGGGAATTTTGAGGTCTAAAATGGGCCTCATAAGAAAAATGTACAACAAAAATAAACTTTATAACAACCAATAGGATTCAAGATGATGATGTCATCCATAATGGATGATTCACCATTTTTGGAGTAAAAAAGTAAAAATATTAAAAAATAATAAAATAATAAAACTACTTTTTCAACTCGTATTTTAAACTTATCTCCAAAAAATTTTACTCAAATTTCGAGCGGGAGTACTCGTTGGATGCAGAATTTAATTCCTCATCCAAGGAGTACCCATGTTGCATACTTTCGATGAACTCTTCTACACGAAAAATGAGAAATACATAAAAAACGTGATTGTAATCACGTTTTTTTTAATGTATTTCTCATTTTTCGTGTAGTAGGACCCATCGAAAGTATGCAACATGGGTACTCCTTGGATAGGGAATTAAATTCCGCATCCAACGAGTACTCCCGCTTGAAATTTGAGTAAAAACTTTGGGAGATAAGTTGAAAATATGAATTGAAAAAGTAGTTTTTTCATTTTTCCCTCTAAAATTTGATGATGTCATCAAATCTTATTAGATTTTTTCCTCTATTATTTTATAATTTCCTTAGGAGGCGCATTTTAGACCTCAAAATTCCCCTAATGCATAGAGATGGAAACAATATCATAGTCGAGTATATTAAATTAAATAAGGAAGAGTACAACCAGGCTTCGACGTTGCGATCTCCTCCAGTAGGGTTCCAGCGGAGCACGTCTCACAAAGCTCGTCGGGAATTCAGATGGGGCTCTCTCTATGGGACCTTCCTTGGTTCGAACTTCTCTATAATGATTACTCATCTATAATGTCTCTTCTCTAAGTTTAGCTTCTTGGCTATATGTTCAGCTAGCTTTTGTAAAGGGAGAAGGCTTGTTTATATAGAGGGAGAAGGAGAGGTTAGGATCCCTATAATCGTGGGGGGAGTCCTATCCTATTAGAATGTTCCATCAACCATTTCCTAAAGGAAGAGATCCGTGGTTTATCTAGTTTAACCACTTGTAATGAGTTATTCCTGAGGTGGTTAAAAGAAACTTCCACTTCCAATTTGTTAAAAAACATTCCAAAAAACGTTGGCGCGGGCTTAACACAGGGACAGAGCGCCAACTGGCACGACCTCTAGTGAAAATTTTCCCCATTGGCGCGAGGGATGAACTGGGTACCCACGCCAATGCCAAAACATAGGTTTTTGAGTCCTTTCTGAGAAAATGTTCAACAGGAAGAATCATGCCCTTATGCAAAAGGATGCAAAGAATGTATTTGTAGAGTTTGACACTGCTCACAGGTCATAGGAAAGACCCTCCAATATGCGGGGTGAGGGATTGTAGGGACGGTGACAAAATGTTGTGTAACAGATGCCCCCTAAAGCATGAGGTCCGAGAGAGAGGGAGGGGTGAAATTATTTATGAGAACGTGTTCGACCAAAACACTACTATTGGAAAACCTGAAAGTACGAATACAACTAATACATCTGATATATGACATGTGGAATGAGCACATCCATCCATAAGAGAGCATATAAAAAATGAGATCTGAGGTATGGACACAACCATCCAGCTCTAGGGATTAATAAATAGACTTAGGTATGGTCGGAGTCATACAATAAGTCATAATAATCCACAAAGAACTCGCAGCCTAGATTTCATCAGAAAAAACCCAGGGTCTTGCGCTCCATCTCGACCTGAACATAGTACAAATTCTAGCATGCGAATATGTGAGCTGAAGTCGAACACGCAAGAACATCGTCTGATTACCAGCCAATGATGAAAGCTGTTAACGGACGCGAGAGAAACCACCAATAATGAAAATGGCTCTCAAGGTACAAAAGGTACAATCCACAACATGTGAACAGTGATCTGACGTCGAACACCCACAGAGTCAGTTGATCGAAGCCCAATGATGTGGACCTTACGTCGAGTGCCAAGAACTTGCCATTGAGGCATGCAGGCTCCAAGGTACTTGAAGGGAGTCTTTAGACCAGCTTCGTGGATAATGAGCTGGAGTCGACAGGAAGTGACCTTGATCGAAGGTGGGCCATAATGTTTCCCACATCATCGACACGAGACAGAGGAATATGATGTTTGTGAATCAAGACCAACAGAGAATCAGAGGGAGGTTCAAAAATTCAGAGGCAAACATCTCTTGAACATATTGGCGGCACGACACTGGATTTGGTAGTATTTGACATCAAGGGATCTGAGGTCATGGTGATGTGGCAAAGAGCAGACGAGCAATCAAAAGAGATTATGCAAACCCATGGAAGCAAACAAATAATGAGATGAGATGTCCCCAAGCTGACATGAATGTAGACAAGTACCATGTTCAAGAGCGACATACTGCCAACACGACTACAATCTTGGTTCCATTTTCCCCCACCATTTCTGGCGAGTACCCCAATTATTTTTGAAAACAAGCTTGAAGGGGATAGCATGTGCTTGCGATGTAAGTTTGTCCTTCGGACAAATCCAACCTAGTACATTTTACGAGCCCTAGGAAGGAGGAACTTGAGTAACGTCATGACGACGGAGTCCGATGTCGTGAGTTTTTAACGAGTCTGATAAAGGAAGAACTTGACATATTTTCATATTTAGAGAGTTTGAAAAGAAGGAAGAAAAGAAAACTCCAGCAGTCCCTTTTCGTAAATAGTCTCACAGATCCGAAAAGGTAGAAAACCGTCTGAGAGAACCTCCTAATCGCGATAGGTAGGGTATTCCTTTTTCGTAAATAATCTGTCCCACCCTGAACAAGGGGTAAACGTATACTGGGTAGATATCGTTTCGTAGCTAAATTAACGAGTCCAAAACGACAAGCGACTCGACAATATTTTTAGTTTTAGAGAGTCATAAAAGAGCTGAAAGGTGACTCCAGTAGTGACTTTTTCGTGTTTTTACAGAGTCCGAAAAAAGTATAAAATACAACTCGTCTCTTTGTCATAACCACGTGAAAAACCTGTCGCTGCACCACGAAAATAATATGAAAATATATCGACAAATATGTTTTAAAACCTATTTTAGGACTTTGAAAAGTTATAAAAGACCACAAGTGGTAAAACATATTTACTTTTCACTTTTACCTCTTTGCAGAGCAACAATGACCCATTTCTCTTGCGATCTTCAGGCGACGATTGGGGACAATCCAGTGGACCAATCCGGATTCTGTCTGTTTCAGGTAAGAGCCGATTCCATTGGACATCTTTTAAGCTATATTTTATTGCATTTAGTTGTCATTTGGGATCCCATAGGGGAGGATTGGAAAAATTTAGGGCTCTGTGGTTGGCGCGGGTTTCGGGCACGAACCCGCGACAATTGACCCTGTTTTACACAGGGTCTGCGCCAACCTTGCAACTCAAAATCTGCTTTAAATTTAAGAAAAAACAACCAATAGAATACAAATTTTAATACCCAAGGGGGCTTACAATGTTCCTATGATCAATTGATGCAGGTACCAAGTGAAAAAATATGGTAATCGAGTGGAAGGAGACAGAACACAGCAAAGAGGATGAACAAGCAATGGAAAAAGAACAATGCATGAATGCCCTTAGGAATTGTGGGCTCAAAAATTTCTTTATGACACTGTGTCTCTGGGCTCAGCCTGAATTTCTTCAGTATCTCATCAGCATTTGGGATGAAGTTCAAGAGAAGTTTGTACTTCGGGACCAAGATCTTGAGCTCGAAGTATCCAATGTATATTTCATCACTGGATTTTCGCGTAGGGCTGCACTCCCTATTCTGACTAGTACCTAGCCTTCCGGGGAAATCATGACAATGGTAATGAACAGGGTGTGCCCAGGGGCATGAAAAGGAACAGGGATCGGTAACGTGGATATCCAGATCGTTACTGATCTAGCACTGAGAGTAGTGCTACACACTATCACGCGGGCTGCAGGATCGTAGGCACCGCATGAGGCTACGAAGACGCAATTAATTCTTGCTTCAGAGTGTATGAACCCAACCATCTTCAACTGGGCCGAGGATGTAACCATGAACATCAAACGATAGCTCATCAAATGCAAGAAGACCAAATTAAAGCAGTTTGGGTATAGGTTGATTCTGGTATCATTCTTCTTGGAATGATTACCCATATTTCAACGTGAGGAGGCTATAGTCCCGGAGCCACCACTGAGAGAGCCACAGATGGCCTAATGGGCGGCACTGATGCCCAGAGCAAGGGGTGGCCAGCAGATGTCCTGGAGGCCAGAGTTTTTTGATTGGCTAGGATGACAGCTAATTGTCGTGGAGGATTAGCCCTATGCCGACATAGACTTTACCGGAGACCCAGACCTCCCACTCCCGGAGGGAGAGGATTGGGACAAATAACCTGGTAAGAATCATTTTTTATTTTTATGAGTTTTATGATTCTTTGGTATATATGCATGTTATGACAGTTAATCTCATATGGATGCCGATTTTGGCCCAGAGCGTCCCACCGGTATGTCTCCAATAGCGAGGCAGACTCCTCGTGACTTCGATCCTCAGGGTGAGGGCATTGACGAGGAGTTAGTGTAGAACCTGGACGGAATCACCCGTGGGGTCCCAGATTATGCCCATTTTGATGACATACCTCGAGCCTACCAGAGGCACACTGTAGGAGTGCCAAGCCGTATCCACCGCTTGCTGAGGCGGTTGGTATGGGCAGTGACATGCTATCATGAGCACCACGTTGACTAGGCACTTATGCTTTATTTTTGCACATTTTGGAGAGACATGTTGTCTCATGATGTAACCGAAACAGACATATTATTTTTTGTGGGTTTTATGATGCACACATATTGTAAACAAACGATATATATATATATATATATATATATATACACACACACACACACACACACACACATCTATTTTCTACATGGGTCTATGTACATATGATGATGTTTTTATAAATTGCGCAAATGTCTATCTAGCACAATGTTAGCTATTGCTTTTGTTAATGTATTCATTCGTCTTGGTATATGTTGATATGTAATGAAATCAAAATGTATTTCAAGTAAACGAATACACAAATACAATCTCAAAATTCATGGGTTCTGAACCGAATAATGACCATTTAGTTGAAGAACAACAAGTTGTGAATCCAACTTGACAAGCAATGCGCGTATGCCGAGGCTGACTGCCTCGGTTAATAGTTCCAAAACTGCACTATATTCAACGACATTGTTTGTGGCTGGTCCCAGACAAATACCTTGTAAGTTAATCAACTCACCGACATGATCATAAATTACCTAGGCTGCCAAAGACAAGTTCCTGGTACTGCGGGAAGCACCATCCGCGAAACCGACATAAGGGGAAATAGACATCTGCGTAGCAAACAAGACCCAATAAGCAGAAAAAAGTTCACAAAGCACATCAAACCAAAGCATGCATACAAAATGAAAACAATAACCTATGTACACATATCACGCATGAATGATTCAAGCATAATATTTTTTCAGAAAACCCATTTCTGGGCTGCGATAAAGGACAACCTTCATAGTCAATAAGCTCATAAGCCCCATTCTGTAACACACATTTGACAATGTATGGCCTATGCCACATGGGTTGGAATTTTCATACCCCTAGCTTGTCGTGAGCTTGGTCGTATAGAAGAACAAGTTCACCTTCGATGAAAGAACGAGGAGAAACTGATTGGTCAAAATGGGCTTTAAATCGCTTCTTCTGTGCTTTGATGACCAAGGTATCTAAGCGACGAGTTTTGTCCAATATCTCTAAATAGAGGAGATGTTCTTCTTTAGGCGAAGTGTCAGGCAGTAATTCCACATCTAATTTCAGTGAATGGATTTCACATTCAATCGGAAGTGTGGCTTCCAGACCGTATACCAATTGAAAAGGGGTAAACCTGGTTGCGTTCGGTAAGCCCATAGAGTTGAGAACAACATGAGATGCCAGTTTGATTTGTGGATCTCGATTGTTCTTTGAAGCATTGTAACAAGGACCTTGTTTACAGCTTCAACTTGGCCATTAGCTTGAGGATAGTAAGGCGTTGAATTTTCGTGACGCAAACCCAACTTAGATGTCAGCTCTGCTATCATATAATCCTAAAAATGAGAACCATGGTCGGTGACGATGGCTTGAGGGACACCAAACCAAGCAATAACGTGATTGAATACGAACTGTGCTGCTGTCTTACCATCCGCAGCCAGTGTAGGCATTGCTTCGGCCCATTTCGTAAAATAATCGACGACAACGATAATATAGACATGCCCCCCGACCAAATGAGGGTTACACGTCATAAAATATATGCCCCATTTGGAAAAAAGGCCAACGGTAATGATAGGGTGTAGTGGAACAAGCGGCGCATGCATCTTGCATTGATAAATCTGGCACGCATGGCACTTACGTACTGCAACAATGCAATCTTTAAAAATAGACGGCCAAAAGTAGCTAGCACGAAGGATCTTCTGTGAAGTGGCATAACCAGACATGTGACCACCATAGGCGCCACTGTGGTAGTCATTTAAAACCTTCTTCGCTTCCTCGAGGGTCAGACATCGGTGGAGTACAAAATTGACTCTGACACGATAAAGTGTATCTCCAACAATACAATAGGGTTGCGATTGATGTCGAATGCGATGTCGGGCATCTTTCGTTAGCTCAAACCTGAAAGTAGACATTTGGAGGTACACAATGATATCACCATACCACGGATCAAGGGTGCTGATTAGGAAGAGATTTTTGTCTGGAATGTGATCTTCAGAGGAAGAAGGAGCAGAGTTGGTGGGGAGAGAAAAAATCAAATCAGCGAAAACAAGTGATTTCTTAGATTTGGCAGTAGTAAACTCCAAATCAAACTCTTGGAGGATGACGATCCACTTCGAGTATTTCCCCCCCAACAACTATCGTGACATAATATAAGTCATGGGGTTACAATAAGAAATCACGGTCACTGTGCGTAAAAGAATGTAATGATGAAAACGTTGGACGGCCTGGATCGCAACCAACGCTAACTTCTCGACATGTGCGTAACGCGTTTCGGGGTCGAGAAGGTTCTGCGACAGGTAGTAAACGACATGTTCGGTACCGTCATAATCATCTTGGACCAATACCATGGTGATCGTACTGAAGACGACATCTAGGTAGAGGGTGAAATCACGATGGTAATTCGGAGGATGCAATAGAAAAGTGTTGACAAGCAACATCTTAAGTCTATCAAAAGACTGTTGAGCAATCTCATCCCAACGGAAAGGGACGTCCTGCTTTAGAAGTCGTGTAAATCCTGTGGCCACTTCGGTGTAGTTTGGGATGAAACGATGTAGGAAATTGGCTTTCCCTTGGAGATTCTGGAGCTGGTGTAATGAGGACGGGGAGGGGAGGTTGACAATAGCCTCAAACTTAAGAGGGTCAAGGCAAATTCCATATTTAGATACGATAAACCCTAAGAGTCTATCAGAGTCAATGCAAAAGACGCATTTATGCGGGTTGAGCCTAATATTGTAGCGTCTACAACGAAGAAATATTTGACGAAGATGTTCTGGGTGGTCTTTCCGTGCAGCTAAATGAGTTGGAAGGTCATCCAGTTATGGTTGGACAATATGTCGAATATCATGAAAAGCATAGGACATCGCGCGCTGGAACGTAGCCCCAACATTCTTCAAGCCGAACGTCGTTTCCTATATGTGAACGTTCCCCATGGAAAAATAAATAGGTCTTGTGTTGATCCGACAAGAGAATGTTAATTTGGTTATAGCCAGAAAAACCATCCATAAGGGAGAAAATTTCACTTCCCGCACAATCGTCAATGATCTGATTGATAAACGGGGTGGGATAATTATCCTTCAAACAGGCCCGATTGATATCACGATAGTCAACACAAACACAAATGGCGCCCTGCTTCTTATCTATAGGAACTATATTAGAAACCCATTCAGTCAGGGGAATCGGATAAATGAAACCCGCTTTTAGAAGTTTCTCAACTTCAGCGTTGATAGCGGCGGATTTTTGAGGATGCATGGGACGAAGACGCTGGCGAACAGGCTTCGCACCTGGGTAGGTGGGAATCTCGTGCACCACAATACTGGGGTCGATTCCAGGCATTTCTTCATAAGATCAGGCGAAAACTTCGCGGAATTTGCGAAAGAGACTAGTGTACACTTGGACTTCCTCAGAAGAGAAAGTGACTCCCACATGGATGTTCTCGACGATCCCCGGTTTGACAGAAATGTCGATATTCATTGTTTGAGTAATGTTACCCAAGTTACCTTCTGCAAAGACTTCATGAGTCAAAATGGGCATCTGAAGCGGTGGAGAAAGAACCTGGGATGTGAAGCGCTCAATACAGTTAGACATGGCCCCGAGGCAAGGCATGAACGAGGAACGATGATGCCCATCGCGCCATGGTAGATCCTCGAGAAACATGGTTTCCATGATAGCCTCGTTGGATGGAAATAATTCTTTCAAAGGATCGGTCGAATCCGCATCGCCGAGCCAGGGGAATTGAGAGTACACGTCTAGAGACATGCTCAAAGGAGTAGCTTCAGTAGAGGGAGAATCAGATGCAGTTGTAAGCTCACAATAATTGATCTCGATTGGACTAAGCGGCATCGAGTCTCCAAATGAATCAACTTGTTCAGGTGAAGAGATGATCCAAGGGTCATCTGACGGAGAGACCATATTGACTTGAACGGTATTTGGTGGCGGAAGGGGAAAAATACCCATGAGAGCGAGATATTTGAAAAGACCCGGCCCTATACTGTCAGGGGGATTAGGAATTTGATCCACATATGGTATGTTGTTCTCAAAAGAAGAGGTAAAGAATGAAAACTGATCAACAGTAATAATTTTTCCCTCATGTGGAAACTTCAAAATTCGAGCGAGGGTGGACGGAACGCACATCATAGCGTGAGTCAAACTGCGACCGAGTAGAAGATTGTAGTTGAGTTTGGCATCAACTACTTCTACTTCAACATTGACTGTCTTTCCTTGCAATGTAATCAACAAGCTAGAGAGAACACCCAAGGGTTTTGATTCCCTTCCATCGAATGCCTCAAGGGCATTGGGTGACGAATTCAAGTCTAGAGAGCCAATAGCCTTCCAGCAGGCAGATGAAATGACGCAGGTAGATGCACCTTCGTCCACTAAGAATCTATGGATGTTGAGACCGTTGATACCGACTTGTATAACAAGCGCAATCTGGTGCGAAAGTCAGGGGACGAAATTCTCTAAATCGAAGGAGAGAAGGCTAGAATTAGTAGGGTCAATCCTGCTGATCGTAGATAATAACGCTTTCCGTTGGGACGGACAAATCTCGAGTACTTCTAACACGGACATCGCGGAAGGCGCCTGTGCCAAATCCTCAACAATACTGTAATGCTGAGCAGCACGAGCGTTAGGATTATAAGAAGATTTCCAGATAACACCTTTAAAAGGTGGCCGTATAACGGGCTCAACACTGGGCCTTTCAATTTCAAGGGGACTAGAGGTAGGTGGGGAAGGAGGACCATCAGCGACCTCTTTCCCGGCTGCCTGACGTGATCCGGAATAATCCTTCGACCGAGTAGCGATGGAAACAGGTGCAGAACCGTACATCCTGAAAAATTGAGAGCCAAACGACGTAGATGGCGAAGGTTGCTCAACCATATGGGTCTACTGAGATGGGAAAGGTTCTTTAAGGACCGCCGGAGTTCCCTTAGCGCCTTTTATTAGTTGACTAACCTCCGATCATCTAGGACAATCCTTAGTGTAGTGGTCCTCATCACAAATCAGACAGGGATACTTCGGCTTTCGATGTGAACCATCATCAACACAAGGTTTAGAAGATTCCAGTTTTGGGGCATCGGATTTAGCCTTGCCTTTCCCCTTCTTTTTCCCTTTAAAAGTCTTGTCCATAGGATTGTCCTGAAGGACGTTGACCTCTGTGGTTTTACCATAATCTGAGGTAGACTGAGGAGCAGAATTATTGGAAGAATTTGATTTCTGCTTCCCATTGGAAGACTTGCGCGAAGTCTGAGATATGAAACCAATAACGTCATTGAATGATGGGGTAGCCGGTGCTTTAGAGGTCCCAGGACGTGGAGCCTCAGTCAAGATGTCATACAAAATGCCTGATTAAGAGTACACTAAATCAAGGTACTGGGCATGAGCGATGGCTTGTTCCTCGGTTACACATGCCCCCATGGCGATGTATTTTGCAATTTGATTGACAAAAGAGGTAGTGAACCAATGAGTAAGAAGTTGATCAGGAATTTCAAACTTGATCAAACAACGACGCCGTCTCCATTAATGAATGTGGTCCGAGATATGGGTAGCTCGGTCCTGTTTCAAGGATGTGAGGACATGCGTCCCAGCTTCATAATGAACCGACAACTGGAAATGAGTCAGGAATGCCATAGCAAGAGTATTGAAATCTTGAAAGATGCCACGAGGAATTTTGACATACCACTTAGCAGCAACTCCAGTAAGAGTGCGCTAGAAGAGACGGAGCCGAACAAAGTTGTCCACCCAAGAATTGGAAGAACACCATAAATGGTATGTCACGACATGAGCTTGGGGGTCTTCTCCAGACTTGCCCTCAAACTTGGGACAATCACCAGGAACCTTCGTCTGGACCAAAGGCCAATATGGATTATGAAGAATGGGATCATTTGTCAATTTGGACACATCCAGTAGCTCCAATGTAGCGAGGAAAGGAAATTGAGGATTAAACAGCATAACAGGTCCTCAATAAGGACCTGTACCCATACTCCATCCTAGTTGAGTATAACGCTGCCCCCATTGGTTCTGTCTTGGTGGATTCTAACCATAAGGGGTGTAAGTCGGATAATTCGGTTGATATGGTGGCTGAGGACCACAATACGGGGGTCGAAAACCGGGATACTGATTTTGAGTATACGAGGGTCTCGATTGAGCAGCATACGGATTCTGTTGCGGAGTATAAGTATAGCCCGGTGTTTGAGGGTGATAAGTAGGACCTTGAGACGAATTGTAAACTGGTCAATATTGACCTTGAGGAAAATAATCGCCTTGGGGTCGAATAGGTTGCTGATAAGTGGGGCCCTGCTGAGCTGGATACGTCGGGCGCGGCTATTGATTTGGTTGCGGCATAGAGTAGAGCAGCGGCTAAGCAAGGTGAATAGGATGTGTAGGTTGGCCCGGCTGAGCAGGTTGACCTGACTGATGAAGGCCACCAGGTTGCCCCGGTTGAGCGGGTTGGCCTAATGGCTGCGATGGGCGAGGTTGTGCCTGGTAAATAGGTTGACCTGGAGCAGGACCATAAGATGGGCCTGCTTGTGAAACATTCAGACCAATCAGAAGATATGGCTATTGGGGTTGCACCAATGGTTGAGATGGATGAATCTGCCCCCCAAGACCGTATGAAGGTCCGGGTTGATATAATGGCTGCCCAGCTAGTCCTTGAGGTTGCCTTGGTTGGATCACAGGCTAGGCTGGTAAAGGTTGACCTTGAGGATTATAAGGTTACCCTTGAGGGTTGTAAAACAATCCTTGCTAGACTGAAGGTTGTCCCTGTAAGGTTTGTCCTTGTGGGTCGTACGCATACCCTTGCTGAACCAAAGGTTTTCCTTGAAAGGGTTGTCCTTGTTGGTCATGAGCATACCCCTGCTGAACCAAAGGTTGTCCTTGAAAGGGTTGTCCTTGTTGGTTAGAGGGTTGAATAACGCCGAAAAGAAACTGATAAGCATTAGGAGCAGGCAAGTAGATGGGGTTTCCTTTCTCGTCATAATGAAACGAAAGTGAATAAATCTGGGTATCCTCCGCTCCATAATGGGAAAAATAAGACCTATAAGGATCCTGAGGGGACCGATAAGTCTGGGAGGTATACTATTGAACAGCCAGCCGATACTTCTCAAACAAAAGGCCGTCAGGGATTTCCATGGCAATCGAGGTTTCTACCGAAGTTGAAACTCTTGATGACTATGCAGTGACAACCAGTGCCGAAGCAGCCACACAGAAAATGGGCCTAGTGGGAATAGATGTGACAAAAGGCGTCGATGATGAGACAGGTGTCATCGGTGACATACCTAAGGATGGAAGAACCAGACCCCTTGATGGAATTGATGTTGCCATGGAGGAAATAATGGCCATAATCTGACCCAAAGACCTATTTCTGGCGGGAAGAGACACCGACGGTGAAGATTGAGTAGGTTCTGTTTGGATGTCTTCTGGGAATAGTTGGTATTGTTCATCAGAAACTGGAATACCCTCACTGCCATTAGGACCAGACGAATCCATGTCTGAATCCAATGTAAGATTTTGCAAAAGAGTACGGGGGCTAGGAGGTATGATAGCATCCAAAAACGACAATATCGATGTAAGAGGGGGAAAATGTTCCACAACCCCAAATCCAAACCAAGCGTTTAAAAGAGGCCAATGGAACTCAACTGGTTCTCCAAAGGGATTCTCTGACAGGATGACGGGCTGTTGAGGCTCAACAGACCCAGAGATCTGTGAAGTTTCAGATGAATCGTCTGAGAAAGGACTGCCAATAGACAAAACTAATGGTTTCGACACTGTGACTGTAGCACACCAGAAAAGGGAAAAAGATCGAAAAAGAAGACTCTTGGATCAAAACCAAGGCAAAAAAATATAGGCCAAGTAATCAATCTTTAATGGGCGTGTAATCGTAGGTAGTTTATTTTACCACATTGAAACAATAGTTTGTTGTTTCATGTTTTAAGAGTCAAGAAACAGTCAAAGATGACTCTAGTCTCTTTCAGTTTTAAGCGAGCGTGAAAGGACAAGTGCTTGATGATATTTTCAATTTTATGGAGTCAGTAAAGATCGAAGATGACTGCTCAGGTAGTCTGGGTAATAGGGTGTACCAGGTTCTCGTGAACTGCAATATACACCTTGGTTATAAAATGAAAGAAAAATCAACCAAGGACTTGACATACATGTAGGTAGTCTCCCCGAATGCTGTGTTCGGTGTATCACGGTTACGAGGCGGAAGACTCAACTTCCTACGGACAAAAGGATTGCAACCTATAGGGGTCTCCCTTTATATACTCGACAGTACGGGGAGCACAAGTCTGTACTAGCGCTGTCTGAAGCTAGATGGCGAGTGACAACTGCTAGGTTTTAAGACGCCGGAACACGTCTCTAAATTAGACCACTAAATGTTTCGTTAAGTTTCAATGTTGCCTTAGGTTAATTGAATAAATTTTAAGTTGATCTTGTATTTATGTTTCAATTCCAAGGTCCTACCGAATTTTGGATCTCACAAATTCCTGAATGCAAGCTACATGCCATAGAATACCATTTCGTTCAATGAAGATCTATCTACGAGAAGGTAAGGAATTTCAAGCGATAGAAAATAATGAGAACACACAGAAGTATTCACCATAGAACTTGATGCAAACTAATGAGAACGAAAAATATTTCCTAGAATGTTGAATGCTAGTTATGTAAAAGATTTTCCAATCCTACAATGCAAACAAAAAATATATTTTTGATTTTTTCAATGTAATAGAGCAAACATCGCACTAAATAACATGAAAAACGAATCTTCACACTAGTTCGAAAATGCCAATGCAAGAGTCGAGACAAAGAAAATCAAGCAACTCAAAAGCAAACAAGACAAGAACTCAAACCAATGTCACAATCTCTCAAATCGAAGAAAGTTGTCAAAATGGACCCATACAAGCAATGTGAGCTATGCTTGGAGTGATAGGAAGCAAAACTGAATGAAACAGACAAGACTGACTCAAGACTCATTTCACCAAAAGAAAACACTCAAAACGGATCCAGGGAGCTAAATGCAATCAAGAAAATAATGAAGGTGAGCGCAAAATAAGAGACCCAAACTCCAACAGGAAGCTCAGCATGTAAAAGCACTAGAAAGCCCTAAAGCCATGATGCTAAAAGAAATGGACAAAAAACCGAAGGCAGAAGGCCAATCACAGTCACAAATGAACCCAAAGCATTCAAATCAAGTCAAGAAAACACCCAGAGACACCAGGATGGACCAAAAAATCCAAAACAAGGGAAACCCTAGCACCTACAGGAATTGGCACAACTATCTGGCTATAATCCATGCCATACAGGGGATGGCGTGGGTGATAAAATGGCAACTCTCGCTAGTGGGTGTGACTGTCAAGATGGAAACCACACCAATCAAGCCAACCTTGAAAAGATGAAAATTTGGAAAAACAGAGTTCAAAACTGATCCTCTGGGGCTGAACAGGGGCCTAAAAATCAGTAAAACAATTCAGAAAAGGAAAGATAAGCAAGCAAAGATCAAGAAGAAGATCTAATAGACGAAAGAAAAACTCGCACTGATCCCCAGCAGAGTCGCCAATTTTTTGGTGAGGTAAATCCCCTCTGTGGACAGAGGCGATCCCACTAGCCCTAGAGTGGGTCTAGCCACAAAAAATACATGCTATGACATCAATTCCTAGTTAAGAATGGACAAAGACTTGGTAGATCAGTTACCATAGGTTTTGCGCTATTGTGTCATCTGGAAGAATGGCCGCCTCCTGCTCTTGATTCGACAGATCACGATCTGCTCGTTCTCACGCCCAGATACCTGCACATACAGAAGAAATGAAGACAATACACAACATACTACTTCGCATTCCTAACTATCAGTCAGTCGAAGAAGACTAAATCACATGCGTTAAATAAACATAACACAAAGATGGAAACAATATCATAGTCGAGTATATTAAATTAAAGAAGGAAGAGTACAACCAGGCTTCGGCATTGCGATCTCCTCCAACAGAGTTCCAGCAGAGCACGTCTCACAAAGCTCGTCGGGAATTCAAACGAGGCTCTCTCTATGGGATCTTCCTTTGTTTGACCTTCCCTATAACGATTACTCAGCTATAATTTCTCTTCTCTAAGTTCAACTTCTTGGCTATATGTTCAGGTAGCTTTTGTAAAGGGAGAAGGCTTGTTTATATAGAGGGAGAAGGAGAGGTTAGGATCCATATAATCGTGGGGGGAGTCCTATCCTCTTAGAATGTTCCATCAACCAATTCCTAAAGGAAGATATCTGTGGTTTATCGAGTTTAACCACTTGCAATGAGTCATTCTTGAGGTGGTTAAAGGAAACTTCCACCTCCAATTTATTAAAAAAGATTCCAAAAAAGGTTGGCGCGGGCTTAACATCGGGACAGAGCGCCAGCTGGTGCGGCCTCTAGTGAAAATTTTCCCCATTGGCGCGAGGGATGAACTGGGTACCCACACCAATGCCAAAACATAGGTTTTTGAGTGATTTCTGAGGAAATTTTCAACAGGAAGAATCATTCCCTTATGCAGAAGGATGAAAAGAATGTATTTGCAGAGTTTGACACTGCTCACAGGTCACAGGAAAGACCCTCCAATATGCAGGGCGAGGGATTGCAGGGATGGTGACAAAATGTTTTGTAACACCTATAGGCATCCCAAGGCCTACAGGGATGAGATTGAGAGAGCTATCCATGATATCTTAGCACTAGGACACATCCGACCTAGTACTAGCCCATTTTCTTCTTCTGTGGTATTGGTGAAGAAGAAGGATGGCACACTACGGACGTGCATCGACTATAGGTCACTCAACAAAAAGATGATGAAGAACCGATACCCCATTCCTAAGATTGACGAGTTGATGGATGAGTTGAGGGGATCAAAATTCTTCTCCAAGATCGATCTGAGGTCGGGATACCATCAGATCTGGGTGAGGGATCAGGATGTCCCCAAGGCTTCTTTCAGGTGCCATTATGGACACTTCGAGTTTTTGGTGATGCCCTTCAGTCTAACCAACACATCGACAACTTTTCAGTCTTGCATGAAATACATCTTCTGTGGTCAGTGGAGGAAGTTCGTGCTGGTGTTCTTTGTTTACATCCTTATATACATCCTCACTTGGTAGGAGCACTTGTAGCACATTGAGGCTATACTGCGTATTTTGGAGGAGCAAAATTTCTATGCTAAGCTCTCCAAGTGTGAGTTCATATTGACATAGATGCTCTATTTGGGTCATATCATTGGTGTGGATGCAGTGAGAGTCCACGAGGAGAAGATTCGGGCCATCTGGGAATGCCCAGAACCAAAGAATGTGACAGAGCTTCGGGGATTTGTAGTCATCTGCACCTACTACTGGAAGTTTGTCAAGGGGTTTTCCTAGCTTGTTGCACGCCTCATATCACCAAGAAGGGGGAATTTATCTGGATTGATACTACGCAGAGGGACTTTGACAGGCTCAAGGAGGTGATGAGCAGCTGCTCGGTGTTGGCTTTGCCAGATTTCACACAACCCTTCATTTTGGAGTGTGACGCTTCAGGGGAGGGGGTAGGCACAATATTGATGTAGGGAGGCCACCCTATAGCTTTCAAGAGAAGGAAACTACTTTTGCATGAGAGGTTGTATCCAATATACAACAAGGAGATGCTAGCCATTATGCATGCATTGGCCAAGTTCCGGAAATATCTGGTGGGCAATAGCTTTTAGGTGAGGAATGATCACAATAGCCTTTGGTTCTTCCTTGAGCAAAAGGAGTTGTAGGAGAGGCAAAAAAAGTGGGTCAGTAAGATCCAGGCTTACGACTTTGACATTGTATGTCAAAGAGAAGTACAATGTAGTGGCTGATGCTCTATCACGCATACCAGAAGCGTTGTCCTTGATGAGCATAGATACAGACTGGAGGGCTCAACTGCTGGTAGAGTAATCCAAGGACCGCTTTGCTTGTGAGGTGCTGGATGGCCAGGTTACAGATGGCAGATACATGGTGATGGATGAGGTAATATACTACAGAGATAGGATATTCTTTACTGGGGATTCTTAGCTCAAGGAGAAGATACTGCATGCATCCCACGATTCACCATTATTAGGACATCATGGATTCACGAATACTTACAGAGCTATCAAGGAGAGGTTATCTTGGAGAGGCCTCAAGGAAGAAATACTCCAACATGTCAGGGAGTGCGAGGTGTGTCATAGGAACAAGGGGGAGATGAGCCACCCATCTAGATTACTACAACCGCTTCCCATTCTGAAAGGAAAGCGGGAAAGAATTTCTTTGGATTTCATTACTAGGCTGCCTGCGATGCAGGGCAAGGATTGTATCTTTTTGGTCATTGATTGACTAAAAAAGTATGCTCACTTCTTCGCTATATCAGCACAGTACACAACTGCACAGGTGGCAGAGTTGTTCTTCCGTGATGTTTTCAGATTGCATGGTCTTCTAAAGACCATAGTCAGTGACAGGGACAGTCGTTTCATGGGCATTTTTTGGTAGGATATTTTACGTTTGGTGGCTACAGATTTAACTCCTAGTACCAACAATCACCCTCATATGGACAGGAATATGAAGATAGTGAACAAGTGGCTGGAAGGCTACTTACGGAACTATGTCCCAGGGCAGCAAAAGGCATGGTTGCGTTGGATACATTTGGGAGAATACTGATACAACACCACTTTCCACATGTATATCGGTATGTCTCCATTTTATGCTTTGTATGGATATCATGTTTTGAATTTTGATGATGTTATGTTTGGAGCTAGCAAGGCCCCTAGGGCCAAGGATTGGATCCAAGAGAGCCAAGATATACTCCGAGCTCTCAAGGACAACTTAGCCACATCCAGAATCAACAGAAGCTATATGCTGATAGAGGGCGGGTAGAGAGACAGTTTGAGGTAGGTGACTTGGTTTACCTCCGACTTCAGCCTTACTGGCAATCTACGTTGAATTAGAAGGGGGTCAAGAAGCTCAAGTGACTACAGGGAGGAGCTCCCACCTACAAATGATGAGGGGAATTTGGTGTTACAACCAGAAGCCATCTTAGACACCCGAGAGAGACAGCTATGGAGCAGGACAGTTAAGGAGTATTTAGTGAGATGGAGGAATCTGCGGGATGAGGATGCCACTTGGGAGAGTGAGAAGATTTTGCAGCACCCATCTTTGCAGTTTCTTGAGGACAAGCAACATTTTGATGTGGAGGACTGTAATATTCCCAATTAGAAGCAGTTAAATGGCAATATTAATTTTTCTCAGGTATTTCCTTTCTAATGTTCAGTCATAAAATAAAGGGGTGATGAGACCCACAACCTAGCTTAGGATAAATAAAATCCCTAAAGTCACTTAACATTATTCTGATTTCAGCATGGGGCCCACGGGAGCCAAGTGACAGTGCAGGGAGAGGGACAACGCAGAGGTAGTGTGGGCTAGGCAGCGCAGTGGTAGCGTGGGCCAGGACAATGCAATGTAGGCAGGACAACGTGGCATGAGGAGACAACGCAGCTTAGTGGGGCCCAAGGGAGAGCTAGGGTATCAAGCATAAAAGGAGGGAGGGGCTAGCTACTCATTCATTATATTATGCATCTTCAGAGTTTCTATCTAACAGATATTGAGCACACTTATGTTATTTAGCTAAGTCTGCAAGTGTTGTTCAACACACAGGTGTCTCCGAGTGGAGATCCCAACCTCATCCTAGGGGGAATTCAAGTGTCCGCTCAGGTGAGGAGCTTCACCATCCATTTTCAGAGCATAGAACACAAATTCTTTCATTTAGGAGCCACACAGTCACTAAGGCAACACAATCACACTCAAAGATTATGCAGTCTTGGAGGGAGGCAACACCGGGAGTGAAGGGAGATCAGGGATTTTAGTCTCCCTTCACCAGTAATATTTTGGAGTAGGAGGAGGCCAACATTTCCAATCATACAGTTTAGGGGCCAGCGTACTCATCAGAAATGCGTGATTTTCCCAAGGGGGTCAAAATCCGGGGTTAGCCTTTCTGGAATTCCTTCCTAGGTTTCTTCTGCGTTTTTGGAGGAGAGTCCACACCCAAAGTTTCACAATTTTTTTAGCAGGGGAACAACCCCAAAGAGAAGCTCTATTCTAGTCAGAGGCAACAGTTTCCAGCAACATCAGCAACTTAGGGAGTTACGCAGTCCAGAGAGAAAGAAACCATTCCCAACAGGGTTTTGAGAGTGATTTCAACTTTCCTTGAGCAAGCCAAGGTGTCATGATTCTGATCACCTTTTGTACTCATTCCCTCTTTCAAATTTTTAATAAAATGGCTCAAATTTTCTCCATGTTTGCAGTGTTTTTCATGATGTCTCTCTATTTTCTGTAGTTTTTGTTTATTTTGCTTTATATTGTTGTTTATTTCATATTAAAAATATTACAGGGACCCGGTAGCAAGGTAATGATCCATGATACAAGACATCTAAATGGACCTTGGCCAAATTTCTGCACCCTTGGGACTATTAATTTACATCATCCCATCTCTCACTTGGAGGTATGGTTGCATGTGCTCCCTCTTCCCACTTGGCTCTAAATTTCCACCTATTGGAGGTATATGCTTGAGTGGATGTTTCCACTCAATATCCTCTCTGCTTCTCTAATTGTGGTTGCTCCAAAACTATCTGAGGCTTCTTCTAAGGCTACATGTTGAGATGTAATTCATGCTTCCTCTCATCCACCAAGTATCTAAAATTTTCCTTGCTCCTCAAATATTTTCATGCATCTTCGATCTTGAGAGCATACATATTCTTGAATCGCACACCAATCCGTTTCACCTATCCTATGGTGATGTGTCCAAGGAAAACATTTCCTTTTCTAAATATCACATCATAGCCACGGTCTTCCATTACCGCGATGGAAACAAGATTATTCTTTAGTCCTGGAACACATAATACATATGTGAGTCTAAGAGGGGAGCCATAATCCCTCTAAAAAGTGACTATACCGATATCAATCACGCTATACCTCCCGTCATCTCCAAACTCTATGTTCTACTTGAGGTCTTTCTCCTCCAAGTCACTGAAGAGATCTTATTCCCTATCATATGGAACGAGGCACCGCTATCGAGATACCATATGCATCCCATTATAGTGTTGGCCATTCATGCAAGGAGAGTGAAATAAAGTTCAAACTATGAAACTAGAGCTTCACCTGCTGCTTCTACTACATGCTCCTTCTTTCTTGCCTTATGTGGACATTTCGTGGCATAGTGCTCGAACTCGTGACAATGAAAACACTTGATGTTGGAAAAGTATGTCTTCTTTCCCTCTTCGCATTGGGACTTCTTTCCTTTTCCGACTAATGAAAAATATTCTTCTTTTTCTTTGGAAGAGGTCCCGTCTCTGGTGTTGCGCCGAATCTCTTCTTGCACCAAGTCAGACCACAATTTCTCCCACTCTGGTAGCTTATCCCTTCCATTTACCGAATCTTGGTAGTTGTGCCAGCTCTTGGGAAGCCCTAAAAGTTCTAGGCTCACTAGATCATCATCGGGAATGGTAACATCAACACTTCCAAGATCATCTTGACAATGAGTGAACTTCGTCAAGTATTTTGGTATTGTCTCGCCCTCCTCCATCTTGATTTTTATGAGCTTATCCTTCAGCGCCAATTTCCTGTGGTCGCTTCTATTCTATTTTTTTTTAAGGCCTTCCACATAGCATATGGAGTTTCTTTTCCATGGAGGTTCGAGATAATATGATCTCAAAATCCTTCTAAAAAAATCCTTCTCGCCTTTGCTACATTCTTCTTCCATGCATCAAGATTTTGAGCAGCTGTTGTTATAGTCTTGGGAATATCATTGTATATGAATTCCTTCAGTATGTTGTCCTCCAACAATTCCTCCATCCTATCCTTCCAAGCTATGTAATTCGAACTACCCTCAAGGGCATATTCAAGTCTCAATCCACATAAAGACATCCTGATTTGTTGCTGGTCCTGAAGAATAAATCTACAAATTCGATTCACCAATTCAAAAAAAACCCATATTCTTCCTTCTATAGTGATTCCCACTCTAATACCATGTAGAAAATCCACGTAAATTCAAACTGATATTTGTAATTTTCTAAAACAAAATACTTGAATCTACTCTACAAATTGTGGAAAATAATTATGATAAAAAAATCACATGAACAAGAAAGAGAAATAATTTCAATCACACAACTCAAAGATGTATATGGGGAAAGCCTCAGCTAAACACCACACTATATGTATATTTCATAAAGTCAAAAACATAAAATAATACAATGCTTCTCTCAGGGTTCATAGATCTCCTCACTATCTTTGACTGTCTCACACTACCAACCCGTGCACAAGTTTCTCTCACAATATCCATGCACAAAATTGTGCTTCCTATTGTTTA
This sequence comes from Pinus albicaulis, assembly GCA_034641835.2. NCBI lineage: Eukaryota > Viridiplantae > Streptophyta > Pinopsida > Pinales > Pinaceae > Pinus > Pinus albicaulis. The sequence continues at coordinate 564,906,686 of CM076582.1, forward strand.
GTCTCACCAACTCGTGCTCACCAAAACAATGATTAAACTTGTGCTTTCATTCCTCCTTTTAATGGAAATTCCTCTAACTGTATGCATAATCTATACAACCCAGATAATTATACAACCGATAGTTCACTTCCATTTAACTCTAATCTCAACTGGGTCTTCCTCAAAACTAACATGCATGAATTATTTATAGTGAACTATCACTTATCTGATTGATAATTACATGTAAATTAAATCAGATTTAATTCACTAGACCTCTCACTAGCTCATCCATAAGTTAGAACTAGTTAATTTGATTTAACTCAAATAAATTATGTTAATTAACTACAATTCAAAATAAACTATAGATTCCCCCCTAAAACTTAGAGAACACCCTACATGCCTCCCATTATACTCTCAACTCGAATTAACTGAACAAACTAAATCTTCCTGAATTAGTTAACCCGTACAAGATGTCATCTGATGTGGAATTACAATTTACTTCTAATTAAATTAGAAGCCTCTTCTTGTCACCATTTTCAATATTTCTTGTTGCAAATTTCAACATTATTCTTCCTGATCATGCTAATTATGATAGCCAAACACCCTGAAACCCTCACTAGAAGATGCTCCTAAATAATCACCGCTAGCTGAGTAATCAATAACCACAACCAATATTGAGAGGAGATGAAAGCCTTCAAAGTTATATTGAATCCAAAGCTACTCATGCAGATAGTGACGACCAAAATTAGATCAATCAGTTGCACTTACAGAAGCATCCAATAACCAAAATCGTTGATATGAAAGTAGAACAAAACCCAATTAAAATCCATTTATCAACAAACTAGACACTAAACCTATAAACCAAATACCACACACAACTAGAGAAATAAAACATCCCTATCAACCCATAAAGGATTCAAATGTTGAACAAGCTCAACCCAACCAAAAAAATAATTGAAAGGAGAGCTTAATGGGACCCCAATATTTCCAAAGTAAAATACCAACATGCCAAGGAACATAAAAATTGTGAACTATTTTCGACTCGTAAGGAAGAACAATAGTCTGGAGCTTCACAATTGACCTAGGGTGGTTTCAATGCCTGAGCACACTCAATTCATCCCTTAGTTATAGTGCCCATGGAATATGAACCCATTTTTTTGTAGCATGTGCCTCCACCACAAAGTCAAATCTGCACCAATCTCCCACAATTGGCTTCACGCAATAGCATACTAGTCCACAACTTCCATTACTAAGTAATAAACCCTTCTGAAAAGTTTCATTATAAATTTTGTATAATCTAGTACGTCAACTAATTAATGGATCAAATGCACACCCTCTACTTCCCTCTACTAACACATCAATCCATTATCACTTGTTCAAAGAATTTTTTAGGAGTGAAATTTCGTTAATGGACTATTTTTCAGACATTTTTTGGAAAAATAATTCGCTCATTTGGTTAAAAATTTTACCTTTTTTAAATGGAAATGTGATTAAATTAACAAATTTTCTAAAACATTACCATTTTTAATAGCAAATTACACGTTTTTTAATTGAATATTTGCCTACATTCTGTATGTATGATTTTTCAAACCAGAATAGTCACCTAGAATACTATACATAGGCATAATATTTGAATCTTTAAAAAATTACCATGCACATGTCCACATCTTAAAATATTGATAAACAAGTCTCTTGCCCATTGATAAGGAGATTTCCAAGATCATTTAAGGTCGTCATGTTTCCTAATGAATCCACTTCAATATTATTATGCATAAGAAATTGAAAAAACACTATTAATATTAACAGGGATGATGGTTGGAAGTTAAGTAGGAGCTGGATCCACGCCATCTCTTCATAAAATAAATTTATCTATTTATTATTATTTTTTAATTTATTTATTATTTTTCATATATATATATATATATATATATATATATATATATATTTTCTTATTAAAATATTTTCCAATATTTTAATATAATTACATTTCAAACTAATTGTTGAATATTATTAATTTAATTTAATTGATTTAAATTCAATATTATTTTAATTAAAAATAAAAATAAAATAAAATAAAACAAAACAAAATAATAATAATAATAATATATTGAACAACTATTTTTTAACAGCTAATTCCTGACAGCTAATTCCTAACGACTAACTCTTGAACCAGATGCATCTCTGCTATTTAAACATTCCGATTGATTGATTTTTTCACCTTTGTCCTGAGAATGGACCACATTAGATGGTTCAAAACGTCGACCAACAACTTATGATGTGATTAATCCGAAAAACATTATTAAAATGTACTTTACGCTGATGTCAACTAAGGAACTCAAATGAGTTCCAATCCATTTGAAAATGATATTGGGTTTGAGGTATGATGGAGAAGAGCCAATAATAATATGGTGAATTATGACCTTGGAGTTCCCCACTATGATAATTTTGCGGATTTTAATAGAAATTGCATGGATAATCCCAGAAATGAGGGAATAAGCTTCTAGATGGTTATTGGCAGCCTTCCCCAAACTCCATGAAAAGTATAGTTCTAGTTATCCCATTAGAAGCACTAGCAATGCTGTTAATTAATAAAATGTAATTATATGAAATGTAATTTTTTTCTACATATTAATAAAATAAAATAAAATCTAAGGAAAAAAATGATATTAATTAATAATTAATTAAGAATAGTTGATAATTCTTACTGAAATATATAAGAGTTATTAATTAATTAGTATTGTTCTTAATAATGATTCATAATAATTAAATAATAATCTTCAATGACTAATAACAATAATTAGTCAATTTGGTCTAGCTTGGGTGGTTAGGAGAACTGAGTATTATATTCACCACCAAGGTTCAATTCTTGCAAGTGACATTTTGAGCTTTGAACAATATAGTATTGCAATGATCTTGAGTCATATGTGGACATAGCCTAACACTTATATCAAATCTAGCTTACCCTGTACAATCCTCAAAGTGAGGGGATCTACCTAGCGAGTTTCCTAGAATATGTATTCCACACACACACACACACACACACACAGATATATATGGATTCTAACATGATGCTACTTAATGTTAAAACTGTATTTAATACATCACAATATGCATACATTTAATGTATCTAGGATACTAACTTCACGAATGTTTCTTTTGCAGTCATAAGTATGACACAACAAATGTCATAATGTAATGCTAAAGTAAAGCAAATTAAGACATTACCAATTCAATAATAATTATTTTATTCTAACACAATGATACTAGATGTTCAAAGTCTATTTAGTAGAAGAAAATATGCATATGTTTGATGCAATTATGAAACTAAATACCTGAATGTTTCTTTTGCATTCATAAGTATGCCACAAGAAATAATAGTGAAAGGTTAAATTGAAGAAAATCAGGACACCACACACTAAGCCATGTTTTGCATCATGAACACTTAGTGAAAACAAATTACAAATGAACCACATGGTGACAAAAATGTTAATCCAAAAACCCAATATTATAGTAGTGAGAATAATGTTAGGGACAATACTGCAAATTGAGATAGAAGGGAAAATAATGCCCTCAAAATCATCAACAAAAGTGTCAACAACAAGGCTAAGACCCCACACTAGAAGCACCTATCACATTGTCAATACTAGTATGAGTAGAAACATCAAGAGCGTTAGTAGGAGCATCAAACATAAGCATGTATCGTGCACTAACACCCATGATGTTCATCTTGCAATGCACTATGGACCTTAGTATATGGTAAAATAGCCATGTCAATTCACAAGGAATATGCATAAGATTACATCAGTGCTCTTGATGTCGCATGATATCTCTACATCTAACTAGTGTGATATCAAAGCTATCTAATAATACAAAAAGATCCACAATCTAAAATGCAAATCATATTACTAGTTTGTATCAATGGATCTCAATCAAATGTCAATGTGATATCATAACATCATCAAAATCGTCCATGTCAACATCCTCCTACAATTTACACACTCCATCACTAATTAATCCCATATCTACAAATTTTTCAATGATCAATTAAACAATTTAGACGTAACCTTATAATTAACAACATCATTGTACATCAAATATGAGAAAATTTGATCTACCTCAACTAAAATTAACATGAGTAAGCCATTCATCTCGTTTGTTAGCTCATCTAGAGGAAATGGTAAGTGCTCCATTTCTTACTAATCCATCTTTAAATACACATATTGCAAAATGGTTGAGACTGGTATCATTCTCACTACCAAACATATATTGTATTATAAAATCTACCAATTAACATAGTACAAACACAATCCCTCTATTAAATAATATTGTTTTGAATGTTTGTTTTTCAAACCATATAATTCATAACTTATCAAAACATTTAAAAACCAAATCCAAAAAAAAATACCATTATACTCTTTATAACCTAAAAAAATTAAGTTACATCTCTTAAGAGTTTTTGGAACTCCTATGAGAGTTCTCCTCCTAAATTTTCATTGTCAAATAGACCCACGCCCTACAGAGAGTGTAATATTTATACAATGATGTAGTTAAACATATATAATAAATTTTTACGCTCTACATTTTTAATGTCAATGTGGTATTTATATAATGTAGTTAAAGTTTATAAAAAATATTCACGCATTACATTTTTTATTATTATAAATGAATTGTATTCAATTCAATAACCACTAACGTAACACTCCATTGTCATGGCAGTTAAGTCATTTACAACATGGCATCATTTTGTCATCTCTATCATGTTAAAACACTTTGATCAAATATTAATTGATCAAGATCTAATTGTCTAATTACCAAGTCGATGCAAATTTGACATAGGTAGAAGTTGAAGCACTAAAGCAAGTTAGAGTCAAATTTATTATAGAAGTAAAGTGATCAAACCTAGGGAGAGTCACACTAATCAATGTTTAATAATTATTGAATTATAAATTTGATTTCAAGTTAATGTTTTTATACCATATGCCGACCTTACATGCATGCTAAACTAAGTTAATAATTATTGAATTACTAAGTTTGATTTTAAAGTTAATGTCTTTAATTATACAATGCTAAGATATTTTATAAGGGGTTTAAAGTAATATAATAAATGAGGCTCAAAGTAATGAGCTTAACCTGTCATTTGCAAGAATAGAATTTGGGTGAGAATGATAATAATTGTTCTACCCAATTATCCAAGATAAACTTAGATATGGCCTAATATATAGGAATTTTGTTTTTATTTGTCTTAAAAACAAAAAATATTCTATAACGAGAAAAAATATTATCATATATTAGAGAAAAAATATTGTTATTTTTAAAGAAAAATTGAGGTAAACAATAAGTCTCAAAACAAAAAATGTACTAACAAAATCAACTTTAAAAGAACCAATGGAATTCAAGATGAAGATGTCATTCCTAGAGGTAATTATTTGTTGATGTAAAAAATAAAACTATTTTTTTTTTAAATTGCATTTTCGACCTTATAGGTGTAGACACTTGTTAAATGCAAAATTAAATTCTATATCCAATGAGTACCCACTCTACACGCTTTTGAGTAGATCTCCACTGAGGAAAAAAGAAAATACATGAAAAAATGTGTTCATACTTTCATGTATGAAAAATAAATCTATAAAAATATAAATAAAAAACACAATTAAAAAGAAAATAGTTTTCTTTCTTTTTGTAACATCCCTAAAAAATAGCCACGTAACTAATAATTACGTTGCTGTTATCAAGAAACGGTTGAACGAATTCTTGAATCATTTGATAACTGATATGTGTGGCGTCTTGATGGTATGACTTGTTGTTATATTGACTCAATAACCTTCTCATCAGCACGAAAAAAAATGGAATGGGAACCGTCTTTGAACTCTGCGTATTCTCTGGTTCTCCTTTCTTCACTCTTTGCACTACAAAATTCGTGGGTACAGTCAGAAGTTGAAGCTGCCTGCTTATTAGGAGTTGAAGTCTCCTTCTGTTCAGACTGATTTGCTAACATATATTTTGTGGAAGGAACGATACCAGGTGCATTAATACTAGGTGCATTATTAGCGTTTAATTACAATGTTTAGCAAAAGTACAAATGGTTTTATAAACGTATGCCTTAAATAAATCATCTACGTGGTTCAGTGAATCTTGGTTTTGAATTCCTTAGAATATTAGTTGCATCTCTTTTGTAGTTGCAGTGACTTTCTATAAACGGATTGGCACTTTTATGTGTACAAATAAATAAGTTTATATTTCTCATTTTCTGCGTTGGGAATTAGAACAAATATGCTGAACTTAATTCGACTGCCAAGATAAGTAATTTTGGCTTACTTTCTTTATTATATAGACTTTCTCTTTGTGAGATGAAATATATAAATAAAGATTATATATATCACATAGTTTTTTCTGAAAAAAGATTATTAGAAAATAGAAAGAATACTAATGATCTTTCTCATATTTCTTGAGATAAGAAAATGATATTTGCTATTTTCGAAAGAATATATATTTCTTGAGAGTAAAAGATAAGTCCATTGTGTTTATTCCTTTGCAAGGGTTAGAAAAGGTTACATGTTAACTTGTTATTATTTTAAAAGGTCTGTCTAGCTCTTATGCCCAAATAAGGGTTAGTTATGGTACTTTATTTTTAAAAGAGATTTTCTTGATTAGATTAAAGAGGGTAACTCTTTAATAAAAATATTTACATAATAGTGTATAAGCAAAAAAATAGAAGATGAATGCTCTTATTTTAAAATAGATTTTGTACTCATTTAATTTATGAAGTGATAACAAGTCCAAAGTATTTTTCTTGAATAGATTAAAGAGAGTGACTCTTGAAATATCTTCTTGTACAATGAAGAAGAAAAGAGAAGTTTTCTCAGATTTATATTCATTAACCATGTTGTAATTAGTAAAGAATTAATAAATCCATGGATAGTTTCATAAATCCATGAATAGTTTACCATGATAGTGGTAGAGATTAATGAATTAATAAATCTATGGGTAGTTTACCATGGTGTTTATAGAGATTAATTATTTCATAAAACCATGGGTAGATTACCATGGTGTTTGTGAATATTAGTTAATTCATAATTCTATGGATAGATTACCATGGTGTTGGTAAAGTTAAGTTATTTAATAAATTAATGGTTAAAGGAACTAATCAGTTATATTCATTTAGATGAACAAACTAAGTGATTACTTTTATATTATCAAAATTATGATATTAATTCCTTTTGGAGGAAGATCAAGCATAAGCATGCAACATATGTATCAACTTTTATTGAAAAATAATATACATATCTGTATGTAGAAAGATAGCTTGTAGTATTAAACTACATTGAATATGATTGTTTAGTATAATCTTTGGAAAAGAAGACATGTATTTATATTCTTAATTGCATATTTTTACAAAAAGAAAACATATGTTTACATGCTCACTAGCATTGAGATTTTCTTTGGGAAGACTCGTGAAGGAGGTTATGTGCTTCGTTGTATAAGCACTCCTTTAGGGAGACTCTTTTGGAATCGATATGCATTTGCATGCATGGGAGCAACATTTGTTATGTTAGCTTGCATTCCATATACTAAAAGTAATAGCTCAAGTGTTAGCTATTTTGATTAAATTATGTAAATTGCATACACGAGTATCATAACTAAGTATCAGTTTATTTTAAATGTATGCTGGGGAGATGTAGCTATTGTCTTGCAGTGCTTATGCGACAGAAGAATTAGTTATTGTCATGACCTATAACCAGCACATATGAGGTATATGTTGTTAAAGGGAGAATGTCAAGATTCTTTACTTGCTTGTCATGAATATACATGAGTAGATGGAGAAACTACTATAGTACAGATATGTGAAATGATTTATCAATACTTTATGAATCTTGACATCATTTTATGTTGAAAGCATCATAGCAAGGAATGATGGTGACAGGTATAAAGGAATATTATGCTTGTCATATACAAAGGAAAATTATGCTTGTCCTGGTGGCAGGTAAATGATTAATGTTCATGCAGATGAGTGCGAGTTGCAGGAAGGTCCAAAGTACGATGGTCCATTGTAGGTACATCCATGCCACCAAGATGTGAAGATATGAAGATATGAAGACTAGAGGGTAAATGGTATCATATTTATTGAATGACTTAAAGCTAGATATTTGTATATTTCCTTGTAATATTTATAAAATATGGATAAGGGATGGTCTCCCTTATAAGCCATTGAGTGTGGGATGATCACCCTCACGAGCGTTTAATAATAAAATTAAACGTTTGCTAGTTTTCACCCTATGGGGTTTCCAGGGTATATTGGTGTTCAATGATGTGATTGATTATTGTGTCAAGTTGATGATGTTGATTCCTTTCTTGTTATGATGTTCATAATGGTAAGTATGTGATGACTATATGAGTAATGAAATGAATGGAAGGTTACATCATACAGTATTATGTTAATGTACTGTAATGGAGGTTGTTAATGGGTAAGGAGCTTACTATTCTTAATCTAAAGTTACACTATGAAATGGAAAACATTCTATGTAATGATGAGTAAGGAATATTTAATGGTGAATGGTTAGTTACCCATGAGTAACTTGTATAAATTTTTTTATCTCCTTACATTTCCATGTGAAGTTAACGGTGTATGTTACAAGTGGTATCAGAGCCAGGTTGCAACACTGGCGCCTTTGGGATTTAGCAAAATAAAATTGAGAGATCCGAGATGAAATGTGCGTATGTGAAGGAAGGCATTGCATCTCTAATCCATGTTGAATAAAGAGTTTCAAGAGATAAGTATTATTATCTTTCTTTTCTTGAAACACTAGTTATTTCATTTATGGAAAATACATTGCTTACAAAGTAAATAACTGTTGAGTTAGAGTTTCTTTAAAAAGGATATGTATTTTCCATGTACGTAAAACTTCTATTGTTGTATTGAAGTTTCCTTGAAAGGAGTTGGGAATTTGTTTTCTTGAAAAAGAAACATGTGTGTGCTTGAAAATTTAACTAATATACATTTGATTTTTCTTGAGAGAAATATGTATATTTTGAAAATAAATCTTGCATGTGAAACTTGCAACTAAAAGAGACAAATATAGAGGAAAATGTGGTTTTACTTAATATGCAAGATTGTTCTAGTTCTTTTGGAAAGTAATAAAGCATTTCTAATATGATAATCTTTTAGAAAGATATACCATGGTAAAAGACCAAACTACTATGCTAGTTTTGCTGAGAAGAACCCATGTGAGTTCTTGCAAAGATTACTAGTACGCATCTTGAAAGGTGTGAGCAGTAGTAAAACATAAATAAGTAAACTTGCTTGCTTATATATATATCCTATTTAAGAAAAGATAAGAAGCCTGTTTTCTTTTAAAAGGGATTTCGTATAGGTGTATTAAATGATAAGGAATCCAAGTTATTTTCTTGAAAATAAATATAGGCTAAAGAGAATAACCTCTTGAATATATTACCTTGCTAGATGGATTATGTCAACTTCCTGATTTAGGTATATTAAAGGTTAAGTTAACCTTGTTAGTATTGCGTAGTTTTTATTCATAAAAGAGGCTATCTATGGTAAATTATTGGAAGCAAAGCATGAGCAACTTGCATGTAGAATCATAGAGGAACAAGGTTCTTTGCATGGATAGAAGATCTATTGAGTATGTGAGTACTTTATGCTATCATAACTATTATTTTAGTTTCATTTGGAGTAAGTTCATGTATAGGCATCCAATAGCTGTATTAGATTTCATCAGAAAGAACATAAGTTTATATGTGGAAAATGATAACATGTTTTTTTATCATACTTTAGAAAGGATTCTTTGGCAAAGAAGATGAATTACATGTACAAAAACTAAAGTAATGTTTTGGTTTCTTGAAATATATACATGGCTAATGTGGGTATAATATTTCGAGAATAAGGTATGTATTCTTATGTTTTATTCCATTAGTTTTATGGAAAAGAAAACCATGTTTTGCATCCCTATTATGTTCTATGTCCTCGAAGAGGAATCATGAGTTTTCCTACTCGATTATGTTAAGTACTCTGTTGGGAAATTAATCTTTATGCATTGTATTCATAGGAACAACAGTCAATGTGTTAGCTTTAATATATTTTCATGCTTCAAAGGCAAAAGCTGAAGTGGTGGTTCTTTTGTTAAAGTTTAAGTAAAGCGAATGCACATTGTGTCATTTTCCATTAAAGGAATTTCTAAACAGATACGTGTGTGAAAAATGTCATAATAATGTGGGAGTTATTTGACATGAATTGATAATTAGTTACTCACACTAATGTAGAGATGTTAGAAGAAAGCATGTTGTGACATTGCATTCACATCTTATATATGCACATGAATAGGTGTTAAAGGATCACTCAAAGATTGATTATTTATTGATCAAAGATTTATTATTTATTGATTAAGGTTTTATCTAATCATGCTATAAAATCTTATCGATGCTGCTAAAAGAAAACATTGTTGTAGAGGAGAAATGTGAATTTCCTGATGGGGATGAGTACTACAGTAGGGAGAGAAGTTCTTCAAATAAAATAAAGATAAGTATTTTATTTTATTTTATTCTAAGAAGTCTATGCATATGCATGTTGATTCTTTAAAAAAAATGAATTGTTACATACATGGCATTGCATGAGATTAGCTTCCATTTAAGAGAATTCTTAAAAAAATACATGCTATTATAACATAATTTTTCTACATAAGGATATGCATATGAGATTAATATGTGTATTATGCTTTATTTCTTTAGGAAAGAAAGTATAAAAGCATGAAAGAAAAATAGTTACTTTTCATTTGAGCTTGAAAAGAAGCAATTGTTTTGCATGCAATAAAATTTCTAAGTTACCATGCGCTACTTTAAAAAGATGAATGTGTATAGTGATGGTGTGTGAAACTAATGCATGAATGCAAAAATGAGGAAAGTACTTATATAAGATGATAAAGTGTGAAAATTAAATCGAATAAAACCTCTTAATGGGTCAAGTTGTGAAACTTCACTAAATGACTTGTTGACTCACTAGTTTTTTGCATGAGTCATCATGAATGCATTAAGATCATAATGGCATGGAATGACTAGTTTTAGAGTGACTCGTGTCATAGATGCATTAAAATTATTAATAGCATTGATTAGTTATGAATGAATAACTAATGAAAGTTATATGCACGAATCGATTTTGACTAAAGCTATTTGAAAGTTGTGAACAAATGATTATCATAATTAATTCGTGCGTCAGTCTGTTGGTAATAGAACATTATGGGATTGGAAATGTGGCATTCATACCCTAATCATTATTGACACATACGCATTAATGAATATTTGTATATACTTTTATGCATGACGACATTGTATGCATAACAAAATTTTATGCAGGAACTTAAAATGATTGCGCAAGACAATATGTGCTTGAGAAATTCATATTTACGATTAGCATTGTTTCTTATAGTAAGCATGGGTAGCTTAATAGAAACATAAAATCTGTGAAAATAAAACATCACAAACATTGCAACGTGAATTGCAACAGTAAACGTTAAAGTATCATGTTTTAATGTACAACACATGTATGTTACTTCCAGGGGGGAAGTTGTGACAACTTCATTAAAGCTAACTAGTATTACAATGTGAATTGCAACAGTAAATGTTAAAGTATCATGTTTTAATGTACAACACATGTATGTTACTTCCAGGGGGGAAGTCGTGACAGCTTCATTAAAGCTAACTAGTATTAACTAGCTAAAGACAATTTGTTTAATTTTATTTTATCTAGCAAGAAAAACTTAAATCATCACTGTTGATAAAGAAAATTATTTAATTTGTTGAAATTAATTAATGAAAAGAAAATATTTTTAAGCTGATGGTAAAAATGTTTCCAAGAATAGGAAGTGGTTGGGGACAGTTGGAAAGACAGTTACCTACTCCTCTGAGGATAAAGCTGGATCCCAGGGGAGGAGTAAGCATTCTGTGAAAATTGGTAAAGGGGGAGTATTTTCTAGAGCTGGTTGGGACCAGTTGAAAATAGCTTACAACAACCCTTGTAAAGCCAAAAATATCTGAGTGTGACTGGATTGGCCATCCCGAGGTCACAGCAGAGGAATCCACTGTTAACCCGTGGCATTGTCTAGATTCTGGAGCTAGGGGGCAAGTGGAGGACATAATAGCCTCACTTGATGGTTGGGAGGACCACAACTTGAAATACTGAATTTCCAGATAAGTATAAAGACTTTTTAGTATGGAAAGATTGACTGTCTGGATGTGAAAAATGAATCGATCCTATGGATTAGGAGAAGCATTTTGTTTACCAGTGTGGTTCTCATAACAGAACACGTTAAGTAAAAGTTATGTGTTGTATCAAAATGAATTTTTATAAGATTGTGTAAATATCCTATGTCGATATCAAGAGAAAAGGAGCTTAGCGCTCGGAAAATGAATTACTGAATGTACAAGTTCATTTATATTATTACTAATTTGTTTGAATGTCTTAGCAGATGTTAGGATATGCCTATGGTGCATGGATTGACCATTGGTATGATTAGAGAGCTAGGTGCTCTCTGAGTACTTTTTGAAGTAATGTATGGATGTCTTTAGCAAGAGCTAAGACAGTGTGCACACGATGCATTGATGAGAGGGTTGGTTCTCTCTAAGTACTTATAGAAGTACTTTGATTAAAACATCTCTTTATATTGCAATAATGTTTGATAGTTGCAAGTATTTTCATTTTGAAAACTATGTGACTAATGTGATTGAATTGTTAGTCATACATTACAGGCTCTTTCCATGGAGTGTTGATGGGTTGTTCAACCATTCTCAGAGAGCTTGCATAAAAGCCATCATTTCTTCCAATAGTAATTGGTAAATAATGATAAGTTCATATAGAGATTTTTCTATATCTCTATGAATTGAATAAGGGATAAGTAGTTAGAAATGGAAATGAAATATTCTGTGTGCAATACATGCTTATGAATATGGATAAAGACATTATTGTTTCAATTAATGGCATTGAAAGGAAACGAAAGTGTTTCATTGTGAAGGGGAATGACCCCCTTTGGGTTTGTTTATATTATTATATCATGAGTATAAGTTTAAGTTTTAGCAAAAGAAGCACACCGAGGACGATGTTCTCTTAAGGGGGGGAGTATGTAACATCCCTAAAAAATAGCCACGTAACTAATAATTACATTGCTGTTATCAAGAAACGGTTGAACAAATTATTGAATCGTTTGATAACTGATATGTGTGGCATCTTGATGGTATGACTTGCTGTTATATCGACTCAATAACCTTCTCATCAGCACGAAAAAAATGGAATGGGAACTATCTTTGAACTTTGTGTATTCTCTGGTTCGCCTTTCTTCACTTTGTCCTACTGCAATTTGTAAGGCCGTGTTGAAGTTGCTCGTTTGCTTAGGAGTCATAGCCTCCTTCTATCTTAATCGATTTACAATACATATTTGTGGAAGGAACGATACCAGGTGCATTAATACCAGGTGCGTTATTAGCATTTAATTACAATGTTTAGCAAAAGTACAAATGGTTCTATAAACGTATGCCTTAAATAAATCATCTACGTGGTTCAGTGAATATTGGTTTTGAATTCCTTAGAATATTAGCTGCATCTCTTTTGTAGTTGCAGCGACTTTCTATAAATGGATTGGCACTTTTATGTGTACAAATAAATAAGTTTATATTTCTCATTTTCTGCGTTGGGAATTAGAACAAATATGCTGAACTTAATTCGACTGCCAAGATAAGTAATTTTGGCTTACTTTCTTTATTATATAGACTTTCTCTTTGTGAGATGAAATATATAAATAAAGATTATATATATCACATAGTTTTTTCTGAAAAAAGATTATTAGAAAATAGAAAGAATACTAATGATCTTTCTCATATTTCTTGAGATAAGAAAATGATATTTGCTATTTTCGAAAGAATATATATTTCTTGAGAGTAAAAGATAAGTCCATTGTGTTTATTCCTTTGCAAGGGTTAGAAAAGGTTACATGTTAACTTGTTATTATTTTAAAAGGTCTGTCTAGCTCTTATGCCCAAATAAGGGTTAGTTATGGTACTTTATTTTTAAAAGAGATTTTCTTGATTAGATTAAAGAGGGTAACTCTTTAATAAAAATATTTACATAATAGTGTATAAGCAAAAAAATAGAAGATGAATGCTCTTATTTTAAAATAGATTTTGTACTCATTTAATTTATGAAGTGATAACAAGTCCAAAGTATTTTTCTTGAATAGATTAAAGAGAGTGACTCTTGAAATATCTTCTTGTACAATGAAGAAGAAAAGAGAAGTTTTCTCAGATTTATATTCATTAACCATGTTGTAATTAGTAAAGAATTAATAAATCCATGGATAGTTTCATAAATCCATGAATAGTTTACCATGATAGTGGTAGAGATTAATGAATTAATAAATCTATGGGTAGTTTACCATGGTGTTTATAGAGATTAATTATTTCATAAAACCATGGGTAGATTACCATGGTGTTTGTGAATATTAGTTAATTCATAATTCTATGGATAGATTACCATGGTGTTGGTAAAGTTAAGTTATTTAATAAATTAATGGTTAAAGGAACTAATCAGTTATATTCATTTAGATGAACAAACTAAGTGATTACTTTTATATTATCAAAATTATGATATTAATTCCTTTTGGAGGAAGATCAAGCATAAGCATGCAACATATGTATCAACTTTTATTGAAAAATAATATACATATCTGTATGTAGAAAGATAGCTTGTAGTATTAAACTACATTGAATATGATTGTTTAGTATAATCTTTGGAAAAGAAGACATGTATTTATATTCTTAATTGCATATTTTTACAAAAAGAAAACATATGTTTACATGCTCACTAGCATTGAGATTTTCTTTGGGAAGACTCGTGAAGGAGGTTATGTGCTTCGTTGTATAAGCACTCCTTTAGGGAGACTCTTTTGGAATCGATATGCATTTGCATGCATGGGAGCAACATTTGTTATGTTAGCTTGCATTCCATATACTAAAAGTAATAGCTCAAGTGTTAGCTATTTTGATTAAATTATGTAAATTGCATACACGAGTATCATAACTAAGTATCAGTTTATTTTAAATGTATGCTGGGGAGATGTAGCTATTGTCTTGCAGTGCTTATGCGACAGAAGAATTAGTTATTGTCATGACCTATAACCAGCACATATGAGGTATATGTTGTTAAAGGGAGAATGTCAAGATTCTTTACTTGCTTGTCATGAATATACATGAGTAGATGGAGAAACTACTATAGTACAGATATGTGAAATGATTTATCAATACTTTATGAATCTTGACATCATTTTATGTTGAAAGCATCATAGCAAGGAATGATGGTGACAGGTATAAAGGAATATTATGCTTGTCATATACAAAGGAAAATTATGCTTGTCCTGGTGGCAGGTAAATGATTAATGTTCACAGACAGAGCAGCTTGAAAAGAATGTCCAAAAGTTACAGACAGCCCATTGTAGGTACATCCATGCCACCAAGATGTGAAGATATGAAGACTAGAGGGTAAATGGTATCATATTTATTGAATGGCTTAAAGTTAGATATTTGTATATTTCCTTGTAAGATTTATAAACGATGGATAAGGGATGGTCTCCCTTATAAGCCATTGAGTGAGGGCTGATCACCCTTACGAGCGTTTAATAATAAAATTAAACGTTTGTTGGTTTTCACCCTACGGGGTTTCCAGGGTATATTGGTGTTCAATGAGGTGATTGATTAATGTTTCAAGCTGATGATGTTGACTTTCTTGTTATGATGTTCACAATCCACAATGGTAAGTATGGGTGAACTGGGTGATGACTATATGAGTAATGAAATGAATGAATATATCAAGGCAAAGATTATGTTAATGTACCGTAATGGAGTGTTGTTAATGGTTATGAGTTTATTGTTTGGAGACAAAGAATTTGCCAGAGACATCCCGTATATAAGAATAAGAATCGCTGAAGAACTCTGAAAATACTCAAAGTTTCTACAATAAAATCATGGAAAACATCCAACTCAATTAAACATGAAGGCGAGAAAGAGCCATACAAATCAACTCCCTTAACTATATTAAAATTTTGTGGCCAGATATTACATTGGGCGGCCTCTTGGCTCTTTTCCCTTTAAGCCACTCCTCACTCACTCCCCTCTTAACTATCTCAGCTCTTCAACTATTCAAGTGTGTTCTCCTCACAAAAATCACTCATATTTATACACAAATAATGGATTTAATTCATTCCAAAAATCTCTCCACCTAATCCTCAACTAAATCTAATTTAAATTCATTTTAGGTGTGGACTCAACTAAGTCCCGTACATAGCATTCCTACTCCCTAATTTTGCTACCTAATTCTATTTTCTCTCAAATCCTTTTAATTAATAAAAGAATATTTACAAAATCCTCACTTTTCTAATTTATCTCCTATTTTATTTAAAAATAACAAGTTAATTAATAAAACAATCAAAATATCACGCCCCCCTTTATTACATATTTAAAAATGAAAATTGGCCTTGATGCTCCTACATTAGACTCCCAAGGTTGAAATTAAACATGATCGCCTAATCATGTGTTCGGATCTGTGTATGCCTAGATCCCATATCTTGTGCTGTAACTTTCCACTTGTCACTGATTCTGTCTGTTGTTATTCTCCAGGTCTCCACACTTTATGTTGAATTGCCCCACTGGCTATGCTTTCACAATATTTTGCGGTCTTTCTCTTGCTGCTTCTTCTTTGTTTTACTGCTGCTGGCCTCTTCTGAGATACTTTCATCATCATCCGCCTCATCAATTAAATTTATCTGTCTAATAGATTTTCTCTAGCATTTGAAATAAAACCTGTACTCACAAAACAATTGTTAGAATAAAAAATATAAGGCTTCAGTGCCCCTTCCGCTGCTGCTGGCAACATTTCAGTATGCTGCTCTGAAATTCCCTCATCCATCAGCACATCAGTATGCTGATTTAATTCCTCTATGAGACTATCAGTTATTCCCTCCTCCACATCATTTGTTTGAAAAATGTTTCCCTGTTCTGTGTCTTTCAATAACTTTCCCTGAAAATAGGTCCTCTGCTTTTCCAACTCTCTCCTTTGAAGATCTAACTTCTGATATAATTGAACAATCTCAACTGGAGTAGAACTCGGAAATTTTACACAATTTTCCATGCCTTCACTTGCTATTGACCAATCATCAGATGGTCCTTCTTCCCCTGCTTCAATATTCTGCCGAATATTTCCATAAGACCCCTCTGTCTTCATTCCTTCCTGAGATCTTACTAACTCAACATCATTCTGAACAAATTTCAGATTCAACTCTTCTTCTTTAACAAACTTCAAAGTTTGTTCAACACCCTGTGATGTACCTGTAATCACACACCAATCATTAGTCTTAAACACATAAGACCTTGTGATCTCACTGAATGCTTCAGTCGACATCTCCCTTTGTTGTTCTGAATCCTTCATTTGATTCATTTCTTCTGTAGATTTCCCTTCTGTCTCATCACTACCTCCATTCTCCCTCTAGCAATCTTCCTGAATTTCCCTGGTTTCAAAATCATTACATTGTAAAATTTTGTCAGCAATCCCATTAAACAAATACACTTGTCTACCTCCTTGGAATTTTCCTTCAGCATTTCCACTTTCTTTCGGTTCCATAACAGCTTTGATTTGTTGTTTTTCCCCAGACAAGAAGTTATTTGTGATTTCTTCCTGTTGTAACCAGTCAACACATTCCTCTTCTGAAAGGAATTCTCTACCAGACTTTACCTCAAGAATTTCATTCTTCTTCGTGACAGTTCCATCAGACTGTTCACCGTCTTTTGCATATCCTGCAAACATACATGAACTATGAGAAAAATTGCAAGGCTTCATAGCCTCATTTGTTTCTCTCGCCATCACCTCTTCAAATGCTTCTGAACTATCCCAATAGTTCATGAGATCCTCCTCACTAATCTCATCACCCAGAATCTCACCATGTTCCGGGCCACAAATGGAAACATCCATTTTTAACTCAGCCTCTCTGAGTTCTTCACAACTCAGCATCTGCTCAAGCTTCGTCAGCTCCTCCATCAACTATATGTTTACCTGTTTTTCCCTCTTTGCGTGTAGCTTCTGCCACTTCACCTTCTTTCTCATGGTCCAACCATGTGTCTGGTTCCTCATATTTTCTTGCAACAACTCTTTTAACAATTCAAGGTGAATTGTTATCTCGACCTTCTCCTGCTCATACTCTTCATCGGATTTCCTAAAATGACTATCAACAGTCATCTTCCCCTCCTTTGTGAACTACATCTGTTCACGTGTGGACTTCATTTAATCACTTCCCCACAATCCTTCAGACTTTTCATTCATCAAAATGCAACTTCTCTTGCTGCGCTTGGCTTCTCTTTATCTTGGGACCAATCCCTGGCAACCTCTTGCTACAATTTGCTGCAAACAACACCTTAGCATGCATGTGTTATTTGATAGTAACCCAAAGAGTTGCAAACCCACATTCACACTCTCATATGCATATAAAAATGCATTTCAAATTAATGCCTTCAATAAAATTGGGAATCTGGAAAACCCGCCAAACTCACAACACATACTTTCTTCAATTTTCCAAATAAGAATGTACCTCAATTTTCACAATCTTGGTAATCTCAATTTAACATGTGGAAGCTATCTTTTAACCCAAACAATCAGCCCAAAAATTTAAAATCTCATGCTGAAGCTTCATAACTTAACAATGATTATAAACCCATTACATAAATAGAGAAATCTCTTTCAAATATGACCAACGCCCACATATGAATTCAAATCGTCATAAAACCCACATGCCAATATAAAAACTTGTTTTGAAAGTCCAACCTCTTTTACATTCTACTGTCCACGATTTCACATCCCCTCATTGCTCACTTCTGAAATTAAATGAACGGTTTTGAAATATATTTGATCGATACAAAGGTGGCTTACCTTGCGTTCTCTAATGATAGACGTTCTTTGCCATACCGCTTACTATTTTGGGTAGTTCGAAACCGTCGGTTTCATTCCTCTATTACAATTCAATACAACAGAGACTCTTATGTTCTCTCTTTCGTTGCACAAACCCGCTTATCAAAACTCTTCGGTGTTCAATTGCATGAAATAGTTCTATTCATTACAGGAGTTCTTCGCTCCTCTTAGCACGCCTCTCTTTCTGTGCTAAAGATTGGAATCGACTTCAATCTCATTGTTGATGATGGTTCCTCTACATAATTAACAAAACACTTAATAGAGCTACGTCTTACTACACAAACAGAGATTTTTCTCAGCGCCCTTACGACTGCAACTAATCTCCCGTCAGTCATCGCAGTTCCTTTCAACCTCAAAGTGATGTCTAAATACACATCGGCTCTATTTCAAGTTTTCACACAGACTTTAAAACCCTTTAACACACCGCTCCCTCTTGAGGATGCGATTTTAGCCAGGATTCAAATTGAATGAAATTCCATTGCGCTTTGTTTTGGTTTCTCCATCTTATTCAAAACATGGTTTCAACAAATGTTTCCACTGTAAATTAAATCCACTCACATTACACAGCGCCGTTGTTATGCCACGTGATATTTTTACAAAGGTTGTTCCTTTGCGCCTCAATTCAATGCGGCTCCATTTCTTCGGCTTCCATACCTGAGATCGACCTCATCTTTTTACAAGTTAACACTGCACTTCAACATTCATATCAACCATCACACAAAAGAAATCGATGTTCTGACATTCAGATCGATTATCATAGCAAGACCCAAACTTCATATCGACCACTCCAACAAACAATCGATGACCACATACATTCATTTATCACAGCAAAGATCCAACAATGAGTATACTCGGTGTATAATCAACAACATCATTCACAAATTTCGAACCAAGTGTTACCTTCAAGCGCGCTATATCTGATTATCACACTTACTGAATGCTTTCAACGCCGGCTCAGTCCTTTCAACACGGTTTTTTTTTAAAGAATGAAACACAGTTACAGTTAAACTCACGTCGGACTCTGCTCCTGAGGCGTTCCAAGCCTACGCACTGCCCTTGCTATTCAATTCGGTATCTCTACAAATTAACTTGTCGGCCTTCTCTTCAGACTTACACCATTTCTTTTAAAAAAATTCATCACTACGATTCTACTGTGACTTATTTAATTACGCCTCCATTGTTCCATCGCACCATTCACCACTCGTCAGAATCGCTCTTCTGCATACATCGAATCTGCTACGCGATACACCGCCTCTGCAAAACAAACTTTCGCTCCACGTACGGTCCGTTGGTAAATATGACTAGGCGCTTCCATTTAATTTGTAAACGCAATTCCTTGAAACACCGCCTCTTCAATCAATCTCTGCGTATACTTCCGGGATGCAAAGGCCGAACTTTGTTAATGCCTTTGTTCCACGACATCGTCTAATTGAATTTGATTTGACTATGGTTTTCTTGAGCGCCTTCGTCTCTTATCGAAGCGTGGGTTAGCTCTAGAACCAATGTCCGTGGATTAATCTATGATTAACCTCCCTCACACACTATTTCCAACTTTGCTGCGTTCTATTTGAACCCTCCTTCTCCGTGAGCATAATCGATCTTGCTGCATTTTTCTTGCAAGGATTTCACATTATAACTGATTCAACAAAATCTGAAACACTTGCGTGTAAAAATGTTCTTGTCCATTCGGATGTACAAAAATTAGTATAATTTGGATACTAATTTCCACAAAGACCCAACGCCCTTTACACCAGATTTTGCATAGAATTAATCCATAGAGTTTATCACACAGTTCCCATACATTTACTTGTTGAAATTCAAAGCTCACTGCCTCAGAATTTAAAACAATTTATACTCATGTAAAACAAACATATTATTTCATTCATATAATGAAACCACTTACAAAATTCTTCTCGTATTGGCCAGATCTTCAATTGATGGCCCCTTCACCTTCTAAAGACTGAATTCACGCACTCTGCAGCCTTCTATCCTGCCGCGAAGAACCCAATAGGAATTTTCGTTGGCCTGATCTTCTCTTGCACCCGATCTGATACCAAAAATGATGCAGGAATTCTGCTAGAGAGCAGATCCCGTATATAAGAACACAACTGCTTCAAGAACTCTGAAAATACTCAAATTTTCTACAATAAAATCATGGAAAACATCCAACTCAATAGAACGTGAAGGCAAAAAAGAGCCATACAAATCAACTCCATAAATTATATTAAAATTATGTGGCTAGATATTACATTAGGCGACCTCTTGGCTCTTTTCCCTTTAAACCACTCCTCACTCACTCCCCTCTTAACTATCTCAACTCTTCAACTATTCAAGTGTTATTTTCCTCACAAAAACCACTCATATTTATACATAAATAATGAATTTAATTCACTCCAAAAATCTCTCCACCTAATCCTCAACTAAATCTAATTTAAATTCATTTTAGGTGTGGACTCAACTAAGTCTCATACATAGCATTCCTACTCCCTAATTTTGCTACCTAATTCTATTTTCTCTCAAATCCTTTTAATTAATAAAAGAATATTTACAAAATCCTCACTTTTCTAATTTATCTCCTATTTTATTTAAAAATAACAAATTAATTAATAAAACAATTAAAATATCACACCCCCCTTTATTACATATTTAAAAATGAAAATTGGCCTTGATGCTCCTGCATCACTATTCTTAATCTAAAGTTACACTATGAAATGGAAAACATTCTATGTAATGATGAGTAAGGAATATTTAATGGTGAATGGTTAGTTACCCATGAGTAACTTGTATAATTTTTTTTATTTCCTTACATTTCCATGTGAAGTTAACAGTGTATGTTACTTTTTGATCATAAATCTTATTTTATTATTTTAACTATCATTTTATTATTTTTCCCTGAATCTCAAAATTCCCAACATATATATAAATATATATGCATGGTAAATAAAACTAATAAAAACAACCATTTCATAAAATGCAAAATCCAAAAACAATAATAAATAGAAATAAGTAGTTCATGAATTTGTTGTAAATATTGTAATATTAGTGTGGTAAATAATGCCCTTAACAATAACACTAATGTTAATAACAATAAAAATATTTTTACTCACATTCCAAAATCAAACATAAATAACGAGT
Organism: Pinus albicaulis; assembly: GCA_034641835.2. Taxonomy (NCBI): domain Eukaryota; kingdom Viridiplantae; phylum Streptophyta; class Pinopsida; order Pinales; family Pinaceae; genus Pinus; species Pinus albicaulis. Next base: position 564,928,803 of record CM076582.1, read on the forward strand.
ATCAAACACTATATATTTGAGATTATTCTAACTATGTAATGCAATTGGCATTCTCTCTTTCTCTCATTTTCCCCTTTAGTATTTTTGTTTAAACACGTTTTATTTGAGATTATTTTAACTATGTGATGCAAATGCCATTCTCTCTTCCTCTTCTTTATTCCTCTTTCGTCTTTTTTTTGGTTCCATAGGGTCGACCTTCTTTTTCCATTTCGCCTTGTCTTGTTCTGCATCTACAAATAATAATCTCTTCCTTTTTCCTCACGTCACTTGCGGCCTTGAAGATGAATCCAATTGAGGATTTAAAACCTCTATCAATTTGAAAATGGATGATGTGATTAATACTCCAAAAACCTACATAAAAAAATTGTACAATTATTAAACATTTAAAAATTTATTTATCTATTATATTCTATAGAAAATTTTATAACTAAAATTACAATATATGGTCTACAATACTCTTAATCTATCCATTATATAGTGTCTTTTAGTAAATTGGATTGTTCCACTATTCTTCTTCTACTATATCTCATCTAGTGATTAAATTTTATGGGTGTTTAATTTTTCCATAATTAATAATAGAGAATTTGATTTTTTACATTGTTAATTATTGAACTAGCCTAGTCACATTGTTAATTATTGAACTAGCCTAGTCTAGAATACTGTAATGCCTTGTTATGTTATGTAAACATTTTGACTTGGTAAAATAAAATTAGTAATTTAACATTGATAGTTTTTTAGCTCCAAGTTTGACAACCTATAGTTTTTCAAACCATGGTATTTGTTATAGTGAAGCCTATTTAAAGGCTTGAAGAAATCCGTTATGAAATGTAAGAATAGTGTAATCCATATATATATATATATATATATATATATATATATATATATACACATACAACACACCCACTTGATGCAAAATATGTAAGTTGTTAGTGACTATGAAGCTACTAAGTTGTTTAATGGGAAAGTTGTAGCTAAAGGAAAGGAGATGGGAAAGTTGTAGCCAAAGGAGAGGAGAGGTCTTAGGAAGAATACTATAAATTGTACTTGAGTTAATATGAATGTATTTATTCATAAAATTGAAAGTATGCTTTAAAATCATAGTAATTTAGTTTTAATTTAAATTTATTTATTGTAAAGTCACCTTTATTCTTAAAAAAATAATGATTGTGTAATGCTAAAAGTATGATTAAAATCATAGTGAATAATCTAATAAGCTAAAAATGATTCTTTAATAATCAGAGATAGATCATAATTTTAATTATTATTATTATTATTATTTAACTAATCAAAATAATTATCCTCTCTAGTTTCATGCCAGAGGCTGAGATTATACAACAAATCTTTTGTGTGTCATAACTTACCCCAAAGAAGGTTCTACTCATAATTTGAATTTATTTATTTTAAATTCACTTTTATTCATATAATTTTAATGGTTGCTTAAGACTGAAAGTATGCTTTAAAATTATAGTAAATGATTTTTAATTTAAATTTGTTTATTTCTAAGTCACATTTATTCATAAAAAAAATTAATAATTGTGTAAGACTAAAAGTATGCTTTAAAATATAGTGAATAATCTAATAAGATAAAAATGATTAATCAATAATCAAAGTTAAATCAGAATTTTAATTAATCAATTAAAAATAATTAGTTTCTTATGTGGAATTCTATTTCCCTCCTTCTAATGTAGGTATAAGAATTTTCTTGCCTTGAGGAAAAGAAAAAGAGTTAAGTGAGCTCTTCTCAATTCAAGAAATTAAATACATAGTAAAAATAAATAAATTATATAATTAAAAAATCAAATATTTTTAAAATAATATAAAGCAAACATATATTTTATAGTCAAACCATAATTTAAAAATTTATAGAGACAAAACACAAAACTTATACTACCAAAAAATTGTTTTTATACTCATGACAAAACAATAGCAAAAAACGTGTAATGCATGATATTTAAATGATGAATAAAAATAAAAATCAAACGTCATGTGAAGAATAATTTTAAAATACCCTAATCCCACTTATTCTTAATGATAAGTAATTCATCTCTATTAAAATCCATAGGCTTTGGCATCAATCCACCTTCTATATTATGTCATCAATTATTTACCAAAATTAAATTTTATACTCGTTCATAATCACATCTTCTTCCCAAATGATAATAATAATAATAATAATAATAATTAAAACAAATACAAGACTGAAAGAGATTAAAGAGCATCTCAACAATATTTATTAACAGTTGAGGACAAGATTTGTTCTTCCTTATTTTTAATAAAAGCTTTTATTATTAAGAATTTGACTTCTGTAATCCATAAAATATATATATAATTTTTAGATAAAAATTACATATAAGTAAATTTTATAATGCTTTTATTTTGTGACACTTTTAAAATCAACTAATATGATTTACCAAAACCCTAACTTATTATGACGAATCTTATAATTTGATCACAACATATACTTATCGACTAAAATTATGACCGTTAGTCGTGATTGGAATTTGGCCCACATCAACGTATACTTCATCGACTAAAATTATGACCGTTGGTCGTGTTTGGAATTTGACGTAATCGTTGATGTTCGGAAAAAGTTAACGGCTCAATAGATCCGTTGTAATCTTGTACGGGAATGTTTTAAGGTTAACCTTGATAATATTAAAATTAAAATTATTGGGTTGTATGGCATAATTTAAATTAAAATAGGCGAATAATAATCTAATAATAAAAGTTATGTTGTTGTATTTCATTGCCATTTTTTTTTTTTGTAGGGGTGGATTTTATGCATGTAATCTAATTAATTTGGTGTAATTTTATTTAATATATTTGTTTATATTTACGAAAAAATAAGATTAAAATATGATATATTGGAGGGTAAACAAGTCTACACTATTTCATAGATTTGATAGTATAATAGATATAAATATAATTTAAATGATATATATGTATTAAATAAATTATACCAATGTTAATTTTGTTATTTATATTTATAAGTCAATGTTAAAAATATGAACATCTTTTTGTTTTGGGTAACTAATTATTATTATTATTTAAATCAATTTTGATAAAATTTAATAGGGATTTGTGAAATTTATATATTTAAGTTGAGTAATGTACATTATTTAAAAAAAAAAAAAATATTGAAATTATTTATACATTAAAAAATAAAATTTTACAAAAAAATTATATTCTAACTATTATTTCTTTATATTAAAATATTATTATTAATAAATATTATTTATTTAGTTAAATCTAAAGGCTATTTTTTTTATCTTCATCTATTTAACTTGATATTAATATCTAGTTCTTCATCTTGTAAGATAATTAACTAAAATCTAATAATATGATATTTACCAAAAGAATTTCTTATTTTACAAAATTCAAATTGTAAATTTAATATATTTAATTAAATTTAATTTCTCTAACTAAATCTTCTTCTAAACTTAAAAAAAAAAATTTAATTTCAAATTTTATATAACTTTTACCGATTTGACATAAATAGTCATTCTTTTTATTTCTTTTTTCATATGAATATAAACTTTATTATAGAATTTTTCACCTTCCTATTAAACAATATAAATAAAAATGTCCATTCTCTAAGCCGTGCTGGGTATTTAACCTTAAATTTTATTCACCTCATTAGCTATTCAAACCTTCAATTTCTTCGATATTAATTAGAAAAGTTGTACTATTTTTAGATTTTATTCACCTCATTAGCTATTTAAACCTTCAATTTCTCCGATATTAATAAATAAATTGTACTATTTATCGATTTTAGAATTGTATTTGGAATTTTCACTAGCTGATTTAGAATTGTATTTAATTAGCTCTTGATGTTCCATTGCCACCTTAGTGTCTCAGTCTTACGGTAAAGCTCAAACTAATTTATAATATATAAAAAATTGTGGTGAATGTCTAAACAAAATAACTTTTTTACTTTAATTTAAATATTTTGGATTAAATAATTACAAATTTGTTATATTAAATATGGAAAGTCGTTGGAATTTAATAGACAGCTCAACAAAAACAAGTGTTACATAGTAGCTAGTTCCGTTAGTTCAAATATAGCTAAATTAAAGTAAAAATATTGAATTCAAGTTAGTGTTAGTTTACAATGTGGTCAATTTTAGCTTTTACTGATTAATGAATTGAGGTATGTTGCTAAATTGCAATTATACATTATTTGCAGCTCTGAACAACTTTGCTATTAATTTTATTTGTTGAAATATGAATTCATCCACTACCATAAGTGAATTATGATCTAAAACTACTTTTTATTGGATATTCGATTGTCTTCTTGTGTGAGAAAACATGTGAATAACCCAAAACCTAAGTTCAGCCCTTTAAAAACCACGAGCAAAGTATTTTAGATGGTCAAGTTTCGTCAACATGCACACGATGATGTAGTTGTATATTAGGATATTAGACATTAATAAAGGATAAATCAATATGTTTGAAATGACCTAAAAAAACTATTAATTTGATTAAAATTTTAGATTTATGAAATTTTTTACTTTCGTATAATTAATTTATTATAATTAAAAAATAAATATTATTACCAGGCTTGTTATATAGTATTATCAATGAATCCATTTTCTTTTTCTCTTAAAATTTTAAAAATATTATAAAATGTGTATATAGAATTGACAATTGAAGAGAATGATTAACAAACATTTTTTTATAATTATTTATTTAACATTGATTTATGAAATTTTTTTTATATAATTCTCGTATCATAAGGTCAAAGTTATTACCCTTCAATTTATGTTGAGCGTGATACTTATGGGATATTGACTTCATAGGCATAATGTGGCATTGTACTACTGGAATTAAGTGGCATCTCCATCTATAGTTAAGACGCACAGATATTGACCTCATAGGCATAATGTGGCATAAGATTTTGTCTTTATTGGTAAGTTCCAAATGGTAGTATTATATGAGCAATGTCTTGTTGTTGTCAAACCATTTACTGATATTTGTATTATATATATATGTATATGTTACTACCTGATTTTTCTAATGAAATCTACATATGTGTTCAGAACCTTTGATACAAATTGATTTAACGTTGTGGATAATACAGATTATTATGCTTCTATTTAACATTTATTATGCTCCTTTGAATCGATAGATGTGCAATGTGGTACACTGCATTCTAGATTTGATTTGATTGGATGGTATACTGTCGTACTCACTTGAAATCATTGCAAAATAAAATTTCAACCAATAAAATTTAAGGTAAATAAACAATTTTTTTATTAAAAAAATAATTTTTAATTAATAAGGTTAAAGTATAGAAAATCAGCAATTTTTTGTGGTCATAACCAACTAACATGTACCATATTAACATGCTCAAGATAAAATTTCTTGAATTTTATTCGTATGGTATAGAAAATTAAATTATTAATGTTATGATAATATAAAATTTTCAATTAATTTTTTATAAGTTTTTATATAATATTAATTATTAATATTTATAATACTAAATTACATTTATTAACTTATAGTCGAAATAAAATTTTCTGGTTAATTTTAATCAAAATATGACAGATATTTTTAAAAGTTTGAGTTTAAATTATTTTACTTGCTAAATTCCAGTGCCCCGAGGGTTTTTCAGGGTGAAGAATGTGTTTATGCATTCAAAAATATATTTTAAACAAAAAAATCTTGAAATTGTATTGTTGGATTTTGGTGAATTATGGTGAAAAGGTTAAAGGTAAGCGGGCTAAAGGCCAAGCAGGTTTTAGAAGGCAACATTCAACAACAGACCAGCTCGTTACGCTTAGGATCATTGTGGAGGAATGTCATAATGATATATCCAATCTCTTTTGTTGCTTTTTGGACTTTAGAAAGGCTTTCGATACAATACCTAGAAACAACCTATGGAATATATTAGAAGAGCTAAAGGTTCTTTTCAAGTTGAGAGCTACCACTATTTAAGGTTATACAAGACTGTAATTGCCAAGTTAAAGAGCAATAAGGGGTGGTCGAAAGATATCAAGTGTAATATCGGAGTTAAACAAGGTTTCCCCCTCTCCCCTACCCTATTTGGCATTTACATCGACAAGCTAGAAGGTTGTTTAGAGGAAGCAGGTTGTACTGGCACGATCTTAGCTAGAATAGTCATCATCCTTCTTCTCTATGAAACGATATTGTTCTTCTGGCAAGTTGCACATCTGATCTTGATAAGCAACTTAGGATTCTTAAGGATTTCTGCTCTACCATGGGTATGATTGTTAACAGTGACAAAACAAAAATTATGATTATCAAATCCAAGAAGGACACTTATGCTAATTTTGTGTATGAAAATAACAACTTGGAGGAACTGTCTTCTTAAAAGTACTTAGGAATTGAGATTCATCACAAGCTCAACTAGAACTATAGCATTGAGAAAAGGGTTAATGGAGGGTGGAAAGCTTATTTTGGTCTTGAAAATAATTGTAAAGCAGCAAACCATGTGATGTGGGATAAAAATAGGCTCCTCTTTGAAACTTTACTCACTCATGTTATCTTGTATGGATGTGAGGTTTGGGGTTGTAGCATCTCTAGAGAATCCTGGAGAAATATTGAGCAAACCCAAAAATGTTTTATAACGTATAACCTCAAAATTTAAAGCAATACACCCTATCCTATTATCTATAGAAGTGGGTATTTCCCCTATCGAGAGCCTAGCTATGACTAGGCTCCTGTTGTACAAGCAAAAAATCAATAACATGGGAGATCATAGACTTCTTAAGGTAGCTTTAAATTTCAGCCAAAACCACCTAAGGCTCAAACGAGGTTGGTATAAAGATACCAGGGCCTAGTTAAACCATTAGGAGATCGAAGAAAATGTTGCATTGCAAAATATTAATAACATTAAAAATATTGTTACTTCTAAGTTTAAAGAGAAAATGTGGTGTGAGAAAGATTTAGAGGCTAAAAGAAAATTAAGATATTATAGGGAGGTCATCAACCCTACTCTAGAATATCAAAAGTATCTCTCTGTTTTAACTAGCTTAAAGAAAAAAATTAATATAGCCAAGATAAAAACAAACTCTCATGAGCTCCATAGTGAAACAAGTCATTGGGCATTTCCTAAAACACCATGGGTGGAAAGGATCTGCCATCTCTGTGAGCATATGAACATTGAGGATGAAAATCACTTTCTCTTAGAGTGCCCTGCGTACACCCACATTACATCTCAGTTTCATAATATTTATTGCAATATCGACCTTCCTAGCCTTTTAACATGTCAAAATTATAGTGAGCTAGGGAAAATTCTCTCCAAGCTCTTTGAGCATAGGAGTACAATTTTAAAACAAACTAAATAATTTGTTTCTTTAGGTTTGAATAACCAAATTTTGGTCTCAGTGGACGTTAACCACCACCACCACCACCACCACCACCATCATCATTCACATATATATATATATATATATATATATGGTTAGAATTATTAAGATAATTTTGGTTTATCACATAAATTTAAATTATTATTTTATTATATTTGAAAGGAAAAGTATGTCAAACAAAATGTCTTTCAATTAATTTGCAAAATTTTCAAAACAATTTATAAAGTTTATTAAAGTTTTTATATATAGCAATTATAATTAATATAACAACATTATAATAATCATATATACGATATTATGCTATAATTTCTTTAAATTAATTTTTTTATAGTAATAATTAAATTAATAATAATTTTTTTATAATGAAGACAAACCCTATAAACACATCTTGCTACTTTAATTATTAAATAATAATTAAAAAAATACATAATTAGCTGTTATTTTTCCATGTAGGTGACCATTTTTTGCTTGTTTGTTAGGTATTGTGAGTCTTGATATGACAACCATGCCTATCCTGTAAGGGTATTGCAAATCTTGATATGACATACACACCTATCTTGTAACTTGAGTAACCAAAATCTTAGGGCTTCTTAGTCTCTAAAATCACCTGGGATCACAACTGGCCTGGGTCACAGCAACCCTTAACATGACTAGATTTTTACCCACGAGGTTTCCAACTAATAACCTTTCCACCACGGAGTGCCTTAGCATAACACCCTATCATTGTATATTCTACACCCATGAGCATGTAGGTGACCATTCTAATTAATTGAATTTTCAACGCTTTTTAATATAGTAACTCTATATTATACTACCCTATAATTATTATACTATCAATTACTTTTTGCACAAGGGGCAGGTACTAAGCAATAACGCTACATATTACATTTATTATACATGAATATTATATATGTATCATAAATAGTAATTAAGTCATTTTGTACTTTATCGAATTTTCTAGCTTTAGCATCTTTATTATGAATTTTGAAAATGTCTAAGTTGTTTTCTTTGTTAAAACATTTATTGTTTATGCATTAATTTAATATTTTTCTGTGGTCATGATTTTAAAAATAGATTATTATTATTGTTATTATTATTATTATTGTAGTGTGTTATATATATACTTTGAAAAATGTTCATTGCTACATCAAACTTATATTGTTTGATGAGATAAATTAATTAATAAACAAGTACATCATAACTAACTCAAATTAATAACATATTTAAAGATTAACATGATTGTTGATTATCAATGGGCACTTTGTCATCGATCCTTTTCTTGCTTTTTTTCAATTGGGAGCCTATCATTTTTTGCAGTTATAATTACAATAATTCAAGGCCTACCATTGCTATAATTTGGAGTCTATAATCAATACTGTAAAATATGAACTTTGATTAACTATCTTGTAATGGAAAACCGATGCAACAATTCTGTAGGTTTATATTATTAAGCATCAATAATCTGAGTACATCTAGGGTGCCATAAACTGGCTCACCCAACAAAGAATATCCTTGGCAGACAAAAATTGTGAGTTTTACCTTACTCTGCAAGTCCTGGCTAATCCTGATCAGAAACTGGTGAAACCCCAACTGCTTATGTGCTACCTCTGCGTAGTAGATGCGTAGGTCTAGCTGAAGACTGAGTCACCCCTTCTCTGCACTGATCTGCCTCTCAGAAAATCGAGTTTCAGACTTGCCAACTTAGAAACCCGATCTCCAACAATTTCTGGACTGTCCCTTGCAGCCACTGCGTAGCCCCTGCGTGAGCCCTATGTGGGCCTACATCACCTCTCTTGGTGGCTGCGCTAGTCCCTCTACTATCTCTGCTGCCTCTCTGTAATGTGCTTGTTACACAGTAATTTTTCACCGTCCCTGCAATCCCCCATCTTGCACATTGGAGGGCCTTTTTCTGCGACCTGTGAATAGTGACATGACCTGGAACCACTTTCATGGCATCCCCCTTGACAAGGAAAATCATTCCTCTGAAGAAAGTTTCCTGTAAAAAACCATAAAAATAGACCTTTTGGCCTTGGCGTGACCAGCCAGTTCAGCCCTCGCGCCAATGGGGGAAATCCACCAAAGATGGTGCGCCAACTAGCGCTCTGTCCCAGTGTATTACTCACACCAAGCTTAATAAGGATTATTTTTTAAAAATAAATGGCGGAATTTTGATTCCAACCAACTCCTAAACGAGTCTCTAAAATGAGTTGGGAGGTTTGGCTCTGGATCTTCATGTAGGGGAAGTGGTTTTCCACCTATCATGGAAGCTTCCTTGAGGATAGGGCCAATCCCACCATTGTAGGGATCCAAAATCCCCTTCCACCATCTATATAATATTGCCATTTTCCCTTTGCGAGCTAGTCTTAGTAGCCTGAATAGAGCTGAATCAGTAGTAAGGAGACTATCACTAGACAACCTCTGAGAGCCAAAGCTAAAGAGAGAGAGCTTTGTCCCATTCCTGATGAGCTTCATCGAGACGTGCTCCACTGTCGACCCGCCGAAGGAAGATCCAACGTCAGAGCTTAGGTTGTATCTTTCTTTCGTTGTGATTAATAATAAACGACTTTGATTATGGTTCCATTCATATGTTCTTGTCTTATGTTATGAATTATATTTTCTTTGATTGATATATGGTTGCATATATTAGGTTTTACGTTGTGTGTTGTTTCTTCGTGTATGTGCAGATGTTCGAACGTGCTAAGCGGGAGAATTGTGATCTACCAAAGAGAAGGACGGAAGCGCCATCTTCTCTGCAAGTAACAACAACTTGGGACTTAAGGTAGGCCTCTTGTCGCATCTTGGTCTTTTGTAACTAGGAACCTACGTCTTAGCATGACTCGATTTTTGCTAGACCTTATCTGGGCTAGTAGGGATAGCCTCTATCCACAAAGGGGATTTACCTCTCCAACAAAATGGCGACTCCACTGGGGAGACATTGATTGGAGTTTGTCTTGTATTTTTGGTTGATTTTGGTCCTTCTCTGCTTGATCAGCTCTTCTAGTTCGCCTTTTTCTAGTGTTAAACCTTTGTTTAGCCTCACCGTACCTAATCTGCTCCCTGTTTGCTCCTTTTTATTTTTGTCATTAGTAAACTCGACTGGCGCGGTTTTTTCCCTGACAGTTGCGCCAATTGGCGCTTGTTGCTAGTTCAGCCCCCGCGCCAATCCTGTTCTGCCACCAGTGACATCCAGATAGTCGTGCCAATCCTGTGTGGTGCTAGGGTTTGCTTCTTTCTGAGCCTTCTGAGCTTGATTTTTGGTTTTGGTGTCATTTTTTCGACTGCCTGAGTGTCCTGGAGCCTTGGTTGACTATGTGTGACCTCTATCATCCATTTGTTTGCCCTCTACTATTGGTTTTACATTCTAGCCCTAGGGCATCTAGGTGCTATAGTGTGCTCAACCTCCTGTGGGAGTTTTTGGTTTTCGTTTGATCAGTTAACTTCACTGTTGCTTCTTTGCATTCTTTTGGTGGTTTTCCATTGTTTTATTGCGTTATTTGAATGTTTTCTCTCGTTCTCATTCGAGTTTCGCTTTGCCTTGTTTCGAGCCTAGATTACACAGTTCGTTTGAATCTTTGGGATTTCTCTTTGATTTGAGGGATTTGTCCATCAGTTTGAGGTCTGATTGTGTGTTTTGAGTTGAGTGAACTTGCTTATCTTTACTCTTCCGCTATCGTTTCTCAAATTGATCTCTCCATTAGTTTTCATTTTGTTTAGTGCATTTTTCTCTTAAAACATTGAAAATACAAAAAAAACAAATATCTTTGCTTTTGATTAGTTAGTGAAAATTGAAAACTTTTTTGTGCTATTAGTGTTATATAACTCTGAAGGAAAAGATTTTGGTTTCATTAGCGTGCATTAGAGACACTAGTGGTTGTTTTGTGATCATTTTGTTATTGTGTGAAAGCTCTCAACCTTCCCGTAGTTAGCTATTCATCGAACAAAGTGATATATTGTGGCATGTAGTGTGCATTCATAGGATTTTGAGACATAACATTTGGTAGGCCCTGAAAATTGAAACATAATTGAAGATCAACACTAAAATTTATTCAATTTACCTTAAGGCAGCGTTGAAACATTAACGAAATATTTAGAGGTCTAGGCTAGTGATGTGTTCCGGCATCATTAAACCTAGTAGTTGTCGTTCGCCTCTTGGCTTTAGACAGCACTAGCATGGACTTGTGCTCCCCGTATCGTCACGTATATAAAGCGAGACCCCACTAGGTTGCTATCCTTTATCTGTAGGAAGCCGAGTCTGCCGCCTTATACCTGTGATACACCGGACATAGCATTCGGGGAGATTGCTTGCACGTACGTCAAGTCCTTGGTTGATTTCTCTTTCATTTTGAAACCAAGGTGTATATTGCAGTTCAGGGATATCTAGTAAACCCTTTGCTTAGAATTCCTTAGTAGTCATTTTGATCTTTTCTGACTCATTAAATTTGAAAGGATCATCAAGCGCTTGTCTTCCAAATTGAAAAAGATAGAGTCACCTTTCATTCGTTTCTCGACTCTTAAAACATGAAACGGTAAATTTTCTAAGTTTCAATGTGGTAAAATAAATCACCTACGATCACACACCCTTTTAGAGTTTATTTGTTGGCTGTTTGATTGTGTGCCTTGGTTTTTTCCCGTGTGATTTTATTTTATCTCTTCCTCTTTTCATTACCGTCATAGTGGCAGAACCCTCAGTTTCGTCTACTGGTAGTCCTTACGCAGACGATTCATCAGAGGTCTCTCAATCCTCTGCTGAACCTCAGTAGCCCATTGTCTCTGAGTTTCCCGACGGGGGATCGGTTCTATATGAGCTTCCCTTTGGAGGACAAGTTGAGTTCAATTGGCCCTTATCCAATGCTTGGTTTGGATTTGGAGTAGGGGAATATTTCCCTCCTCTTACATCGGGTTCGCTTTTTTTAGCTGCTATTATTCCTCCTAGTCCTCGTCGTCTTTTAGAAGATCTAGTGGTAGGGTCAGATATGCACTCATCTAGTCCTTCTCCTAGTGAGGAAATCCCTACATTTGGTGAAGATTACCAGTTGTTCCCAGAAAACAACCCCGAATTATCTATCATGTCTTCGCCTGGTCCTTCGCTTCCAGCGGGGTATGGATCCTTAAGTCAAATTGTGGCCATTGTCGCCTCTATAGGAGTATAAACTCTGTCTACGAGGCCGGTTATTCCTTCGTTAGGGATGTCCCCAAGGACACCCCTCACGTCATCTCCTCAGGTCACATCAGTACCTGTTAGGCCTACTGTCTGTGTAGTTGCATCTACACCCGCTGTTACTACTCAGTCCATCAGGACCGCGTCACTTCCTGAAGACGTCTACATAGCATCTTCTATTCCGGAGAATATCTCTCCTGAGGAGTATCGGTTGTCTCTACAACAGTCGAACTCCGAGGTTGGTCAGTCCTCCCAAGATCCCAACTGTCCTTATTTTTCCCATTATGCACAGGATGGTACACTCGTTTACATTTTTCCATATCAGTACGATGAGCAAGGAAACCCTCTACGTTTTCCTGCTCTAGAGGCTTATCAATATGTTCAAGGTTTTCTGTCTGCCCAGGCTGGACAACCTTCCAACCTGCAAGGACAACCCTTCCAGGGTCAACCTTCGGGCCAACCTGGTTATCTATATGACCCGTAAGGACAACCCTTACAGGGCCAACCTTCGGGTCAGCATGGGTTGTTATACGATCCGCAAGGAAAATCCTACAACCCTCAAGATAAACCTATACAACCTCACCCTGTGGTCCAACCAGGGCAACCTCAAGGACCCACAGGTCAACCGGGGTACCAACCGGGACAGTTTTATGGTCCTAGGGGGAAAATCCAACCCTCTCAACCTATGGTGCAACCTCTGCAACCTCAGTTTCCTATTGGTCCGAATGTTTCACAGCCAAGGCCCTCTTATGGTCCTGTTACAGGTCAAACTGGTAATCAGGCACAACCTGGCCCTATCCCACCACTAGGCCAACCAGCTCATTCGGGGCAGCCTGGTGTCCCTCTTCAGCCAGGTCAACCTGTTCAACTAGGGCAACCTGTTCACTCGGGTCAAGCTGTTCAACCAGGGCAGCCCCCTCAGCTAGGTCAACCTGTTCAACCAAGCCAACCTACACATATAGTCAACCCTGCTCAACAACCGATTTACTCTATGCCGCAGCCGAATCCGCCTGTGCACCCAACTTATCAGGCTCAGCAGGGCCCCACTTACCAACAGCCTGCCCAACCCTAAGGCAGTTATTACCTTCAAGGTCAATCTCGACCAGTTTACAACCCGTCCCAAGGTTCTAATTATTATCTTCAACAACCGAGCTATACCTATACTCAGCAGTCAAATCCATATACTGCTCAAACGGGGCCGACATATAATCAGGGTCCATACCCCAGCTATCAACCCCTGTACACTGGTTATTAGCAACCGTATCAATCTAACTATACAACTTACACCCCCTATGGTCAGAATCCCCCGGGACAGAACCAATGGGGGAAAAGTTATGCTCAAACAAGGTGGAGTATAGGTACAGGTCCTTATCGAGGGCCTGGTATGCCTTTCAATCCCCAGTTACCTTTCCTTGCTACGTTGGAATTGCCGGATGTTTCTAAATTGACCAATGATCCGATTCTTCACAATCATTATTGGCCTCCGGTTCCAACGAAGGTGCCTAGTGACTATCCGCTAAGTGGTATATAGAATTACCCTGCGGTATCTTTCAAGACTTCAATACCTTAGCTATGGCTTTTCTGACACATTTCCAGTTACCGGTTCATTACGAAGCCAGGACTCATCTCCTGACTTCTCTCAAGCAGGATAAAGCCACCCACATATTTTATCATATTCATGAGTGGCTACGTCATCATAGACTGATCAAGTTTGATATACCTGATCAGCTACTAACTCATTGGTTCACTACCTCCTTCATTAACAAGATCACTCAAGATATTTCTATGGGGGCATGTGTGACCGAAGAACAAGCCATCGCTCGTGCCCAATACCTTGATCTGGTGTACTCTCAGTCCAGCACACTTTATGATATTTTGACTGATGCCCCGCGGCCAGGGACCTCTAAAGCACCAACCACCCCATCAGTGGACGGTGTTATTGGTTTCGTTTCTCAAAATTCTCGGAAATCCTCTAATGGGAAGCAGAAGTCTAATTCTTCCAATAATTATGCTCTTCTTGCCCCTCCAGATTCTGGTAAGACTGCGGAGGTCAATGCCATTCAGGCTAATCCTATGGAAAAGGCCTCCAAAGGAAAGAAGAAGGGTAAAGGCAAATCCAAACCCGATGCCCCGAAACCAGAGTCTTTTAAACCTCATGTTGACGATGGTTCCCAACGCAAACTGAGTACCCCTACCTTATCTATGAAGGAGACCATTATACCAAAGATTGTCCCCGACGATCTGAAGTTAGTCAACTTCTGAAAGGCTCCAAAGGGACTCCGGAAGTTCTCAAAGAACCATTCCCGTCTCAGCAAACCCAAATGGTTGAGCAGCCTTCACCATCTACACCATTTGGGTCCCAAGTTTTTATGATGAATGGTGCTCCACCTGTTTCGATTGCTACGCGTTCGAAGGATTATGCTGGATCACACCAGGCAGCTGGGAAGGAAGTTGTTGATGGCCCACCTCCCCCACCTGTCTCTGGTCCTTTAGAAATTGAGAAGCCCAATGCTGAACCTGTTGTGAGGCCACCTTCTAAAGGTGTTATGCGAAAATCTTCCTATAATCCAAACGCCTGTGCCGCTCAGCACTACAACATTGTTGAGGATTTGGCACAAGCGCCTTCCGCAATGTCTGCGTTGGAAGTGCTTCAAAGTTTCCCATCACAACGGAAAGCTCTGTTGTCCGCAATCGGTGGAATCGATCCCGCCGATTCCAGTCTTCTCACCTTCAACTTAGAAAATTTTGTCCCCTGACTTCCACATCAAATCGCTCTTGTTATCCAAGTCAGTATCAACGACCTTAACATCTACAGAGCTGCTGTGGACGAAGGTGCTTCCACCTGTGTTATGTCATCTGCCTGTTGGAAGGCCATTGGCTCTCCAGCTCTTACTTCGTCTCCCAATGCCCTAGAGGAATTTGATGGTCGGGAATCAAAACCCCTGGGTGTTCTTGAGAGTTTTCCGATCATGTTACAGGGTAAGATAGTCAACGTAGAAGTAGAAGTGGTTGACGCCAAGCTCAACTACAATATTTTTCTTGGTCGCAGTTGGACTCACGCCATGCTATGCGTTCCATCCACCCTCTTTCGGCTTATGAAGTTCCCTCATGAGGGAAAAATTATCACTTTTGATCAGTTATCTTTCTTCACCTCATCCTCTGAGAACAACGTTGCTTACATGGATCAGATCCCTAATCCCCCTGACAGTGTAGGACCCTGTCTTTTCAAGGAACCCATCCTCATGGGTATTTTTGCCGCGCCACCACCACACACCGTTCAAGTTAATATGATCTCTAGGTCAGACAACCCTTGGATCATCCCTTCGCCTGAACAAGTGACCTATTTCGGAGAATTGATGCCTTTAACTCTAGTTGAGATTAATTACTGTGAGATTGTCGCCGCATCTGATCCTCCTCCTCCTGAACATGCTCCTTCGAGCATGGATTTAGATATATATTCTCAATCCCCTTGGCTTGGCAATATAGATTCGCCTGATCCTTTAAGAGAATTCTTCCCTTCTGATGAAGCTATTGTTGAAACGATGTCTCTTGAAGATCTACCGTGGAGTGATGGACA